>JARFJB010000229.1:2035000-2122500 GCA_036346205.1 Vesta saturnalis | reverse complement strand
ATAAAAAAAAAATTCGGTCGTGGATGGTGAACAGAAACGTAAGTGTTGTGATTTGATTAAAGTAGTAATAGTGGCTTATGTCAATAAATTAATAGAAAATTACGCTGCCCCTTGTAATCTAAATTTTTGATGCTTAAATCCAACATACTTTTTTGAAAAAATAGACATAAGCAAGTAAGTTTCGTAACTAATTTACTCGTTGTAATCATAAATAATTTTTTTGTGCAACGGTCTATGTCATTTTGGGCTTGATAAATCTTTTTCTCTATTTTTCCAGTTAAGGAAGGTATACTTTATTAAAGCCTCTAGAAGCAACCCTTTCCGAGAAAAACGCATCTGAAGCTGATGACGCATGTAAATTGTCAAAGTAAGTCGAAAGCTATTACAAGGTTCTGTTATTTTTTTTTGGCAAACGTAAAATTTGAATTTCTCATCCCAAGATACCCCTGTATTCCAAATTTCGTAAAATTACCTCGAATTCGTCGAAAGATATTAAAGATAATGTGATTTATTTTATTCTAATTTGACCTGTAGCTCGGTTATTTTTGGACTAAGATAAGTTTAGCTAAATCGACTTATTTTGAGGTGTACTCTATGTGGAAGAGCGTTGTAAAGACTTTTCCGCGACATATTGTATATTAGTTGTCAATACTATTAAGACAAGCAGCGTTCTTATATTGTGACTGATGCGGTATAAAATAATTTTAATTGTTTAGCGATATATCGAAAATATGCAGCATTGCGTCCTAAAACTCTTGGCGATTTTTCTGGGGTATACATACCTTGATTAGTAGTCTGCAAATGAAGGACATCGGCAACACTATTGGCGAATTATTCCTAACCCTTAAAAGACACGTAGGATGGCGTTCCACGTCCATTGTTGAGAGTTATGTAGAAAAGTCGGTGACCAATAAAATCGAGATAGCGAAAAAATTATTAGGGGTAGTACTGGCAGCAGCACCAGCAAGAAAATTCGCTTAGGAGTTGAACCCAAAGAGTCGGTGAAAAGTCAATTTCCTGGTATTAATCAATCGACTTTTAACAATTGTAATGTTAGCAATAATATTCATAAGTAATATTGTTAATGTGTATTAGTGGTATGAATAAAACTTAGTTGAATGTTCGTTTATGTATATTGACAAAATGAGTGAGTTGATCGTTTTCACCCATTGCAACGTAAATACTTTGAATCGACAAAACAGACGCTTTCACATTTGGTATCTAAATAAGAAACAGTACTTGTCAGCAACAGGATTGAACAAAAATATTTAAGCAGTAGAATGCGAAACGCATTTTAGAAATGATTATATTAATTATGCTAAATTTAAAATTGCTAAAAAAGAGTTTGTTTTGACAACGAACAAAACTTATGACAACAAATCTTACAATTATCTACTAAAATCATTTAAAAACAAGATTAACAAAAATAAGTTGTTAAAGCAGATAAAGGTTACACTTTAGTAATTATTTCTAAAGATCTGGAGCAAGATTTTATTATTAACGAAAATTTAGGTTTTTAATTAGATTAGATTTTTTTATTTAACAATAATGTTTACGAGAATTGAGTTAATGTAATTAATTGACCTGTGTGTTAACCAAAATTTTCACTTTCAATAAGATTTTGTTACAAAAAGATGGTTTACTTATGGGCGGTCCAATTCCGCAAATTTTTTAATTAAATGTTTCCGATAAGACTGTATTTTGATTTCGTTATGTTGATGATATTTTAGCATGTTTTGATTATTGGAAAGAAAATTGCTCCCAAAAATTATTCCTCGAATGTTCAGTACCTCGAAAGCTTAGCTGCTCGAATAATAATTTCTCGAAAAGAAAGTTGCTCGAAATAATAAAATATGTTACTTCAAGAAAATGGTAAAAAGGAGATGGTAGGCAGTTAAGTTTTTGTTTGTATGTTATGAGAGTTCTGTTAAAATTATTGGGAATAAAAAAAACAAATTTTTTCTGATATTTTTATTAAGTATTAATCAAATTCGGCGACAAATATCACTTACAAGTAGTTACGGCACTTATTAGTACCATTAAACATTTTAATGCTTAGAAGGTTTGAAGGCACATGTCAAAAGACGGAACACTTGTTCAAGGGGCAACAGTACATTAAATGCTGAAATATCTGATTGCAAAAAGAAAACTAGGTTTATTATCATAAGAAGAGGTATTTGTTAAAAAGTCATTCACCACGATAGTCACCATAAGTCAAGAATAGATTTGATGGTTAAATTTTGAAGAAACAATTATTTGCTAACAAGGGCCAATTTCAAAATCAAGAAAAAAATAATACGTATTGGTATAGGAAAGACGCGCCTTACCTTCTTACTTAATAAGATTGAGTGATTCCAGGTTGATAGTGTAGTGGAGGATTCATTGCAACAAATTGGAGATTGATAATTTTGAATTGGAGTTTATATCTTGTATGAAATTTTAAAGTTATTTTGGAAGAAGCAATAATAAATTTGATAAACGATTGGAAAGTTGAGCATGTATTAAAAATTTTGGTTTATAAAATAAAAGGATGTTGCATAAAGAAGAATTAATTTAGGAACACAAGACGATTGCGAGATGTCTGTATAAATTTTGAACTTGGAGATTATAATTCTATTTTTAACAAAGATTTCAGCTAGTGATTGGTTCACAGTTAGACCAATTTCAAAGTAAGCTAATGTTTTGATTATAATAATTTAATTATAAAGGAACTTCATCAACGACCCTGAGACAAGTGTAATTATAATTTTTTTTCCTATACTTTAACTTTATTGTAACATTTATTCCTGCCCAATATGAGGGTTATTTAACATTTCATAAAGAATATTGATATGATTTAACATTACTATATATATATATATATATATATATATATATATATATATATATATATATACAGAGTTTTCAAAGTTAAGTCGCCACTATTGCTACCTTCGTTATTATTGGTGATACGAAGTCGGTTAAATGGGCAAAGAAGTAGCGTTTTTTCCGCTCGTTACGATGGGGAAATCAAAATAAAAATTGAACTTCGTGTTCGCGAGTTATGTCAAAAATTTCCATTTTTTTAAATGGCACACCCAGTATGCAATATCCATAATCGATAGAAAATTAAATTCTGAACAAAAAAGTTCCTATGACATTTTACCCTAATGTTAAAAATGACAAAGTTATGGATCATTTATTGAATTCGTCAAGGTGGCTGGTATTACGTGAACAATATTTGTCATTTTCACAAATGTCATCAGAATTGATATGTCAAATTGAAGTTTGCCAATAAAAAGTTAAGAGTTTGTGTTTTTTGAATAGAAAAATGCCTTTCACCCATTCATAAAAGTGTGATATGTTAGACTGTTACATCGTTTGTCAAAAAAACAGTTATCGAGCGCGTGAGCGTTACAGTGATTTGTTTCCTACGCGTCATTTGCCGGATAGAAGATACTTTTTGGTGTTGTATCGTAAATTTAAATCTAATTCGAGCGTGTTTAAGAAATCCAGATCTAATAAACAATGTATAATTAGTGAAGAAACTGAAATCAATGTGTTAGCTTATTTTGAAGCACATCCCAACAACTCAATTAATGATTTAGTGCAAGAAAATGGACTATGTTTGGGTTCCATCCACAATATCCTAAAAAAGTATAAGTTTGTGTCGTATAAGTTCCGACCTACACAGACACTAGTACCAGGAGATCAAGAAAGACGCGTTCAGTTTTGTCACTGGTTTATTAATCAAATGAGAATCAATAATGTTTTTTGGAGCTCAATTCTATGGAGTGACGAATCAACTTTTTCTAATAGGGACATGTTCAAAAGGAAAAACAGCCATTTTTGGAGTCGAGAAAATCCTATGCTCTACCGATCTTGTAACCCGCAGAGACGCTTCAGTGTTAATGTTTGGTGCGGTTTAATTGGCTCGATAATTGTTGGTCCAGTATTTTATCAGGGTGGGTTAACTAGTGAGCGGTACGCCGAAATGTCCAACAACTTCTGTACAACATTTAATCATTTTGTAATTATATATATTCAATACATTTTTTTTACGTAACATATTTCGTTAATTCGAGAAATTTCTTTTCGAAAATTGTTATTCGAACAACTAAGCTTTCGAGGCACTGTGCATTCGAGGAACAATTTTTCGAGCAATTGATTCGAGCAATTTTCTTTCGAGTAATTGTTTTCGAGCCGTACACTGTTCATCAGATTGTATGGATGAATTTTTAATAACTATTAACAATTTACACCCTAATATCAAATTTATACTAGAGAAAGAACAAAAATACATTTTTCTATATTTAAATATAAAAGTTAATACAGAGAAGAAGTTTGAGTTCTCCATATTCAGTAAAGCAACACATACAGACATTATAATTCCAAACGATTTATGTCACCATAAAACATATAGTTAGCTGCATTCGACTATTAGTACATAGAGCAATGTCATTAAATCAAATAAATTTCAAAAAAGAAATATCAATTATAAAACAAATAGCACTAGAACATGGTTACATTTCAAATATAAGAAGCACTTTAGCTAAAAATCAAGAGTAAAAATTTTCTACCAAAAACATTTACCCAAGTTAGCACAGTACCGACAGAAGATAAATACATATTTCCGAAAAATATCAGAAAAGTAGAACTTTCAAAACTAATACTAATATTTTTAAATGTTTATTTAATGCTAACGATACAATTAACAACATGTTGAAGTCGGGGATTTATAAATTGTACTGCACATCCTGTAATTCTGTTAGATACAAAAACACATTAGATGTTATAAATATTAACACACGGATAAATCAAATTAGGCCAATCATTTAATAGTAAGTAAACACAATACTAAATATTTAAAAATATTTACATTTTTGTAATAAAAAATATAAATTTAATTTTTCGAAACATTCGTTATTTAAACAGTTAAGTTTTAATAAACGAGCAGGCCGATCTTATATCGAATTATAATACACATCAAGTTTGCTGTTTTACTTTAAGGATTTGTTATCATAACTACTTACTATTATAATAATGATGCAATGGTGCCAGGTATAAATATGTTTTAAATAATTTAATAAAGAAATAAGTGTAAATGTTCTCCAAAAAAATCGTTAAACTAACTCGAGATACCACCCGTTCACCATTAATAATGCCTTTGTCCCAGTCAGTAAATTAAAGTAGGGCCGATTCAATCTTTTGATTTGCTTAGTTACCTCAAATTTATGCTGTGTTATTTCCACTTAACATCAATAGGAAAAAAAACTGTAATGTAACACTAATAAAAATGATCTCGGACACCAAGTTATTTTTTAATTATGCTCGGAATAACTAAACCGAGATTTACAATAATAAAATTTTCCAAAATGTAAATAATAAAAAATATACAAACTATGTTTATTAACAGTTAAATTAGGGTTATATAAAATATATCTTAAAAGTAGCCTTAAATTACTAAAAAATCATTAAACATGAATACCTGTTCTAAAAATTTTTGTACACAAACTTTTTAATAACCTCTGGTATCTAAACGATTACGGAAATGTAAACCAAGGGTGATGTAATCTTTGCACCAATATTGCGAATTTTCGAATAATCCGTTTATTGCATTTTCTCGAAATTTCCAATAAAAATTGTGATCAAAATTTAGATAGCATTGAATGCAAAATTGCAATCATAAAATGAAAGCGTACGTACAAATAGAATTAAACGTGTAATTAAAGTAATAAAAGTAAAAGTCAAAGTGCCAATCAAAGTGCCTCCAAAGAGCAAATGTTTTAATTTTTAGTATAATGCGTTAAAATATATCTTACCATTAAATCAATGGCACTTTTTACAAAATTTAGGGTGAAACCCAAAAAAAAGGTTCCTGTATCTAACAGCGTACCACAAGAAGTGAAAAAAATGGACGCTCCGAATATCTGGTGATATAGCCGTGCGGGAAAAATTTTCGCAAAGAATTAAGTCAACGATGACGCGTTGCTGGAAAATATTGAGCAGAAAAAGAATAATTTAAAGAAGTGGGAGTATAAACCTTTAAGAAGATAAGCAGTTGAAGTTGCCTACCACATACCTACAAATCATTAATAAATAAAATTTTTCTTATATTTACAACTAAACGAACAAAGAACCTAAATTACGGTATACTTAATACAACTCAAAATGGGTTGTTACACTATTCTATGAAAATGTAAACTTTCACCATTATCACACAATAAAATACTTTTTTTGGGTTTTTTAATGGTGTATTTTAAATTACACAATCTAAACGTTTCGATAACACTTGCAGTTATCTTCGTCAGTAGTAATATCTATTACAATTGTTAAAGATGTTACCCATTGCTACACCTTCAATCTGTCCATAAAATTTACTATTTCACTGAAAATAAATTGTAGCAAGATAGTGCTGAAAAAGAATGGTTATGTCCTTTGGAAAAAGATGATCAATGTATTCAATAGTTTCTTTTAGAGGCACTTTTGTAAAAAGTGAAACAACATCAAAACTAACCATTATATCACCCTCTTCAATTTTGAAACTATGCATTTCTTCAACAAAGTCGGCAGAATTTTTAATGTAATGGGGTGTTTTTCCTATATGAGGTTGTAATAAAAATGTAAGATGTTTTGCAAGGCTATATGTAGGAGAACCAATTGCACTAACAATAGGCCTTAAAGGAATATTATGTTTATGAATTTTTGGTAAACCATATAGTTTTGGTAAAATAGCTTCAGAGTTAGTTAGTTTCGTTTTTATTTCTTCAGGAATAGATGATAATTTAGTCAGTTCTTTAGTTTGTAAAAGAAACTTTTTTGTTGGATCTTTCGGTATTCCACGATAAGTCTCTGGTTCCAACAATTGTTCTATTTTAACGTTATAATGTGTTTTTTGGCTGACATTTTTCATTGTTAGCCTTTGACCGTTAGAGGGTGTTCTGATTTGTCATCTTTAAGACAGTTTAACAATATTTAATTTTTAATGACCTAGTTATTCTTTACTAAAATTTAATTCTATAGTTGGCTTTATACGTTTCTTAATGATACATCTTGTATTGCACACGTTGAGAAATAAATAGTTATATAAAATATTGTGGAACTATATTTGAAAGATTGGTGTTATTAATTATGGAATTCAGCGAAGTATGGTTAAAGAATATAATTTTACTTATTAATTAGCTTACATTTGATCTTAATTAAAGAATGTAAATTTGGGAATACTGTTTCCTTGGGCGCGTCATCTTCACCCACTCTGCCCGAATTCCTGTTAAATAATTTAATAAATAATGAATAAAAATTGATCGTTCGATTTTTTGCATTATTATCAAGTACCTACGGAAATGTAAATATAACAGTAGTTGTGTAGGATTTACTTTGTGTTATGGAAATGCAAATTTGGGTGGCGGTCTATTATTACCTGTTGTAAATAGGTTAAACCTATACAAAAAAAACTATTCGGTGCAATAGTATAAATATTATTCAAGAAGCTGTATTTGACGGTACTGCAGGTAATACGGTCTCTATTTGATATAATCCTTGTAAATTTAGTGCAACTAATTTTTTCGTTACGTAAGTATTGACGCCAATTAGTAGATTGGATATGATGCTCTTTGGTTTGCTATTCTTTTCTTATGAATTTGAATCCCTTATTGGCAAATATCTCCAGAATGTATCTACCCTATTTTGATTTATATAAACCGTTTCTGAAATGTTTACATTTATAGTTCTGGAACACATTATATCAGAGAACAATCGATATTTCACGGCTTCGTCGGGTAAGTTACCTACTTTGTTAACAAAATCATATATTCCATGTAATTACTGAATATTAAGCGACAAAATCATATTTAACAATACACATCCTAAAGAGTCTCCACAACGTAATATCATTTAAACTGTAATATCAAATTCTAAGAATACGTATGCTTTCAATATTCATAGTAGCAATAATAATTATTCTGTATAAATAAAATTATTCAGACATGATATGAATTTGCATTCAATTAGTGACAGAGGTAGCGTGATTTAACGATACTAATACTCGATGCATATATTAACCAGAGTCCCGGATTCGTTCTACCGGAATAGACGTCAGTTTTAGTTTGTCGCTGGTCGCACTTATTGCGTATTAAGCTTGGACTTGTAAGTCCAGTTGGGTTTTAATTGCCGCGAATCGTAAATCCATAGGATTATCTCAACTTTGATTAGATTTCAAATAAAAATTTGGATCTATCAACCCAGACAGTTGGCTCGCATTTATAATTTGAATGGATTTAACTGATAAAACGTGTTTAAACAGTAGATTTACAAAAAAAAAATCGTATTATGAATTTAACTTTGTGTGTGGTCATTTTAGGTTTTGTTTTTAAAACAAAATTTGATAACTCAGGGAGCGGTCACCTTATACAAACAATCGAGCTTGGGGCACTTATTAGTTCCAATAACAAGGGCTCGCAACTTGTAGTTAATGTACACTAAGTTGTTTCGATAATAATTCACTGTTATTTGTATTATAAGGATCGCAAGATTCAACAACCAAATGCCTAAGGCGCTGGTCACTAAACTTCATAGTTTCTATTGATAGAGTAAAGGAATTTCCGAACACGATCTAACTACTATTTACAACGTATTGTAATTACGATTTTAAATAGTTTTATTTTTACAGTTATTTCGGTTTGTAAGGGCTGGTAATTAAAAGAAAACTTCTATATTTCGTATCTAAATTGATACTTCATCAGGGCAACTAAAATTAGATTTTACAATATATCGAGTTATTAATAAACAGAAGTATAACTTATTATAATTGTCAAAATGACAGAAACTAAAACAGAAAAGAAATAGTAATAATTAGGTTAAAATTTTGTGAACTAAAGCCTAATATTTAATAAGAGAGACTATTTAAAACATTTTTAAGGTGAATGTAAATGTTATGCTGGTATAGTCTATTTCGTAATTTTTGAGATGTTTGGTCTACACATTGAAGATTAAGATTCTTGCAAGGTATGCAATATACCATAACATAACATGTCACGCCATTCCCTTGCGGGATAGGCAAAGCAATCGTTTATTTAGAAATCTTTCTCCATGATTTTCTATCCCTGCATACCTCCCTAGCTTCCGCAAGATTCATACACTGTCTCTGACATGCCTTTTTATTTTTAAAACTCCCTATCTTTCTTTTATTATAAATTCTTCTGCATTCAGCCAAGTTTCACGCGGCCTACCAGGGTCAGGCTTACCTTTAACTTCACCCACATATGTCTGCTGTGTTAATCTTGCGTTGTTCATTCTTTCGATGTTACCAAACCAACGTAGTGTACTACTTTTATACCTATCTGTTATCGTCTCTAAGGAATGTCATTCCCACATCATTTATTTTACTTTCGTGCTCTTTTTGACATACGCATGTCTCACTTCCATACAGTACTGACGGGACAAATATACCATTATAGATTCCTCGTATCGCAGCTACGCTTATGCTAACGTTCTTCATTATCATCCATATACTTCCAATCACTTTTCTGCCAGCATTGCCCCGTCGTCCAATCTCGCCATCCATTGTACCATATACAGTGAACATTCTACCCAGATATACCAACTTGCCCACTTGTTCAACAATTTCAGCACGCAGGCTAATTACTCTACTCCTATATTCATCTTCCCGAATGAGCACCATAATCTTTGTTTTGTTTACGTTGACTTTTAGGTCCATGCTCTCACAGACTATATCAAAATTCCTCAGAGGAGTTTGTAGCTCATCCGAATTCTCGCTTAATAAGACTACAAACGCACAGTACAGTTTCTTTTTTTGCAATCACTCTTGTTCCCCTTACTCTTAAACAGTGGTACAATGATCGCGCTCTTCCAATCATTCGGCACTTTTCCACACTTGAGGCATACGTTGAATAATTCACAAAGTCTTCGCATAAGCTTTGCACCACCATATTTTAGCATTTCACCAATGATTTCATCCATTCCTGCTCCTTTACCGCTTTTCAACTTTCTTACCGTTTTCTCTGTCTCATTTAACCCGATATCCTTTTTGTTTCCCCCAAAATCATTTTGCATTTTATCTCCTTCCACAGCCATCGCCTCCTCTTTACTTACTCTCACTGTCTCCTTCGCTTCTTTGTGCCTTAATCTGTACATTGTCTTTTATTTGTTCGTACCACCTTCATTCACATTCAACCCTTTACTCACAGCATTTGCATATTTCTCGCATCATTATCTACCAGTTTATCTATCCTAATTCTGGACGTTCGCACGTTTTCTTTCCTTCTCCAGGCCCACTCTTGCCATAAAACCAAAAAGTGGTCCGATCCAGTCTCCGATCCGTCCATTACTCTTGTATCTCTAACCAGGTTTCTAAGTCGTTTATCATACACTATCAAGTCAATCATACTTTTACATTCACCTATTTGCCAAGTATACATATGCACATTTTTATGCTTAAACCACGTATTAGGTACGAACAGGGTGTAACAAACATTTCTCAAGTTTTTAATTTTTCATCTAATTTGGTTTGAATTTTTCATTTTTATTAACTTTAATCCTATGCAATTATATATATCTTGAAGTACTTTTAGTTGCCTATACTTTTATACAAAACACCTTTTATTAATACAATGGTTTGTTTAACAATTTATTATCTCTTACATTTGACAAACATTTGGCTAGTTTATAGATAACATTATGTTCTTTCTACATAAACGTTTTTATTGAGTTCACTTTTATGTCTGGTTACTGACAGTGCTGAGTATTCCTTGTTTTCTGCTCCTATCGTGGTTTTAAAAGTATACCATTCATACAAAGTTATCACGAACACCTTGCCTTCTATCTTAGAGGTATGTGAATCTGTTATTCTGTGGCCTTTTCTAATGACTTATTACAATTTTCAGTTTTTAAACCTTCGTTTGAATCTTGCGGTTATTTTTGTTCCTGTTCCAAATTTTTCTTATAACTAAAAGAAGTTTGAAAGTATACCATCTGTACCTATATAGGTTGTAACTTACCTAAAAATTCCATCTTCATACATCTTTAGTTCGTCTTGTAAAAGAATAACTTAAGTAAAATATCATCGTAGAAATCAACAAAAAGGTCAGATGTTCTTAATCATAATTGCCACACCTGTAACCTACGTTTCTTCATGCTCCTTACCTTAATACTAAAATAAGAAAAATTACTAGAATAACTCCTTGCTTTCATGAAAATATTATTTATCTCTAACCTTGTCTGAAATCCCTTTTCCCACTTTGTTTACAATCTATAATTATAACCTCTAAAAATAATGTATTACCTTATCGCTAAGTTACTTTCAATTTAATTTTTGTGTATAAATCGTTCTTTTAACGACGACCGTTTTGTAAACACCTGTCGGCCATATTTTTATCTTTTAGGGTTTGTGACACATTAACCGACCTGCACACATTAATTTAGCTTTAGATATTTTCCACATGTTTTAAATTTTTATTTGATATCGGTAATTGATTACATTTTATTATTTTTCTTAACGTCCTCTTTCAAATTTCTTAATTTAACTTTTTGTTAGGACATAACAAGTATTCTAAATTTGAATCACCATTTAACATATTAACTTTTTTTAATTAAAATATAACAAAAACCCTGCTTTACCTTAGGCAGGCCTTTCGAAGTTAAACAGGTTCTTATTTACCTAAAATTATAATTTACTATAAAATCAGATCTTTCACACTTTTAACGTTTTATGAAATAATTTTTTTTAAACTTGTGTTGCCAATATTTACTTTTTATTTTGCTTTCTTTAAATTTTATTTTTAATTTAACCAACGTATCTACGTTATACCTTTATAAATTAACCTTTTGTTTATTTAAGCACTTATCTCATTTTGGACGATAATTGCTAATTTATTTGCCTTTTGTTAGAATCTATTTATTTTGAAATACGTTCAATTTTTATATGTATTTACTTTATGTGCTTTAATAATTATAGGTTCTGTTTTATCCCACAATACCCCTTTCTTTTCCCTATTAGTTTCTCCTGTATCTCTTCCTGCGGTTACGTACTTGACTCTTTCTGGCATCGTTATTCAGGAGCTGGGATAACGGTGAGTTTATTTTTTGGGGAGCGGATCCTGGCACCCTTTTTATCTACCGGAACTTTCTTGACTTCGCCCGAACCGTCTGACGCCGACGATCCCTTACATCAGCAGTAAGTAATGACCCATCTCCTTTTGGTCTTTGTTTTTCCTCCGTGTCCCGTTTCTGCACGTAACAAGGTTTCTCTCCACACAGATGTTCACCGGGCATTCACCATTCTCATTGACTATTTAGTCTCTGAATTTTCTAGCACTCGTTCATTATGTTCTTTCTGTACACCCACCCATCCAGTAATATCTCCCAATATCACCAGTCTTTCGTTTGGATATACACGTTCAACACGTTGCAATGAGAAAAAAATTTCGAAATTACACTTCAATTCTAACCCAAATTACCTGGTGGGATACCAATTCGTCCTGTTTAAGACATATTTTCGCTCTTTCACTCACGATCACTCCAACTCCTTTAGCGCCATGCATTTCAGAATCAACTCCTAACTTTCCACGTACCAACTCGTCACTCATTCCTTTCACTGTAGTCAGCAACGGAGCCTATCTGTTTCAACTTTGACTGCTCCTTGTAGCCAGGTCGATCCGAGGCATTCGTATTGTTCTTTTTAGTAATTAAATTAGTAGACAGACCAGTTACCTACTAGCGAAATCGTGGCCCGAACGATGTAGCATTCCCTACTAACGGTATAGTTCTAATACCGGACAGTGCTGATACTTATTTGTTGTTCGAAATGCTTGGAAATTATCGCGGTATGTTCCGGTAAAATTCGATCAAATGTGCATTTGTAAGATATTCCTATTTCGAAGTTTACGTATTTTATGTTATATTTCTTATGTATAGTTAGAAGATAGTTAATAGTTTCAAATGTCAATCGTTTTCGCTTGTTTTTGCAAGTAAGGTAGATTTATTAGAGAATTAGAAAGTCACATTAACGAGATACTTAATATAAATAATAAATGTGCCTTACTTGCAAAAACAAGCGAAAACGATTGAAATTTGAAACTATTAGCTCTATCTTCTAACTATACAAGCACAAGGAAATTATAACATAAAATACGTAACGAGCTTTTTCATGAAAATAGGGGAATATCGGGGGAATCATTTTAGCTACAGGCAGTGGCGGGCAAATGACCGATGGGATTTCTTCATGGCGGGCATTTTACCAGCGAACATTTCACCGCGCGGGATTTTTACCAGGTGAACAATTTTCTGGCGGGCAATTGACCGGCGGGATTTTGTCGGCGGGAAAATGACCGTGGACCTTATTTGCTTACTGCCCCGAAAAAAAAGGAAGTAAAACGTAGAGAGTATACCAAGTCTGATTTATTAATAGTAGGAATCTTTGTGTTTAAATGTTATACTGTCTAAAAATTTAATTTAGTAACTTTAACAGGGAGGTGTTGAATTTTCTTTTTAAGTTAAGCTCAACTACACATATACAGGCTAATACAATATATAAAAAACTTCCTTACATCAAAGGACTTTCTATAAAATTAAAAAAAAAATTCAACACCTTCCTGTCAAAGTCATTAAATTTTATTTTTGGACAGTACAACATCTTTGTTCAAATTTAAAATCAAGGTTCCTACTAATTAGTAAATCCGACTTGGTACATTGCATACTTTACAAGAACTGTCATTTTCAGTATATTGGCAGAACGTCTCAAAGATTGCGAAATAGACTACACCAGCATAAGAAAGACTGTGGATGTAAACCAGATTCTTCAACCCCCTTTTCTCACTATAATACGAGTCGCCATAGTATGGACTATGACAATGTAAACATTATTACTACAGAAAGAAGCCATGAAAGAAGAAGTTTTCTCGAAACGTGCTACATTAAGACCAATGAACAAGCAATGAACTTTAGAAACGCTGTTAATAATTTAAATAACATTTACATTCACCTTTTAAATATTTTATCTTGTTAAATATTAGTCTTTAGTTATAATTAAATTATCATTTCTATCACTTAATTTTTAACAGTAATCTATACACTTAATTATTGTAATCTGTCGTTTTAGTTTCTGTCATTTTGAAAATTATACATTAGCTGATGTTATGGATTTAAAATATTCTGAGTTATGTTTCTGTTTATTAATAACTCGATATATTTGCAAAATTTAATTTTAGTAACCCTGACGAAGTATTAATTTAGATACGAAATTGTATATGCCAAAAATGTAATAGACGTTTTCTTTTAATAACCAGAGTATAAGAGTAAAACTATTTAAATTAAAATTTTCCGTTTGTAAATTTGTAATAATTATTAGTAATTACTACTATTAAATAATGAATTTAAATGAAATAAGGACATTTTTGAACTGAAGTATGGCAGCTGTCTTATTTATAAATGTAACATATTAAGTATTGAATTGGCACTTGACAGGTCTTAAACCGCCACTCCTTACTGACCAGTAGCCTTAATTATTAAAGGGGTTGCAGGGTTGATTAATTTTCGTTATGATTACGATGAATTCTAGTTTAAAAGGAATTTAATTATCAAATGGAAAAATAACTGTGTATATATATATATATATATATATATATATATATATATATATATATATATATATATATATATCTAGATGCATATAGACACCTTCTGTTTCGAATTGAAGTTTCTTACTTAAACACAAGAATGAGATTTATTCTAAGATATGAAAAAATTCACTACTTAAAAATTATTTATATTAATTTGTCTTTGAAATTCATTTTTTACGTTCATTTTCATACTCTTCTGTCTTATAGCATTTTCGATTTCCACGGTAAAATCTCATTTTAAACACTTTATCCCAAGTTTTCACATCTTTTTGACTTCAACGAATGATTAGGTTCAAAATATATTATTTCATTAGTAAAAACGTTTATTCACCGCGAGGACTAAAATATACACCTACGCGCCTTGGGATTAGAATCCTTTACTTTAATAAAAACAACTTAAACCAGGCGCCTATCGTATTAAACAATGGCTGATAATTAACCCTTCACTGCATACTGTTGTAAATTTACAACATTTGATATTTTTCCTATAACATACACTGTATATAAAATAACCCGCTGTTAGCATACTGTTGTAATTCTACAGCGTACCGGTAAAGTATATAGTTCAAACGCAAATTTATAGATGGTGCTCTAGAGGTATTTTACTCAAAATAAGGTATTGTGTTTTTATGTGTCGTCGAGCTCGGATATGTTTATGTATTTTGAGGTTAAAGTGTGAGAAATCAGTGTATTTGCTTGAACTAAAATAAATTTGTGTTCATATAGGGTAACTAGAACTTATTTTTTATATGTGGTAACTAAGAACGCCGTCGCCATATCTCAGGAATGGATTATAGCACAGGTCCGGGAAAAATTTTATAACAGATGGCCTCGACAAACGCCTGAAATTATTTTCAGAGTAGTCCACAGAGGTATTTGACAGTTACAATTTTAAAAAGCAAATTTTTAAATTTACTCAATTAAGCATTTTAAATACTATAATCAAATTCCTTGATTTAAGTATATTTTCTTAATGATTAGAAAACGCTTAATTCAGGTCTTGACCGATTTTAATAAACTTGATGTTGTTTGAAAGAGCTTTTGTTAAAAATAGAAAATTTGTAAATTTGAAGCAATCTGATTAATAACATAAATGCTAGAAGGCGCTGTTTAATATTTTTCAATATTGTGTTTTCTTTACAATTTTAAATGGAAGTATAAAAATTAAGTAGGTCTTTAAAAAGTAGACTAAATTAGTAATAATACATCAAGTCGATATCTTTTTCCTATTCTGAGATATCGTAAGAAACAGGTAAATGGCGGAATTGTTCTTCCAACGTCTAGTAGGCTAGTTCGCGTTAACGAAAATTATTAAATTTAGCCTGGATGAAAAGATCTACAGTAATTTAAACTGTTATCATACTAATGTTATGGTGCGCTAGATTACCTATGTAATGCTGTCGCTACTAACAAATCAAACATATCAAATGCTTCTTCATTTGTAAGAATCATTTTGGTACGAAAAGATAAAGAAAGTCTATTAAATGCAACACGATGAATAATTTTTGACATATGCGTGAAAATCATAGCTTGCTTGTTTTCAACAGGGAATTTATTTTATATCTTACATGGCCCTCTTTACTAATTTTGTTGTCATCAGTAAATCGTAATTCATATTTTAAACTGTATTTGTTGTTGCTGGGCAAATATCGGTTTTTATTGATATTTTATGCTTTTGATTTACTAACACATCGCTTGAAAACAAATATAACATTCTTATATAATTAAAAAAATGTTAGATTTATCACATTATTTTATAATTTGTTCTCATTGTTAGTAGCGACAGCATTACATTTAGGTAATCTAGCGGCAACCATAACATTAGTATGATAACAGTTTAAATTACTGCAGACCAATGTAAGATCTTTTCATCCAGGCTAAATTTAATAATTTCCGTTAACGCGAACTGGCCTACTAGACGTTGGGAGAACAATTCCCGCCATTTACCTGTTTCTTACGATATCTCAGAATAGGAAAAGATATCGACTTGCGGTTTTCACTATTTTATTACTAATTTAGTCCACTTTTAAAGACCTACTTAAATTTTTATGCTTCCATTTAAAATTGTAAAGAGAAACACAATATTAAAAAATATTGAACAGCGCCCTCTAGCATTTATGTTATTAATTAATTGCTTCAAATTTACAAATTTTCTATTGTTTAACAAAATCTCTTCAAGCAACATCAAGTTTATTAAAATCGGTCAAACAGAACCTGAATTAAAGGCGTTTTTTCGTAACAAGGTTCCCACTCCCCGCCCTTATTTGAAGAGATAGACTAAAACTTGTCAAATAAAAATATGCAGAATTTGTCGAGAATCTGATTATAATATTTAATATGCCCCATAATTGAGTAAATTTTGAAAATTTTGCTTTTAAAATTTTAACTGTCAAATACGCCTCTAGCGGTGGACCTACAATTCTGAAAATAATTTCCAGGCGTTTCTCGAGGCCACTTTTGTTATAAAAATTTTTTCCGAAGCTGTGCTATAATCCATTCCTGAGATATGGCCGACGGCGTTCTTAGTTAGCCACCCGGTACATTTGATATTTTGTGAAACGTAGATGTTATCCGTATTATTTATTTGTGGTTTTTCTACAACATCATGCAAATACAAAATAATTTTTAGCTGGCGTCTAAATATACGGACCAAGTTTTCTTACCGATAAGGAGTAGGAATGTATTCTAGAAAATTTATCAAAGAGTGAAGATTTTGATTTCGATGACGACGACAGTATGCACTGATTTTCTGCAGATGACTTAGAGACAAGTAATATAATTTCAACCGATGAAAATATTCAAGAAATCGAGAATCAGGACAATGGCGAAATCAATAACTTCGAAGAAAACCTCCAAAATGACTATAAAGGTACATAGTCATTTATGTATCTAATAATGCATACTTGGTATTGTCTGTTTGAAAGAAATGGATTTACCTATATTGTTTTATTTGTTTGATAGAATTTATTTTATGTATTTTCTTATAAATATTATTTGAAAACAAGCACTTAGTCCTCAACGAGCAACTTCTTCAATTTCAAAGCAATTCATTTTCCGAAAATGTCTTGATCTTGACAGCCCCAATGAATTTTTTAGTTATTTGTTTACTGATGATATTTTCGATAAAATCGTGATGAATCAAACCTACATACTATCCAAAAGGACCCTAGTAAACCACTGAATATAACCAAAACGAAATCAAACAATTTCTGGAGTAAATTTGTACATGTCTTGTGCATTTACCAAACGGTTGCGCTTATTGGTCTGAAGATTTGGGATTTGAAAAATAAAAGAGACGATGTCCGTAAACAGATATGAAAAAATAAGGCGGTGCTTACATTTTAACGATAATGAAGAACATTTACCGCGTGAAAATCCGGAACACGATCGGCTGTAAACTAAGACCTTTCATTGATTGTATGAATAGAAATTTTTGCAAGGATATACCAATTGAATAGTTTTATCAGTAGATGAACAAATATGTTCTACCAAAGCGTCATCATTTGAAGCAATACTTGCCTAACAAGCCACATAAATTTTAAATGTTTTGTTATTTGCTGTCGGTATGCCTATAACTTTCATACGTATTCTGGCCAGGAAATGCTGAAAACCTACTTGTAAGGATTAGATCTTGGTGTTGAACGTAGTCGTAAGACTAGCTAGAGTAATTCCAAAGAATGTAAATCACAGAATTTATTTCGACAATTATTATACTTCACTGCCACTATTAGTATACTTAGCTAGACACGAATCCATAGTTTAGGCACAGTTCCTCGGAACTGATCCCAAACTGCAAATTACCAGACGAAAAGTCAATGAAGAACGCGGTAAGAGCTATGAAATGATAGCATCCTGTGATGGAGTAGATATTTCTAGTCGTAAGGACAGTAAAATTGTAACCCTTTATCAACTTTCGGGAGAAAACCCTATTGAAACTGTGGAGCGAAATGACAGACAACAGAAGAAACATATAAACATAAATTGCCCTTTGTAATTAGGGAATATAATTGTCATATCTGGATCTGGTCGATAGTAATTTGGGTAGTTGAGAGTGAAAATTTTACGGCGAAGTAAGAAATGGTACTTCAGACTCTTTACCACCTATTGCACCTAACAGTGGCAAAAAGCTGATTTTATACAAAATAGTGCAACAACACAAAGGCAATGCTGGCAAATGTTTGACACAAGCAAAATTTAAATGTATTTTAGCAGCGACTTTATGTTCAATAGGACAAACAAACATTGCAGCCAAGCGTGGAAGACCCTCAATGGTAGAGCAAAGGCTTCAACTTAAGAAAAAGAGGACCAGCATAGCTATTCCCGTGAAAGAAGTTCGCACTGATGGTAGTAATCATTGGCCAGTATGGACAGAAAACAAATGCGATGTAAATTTCCGACTGTATTGTTCCCAGGTAAAGTGTGAAAATGTGGAGCCTATCTATGTTTTACTAAGAAGAAAATTGTTTCAAAAATTTTCACAATTGGTTTACATATGTTTCTAATGGAGCTAGTTTACAATGTTTGTATAATGTTAAAATTTTACAACAGAAAGTTTTTGTTTTGCACAAAGTTGTAAATTTACAAAAGTTTTTTTGAAAAATAAACGTCAAAAACATATATAGAATTTTTAAATATTTTTCCCACCTATTAGAAACCCAATGCATCATATATTTTATTTTCAAAAAATAAAAATTCATGCAGTGAAGGGTTAAATACACTATTTGGGAATAATGGTGTGAATATTTATTTAATCGCAAGATTTCAGACATATACTCTACCCTTTGTCAGGCGTAATATGAAAGTGACATATGTTGACAAGGTAATGTCAAATTTACAAATATTAACAAGGTAACTAGAGATTTAACATTAAATCACTGTTTCAGTTCTTGAAAAATAGACATCCAGGTATCGTACAGTTCATATCCAGTATCTCTGTTCAATTTGTTAGGCTGTTTAAGAATTTCAATAGCTTCTCGAGCCTTCCCTGTATACCACTCCTATCGGTAGCCAGAATTCTTGTATTTTCAACTTTTATATTATGCAGAGTGGTTAAGACATGTTGAGCAATTGCTGATTTAGTAGAATGAAGTAAACGTAAGTGCCTTTTGTGTTCTGTTAACGTGGTGTGAATTCTTCTTCCAATTTCACCAATGTAGACTTTACTGCAAGAGCATGGTACTTCGTAAACACCACATGTATGCAATGGTATTTGGTCTTTAACAAAATTCGTAATATTTCCAAGTTGAATACTGTTTTTGTAAGCTACGTTTATATTATGCATTTGTAATATTTTGCCAATTTTATTCGTCGTGTTGGCAAGGAAAGGTCAAATGATAAACTTATTTGAAGTTGTAGATTTATCCTCCGTAAGTGTTGTTTGTCTCGGTTGAACTGATTTTTTAATTTGTTGTCTGTTGCAGCCATTATTTATGAAGACCTTAAAATGGTTTAATTCATGTTGTAGTTTATTTGGACTACACATCTTTGTGGCACGGTTGTAGAAGGTTCGTATCGTACTAAACTTTTGTGCACAACGATGGTATGATGAAGCATTAATATAATAATCTGTATGAGTTGGCTTACGATATACGGAATATGTTAGACTTCTATTTGGTTTTATTTTAATTAGAACATAAAGGAATGGAAGACAGTTGTCTTTTTATTTGATTATTTTAAATTTAATGTTTATATGTTGATTGTTTAAGTGGTTTCGGAACACCATTAATTCTATTTCCCCAAAAGACCAAGTAGCAAAATATCATCAACATACCTAAGCCAAGGTTTTGGTTTCTTACGTGCATTATTTAGAGCCTAGTCTTAATTCAGAACGCTGTATTGAATTAATTAACCCCAGATGATTTGTTAATCAGTTTTTACGTGGATTCTTTGTTCACAAAAGTACTAATAAATGACACCTTACATATACTTTACATTAGAACGACATTTCAACCACGAGATCAAATTATTTAAGCATTGTCTAACAACAAATTATTTAAGCATTGTCTAACAACAGCATTCTTCTTATTTAACAGTTAGATGGAGTAGCAATAGGATTTTTTATTTCTACATTGATTGCAAATTATTTTATGGGATATTTCGAAGAACGGGCTCCAAATAATGCACATAAGAAACCAAATCTTTGGCTTAGATATGTTCATGATGTTTTTTCTATCTGGCCTTTTGGAGAAGAAGAATTAATGGTGTTTCTAAACCATTTAGACAATCAACATACAAACATTAAATTTAAAATAATAATAAAAGAAAAAGATGACTGTCTTCCATTCCTTGATGTTCTAATTGAAACAAAACCAAATGGAAACCTAACACATTCCGTATATCATAAGCCAACTCATGCAGATCATTATATTAATGCTTCATCACACCATCATCCAGCACAAAAGTTTAGTAAGGTACGCACTTTGTACAACCGTGCCACAAAGATATGTCATCCAGATAAACTACAACATGAATTAAACCATCTTCAAATGGTCTAAATAAATAATGGCTTCAATAAACAGCAAATTAAAATGTTATTTCAACTGAGACAAACGACACTTACGGATGATAAATCCACAACTTCAAATAAGCTTACCATTCCTTGCAAACACAACGAATAAGATTGGTAAAATATTACAAAAGCATAACATAAAAGTAGCTTACAAAAGCAGTATTAAAATTCCAAATCTTCTGAATCTTGTTAAAGACCAAATACTATTACATACATGTGTACCATGCTCTTGTGGTAAAGTCTACATTGGTGGAACTGGAAGAAGCACTAACACCAGATTAACAGAACACAACTTACGTTTTCTATACCCTATTAAATAATACGCCTGGCGAAAGACAGGATATCTGTCTGAAAGCTTGAGATTAAATAAATATTTATAACATTTTTGCCAAATAGTGTTATTTAATATGTCAAATGGTGAAAGTTTCAACTCTTATACTGATTGACGATGACTAAGAATTATGGAAAGCAGACTTATATAATTAACTAGATGCCATGGACCAAAGAAGTGGCAGTACTAAACCTGAGATATTATACGAATGTGTTCATTTGTGTTGTTGCCATGTGGACATGTGAGCACCCAATTCAAATGTCACCTTAGGCTAATTGAAAATAACATCAAGTGGCCTTAGGAGAATAAAATTTAAAGCTTTGCTTAAACAGAGCAAATCGAGTTAAATATATCCATTTCTACCGGAAAACCAGCTTGAAACTGAAGAGGATTTCTTGTACGAGAACATCTTTTCCCTAAATGCATCACTCTTACCGCCAACAACAAATCAACCAGTACCATAAAAACTATCCACACAGGTAAAATGACTTTGCTCAAGAAAGAAATTCAATATTGGTGAAAGCTAAAGGACGATTTAAATCTAAGTCGTTCACCACCATATTACAAAAGATGTCCCACAATTCAAAATTGGACTGTATCATATATTACGTGAAAGATTAAGTTATAGAACTTGGTTAAACACTGTTTGAAACACTTAACAAGAAAACTTACGTAATTTTCATCATAATATTCAATCTGATTATGCTAAGAAAGCATCCAATAACTTCACCTTTCACGAAAGTATACTTAATCCCAGTAAATTTCAACTTAACTATAGAAAAATGGATGCTCTAACTCTTGAACTTACACACAATCCTAGTAACCTAGATAAGAATCTTCTTTGTGGACAGAAATTATACAATATTATTCTTTCTGGTCAATTTAACTATAACAAAACTCTTCTTCACAAAATCAAAGGAACAATTAAAAATCATAACTTATTGATTACTAAAGCTGACAAAGGAAACACCATTATTGTAGGTAATAAAGATGACTGCATCAGTAAACTGGAGAATTTTCTAGAACCAGAAGATTTAAAATTTCCCATATCAATTTCATCAAATCTTTTTTAACTAACAAATTATACTATACATTTAAATAATGAACGCTTAAAAAAACTTAAATTTAGCATTCATCAAAGGGTTACATACATAACATAAAAAAATCTATATTTATGATTTGTTTTCAAATTTGAAAGTTGATCCAATTTTTGTTTTTGGTACTATATGTGATTCTAAGTTTAATTATAACAGTGTGTTGCATATTGTCTTATACAATATTATTCCTTGACTGCAAATTAAAAATTTAAGCTAACTTTTACCTTTGTTACTATGTTTGATCTTAATTGTAATTAATTAATCCTAAAAGTAAACAATTTATGTCAGGAGAGTTAACTGGACCATTATTGTTATTTTTTGTTACCCTTCAATTGAATAATAAAAAAAAAAGAAACTTAGAGGATGGAAACGATTAAGTTATCACAGTTCGCGACAATAATAAAACAGATTTGATAAATAAATATTAAATTAAATGACCAAGATGACCAAGAAATAATTATAACTCGGAAAGCTAAATTAAAAATAATTGAATCATTTGGTCACAAATAAATAGTAGCATCCGGTGACAGGCGTGAGAGTCAGGAATCGCGTAGGGAGCAATCTGGTTGAAACGTTATGTGATTGAAGGGTATGTATATGTATATATGTACATTTAGATATCCATACAGTAAGTATACACTCTATTATTTATATCTTTCTTACCTCTGTCTATATTTTTTCTACATTTGACTTCCTTACATGTCGAGGCAATAGACAAATAACTATCCGGTAGTAGGACGATACCGTTAGTAGGGAACGATACATCGTCCGGGGCACGATTTGGCCAGTAACCGGTCTGCTCGCTAAGGTATTACTCAAGAGAAGAATACAATTGCCTCGGATTGACCTGGCTACAAGGGGCGGTCAAGGTCGAAACAGACAGGCCCCGTTGCTGACGACTGTGCAAGGAATGTGCGCGTAGGTGCATGGTAAGAAATTTGAAATTGCAATGTAAAAGAATTTGATATTTGTGTGTATCGGAGACAAAGCGCAAAGGAAATGTTGAATGGAGGATGGCAGTAGCACTATGGAAGTTGAGACTGAATTGCAGGCGCAAAAGGAGTTGGGTGATGATGAAAGAGCGAAAAGATGTTAAACAGTACGAATTGATATCTCGGTAATATGGGTTAGAATGAAAGTGAGTTTCGAAGAATTTCATTGCATGATGCAGGTGAATGAGAAAGAGACCAAGAGCGTGAGAACTTTGGAAGAAGTAGAGAACGTGTTGAACGTATGTAAGCCAAACAAAGAGTAATGAGAATGGTGAGTCTGGTGAACATTGTGGAGAAGTGTTTGTACAACGTGGTCTAAACATAAAATGTAATATATATATATATATATATAGTATTTAATAATTTGAAATTATTAAATACATTTATATAATATATCTATTATTTAAAACCATCATAGAATTGAATTATTAATAAGGATAAAACGGGTGAATGAATATTAAATTGAAATACTACTGATGACGAAGGTATCTAAAATATGAATAAAACGTTAGTGTTGTGATTAATCATAGTGTGAAAATATTAAAAATATATATATATATATATATATATATATATATATATATATATATATATATATATATATATATATGGCAAAGAGGTGAATCTAAAAGTATGATAGAATAGTGTATGAGAAAGGCTTAAAAACCTGGTGAAAGACACAAACGGGATGATGTGGATCGGACCACTTTTGGTTTATCGATGTGTTCAAAAGTGGGTCTGGAAAGGAAAGCAAACGTAGTGCGAACGTGAATTAGGTGTGACAAACTAGTGGGTAATAGTGCGAGAATGAAATACGCAGATGCTGTGAGTAAGAGTTGAATGTGAATGAAACAGTGTGGAACGAACAAATAAAACACTGACGTTGAAAGTGCATGGATAAGCAAATTGTTGTCAATTGCCTGGAATATGTGGAAGAGACTGTAGGTAGACAGAAAAATGTGCTTGGTGGAATGAGTAAAAGGCAGTGTGTAAGAAAAAGATGCGTACATGGCAATGATTGCTGCAAAAATGAGATTGAGAAAAGCGATTGTATGAGGTGTACAGATTAAGAAACAAAGAAGCGAAGGAGGCAGTGAGAATAAGTAAAGAGGAAGTGATGGCTGTGGAAGGAGAAAATGCAGAATGATTTTGAGGGAAACAAAAACTCTTCTGGAAATGGGTCAAAAATACAAAACGTGGCCCAAAACAGAACGCTGCAGGAGTGATGAATAGAAACGAAATAGTATGGGACGATTGTGAAGTGAGGAAATGCTGGCAAGAATATTTCGGAAAGCTGTACAGTAGTGAGGAAATAAGACTGAAGGGTTAAATAAGGAGAATATAGAAGAATGATGAATGAAACTGAGAATATTGGATAAATGAGGTAGAGAAAACGGTAGGAAGGTTGAAAACGGCAAGGAGCAGGCGTAGATGAAATCACTGGTGAAATGCTAAAGTATGGGGTGCAAAGCTTATACGAAGATTGTGAATTATTCAATGTATGCCTTATGTGTGAAAAGTGCCGAGGATTGGAAGAGCGCGATCATTGTACCTATATAAGGGTAAGGGAACAAGAGTGATTGTAAGAACTACAGAGGAATAAGTTGCTCAGCGTCCTGGTAAAGTATTTGGAAGAATACTGATTGATAGAGTACGAGAAACTACACAAACTAAGATTTGGGATGTGCAGGTGGCTTCATGCCAGGGAGAGGATGTGTCGATCAGTGCTTTCCAGCAGGTGATCGAAAAGTGTTTAAGGTCAAAAAGGAAGCGCGTTTGGAGATCTGGAGAAAGCATACGACAGAGTGAATAGGGAGAAGCTGTGGGAAATATTAAATGAATATGGCGTAAATAAAGGTCTAATAAATGGAATAAGGGCAGTATACAACGGTAGTCGGGCATGTGTTAGGGTGAGAGGAGGTGAGAGTGAATACTATAATATTGCGCAAGGAGTGCGACTAGGCTGTGATGTCACCGTGGTTGTTCAATGTGTACATAGATAATTGTGTTAGACAAGCATGTACGTATACAAATAGTGTATTGGTTGGTCACGTAAATGTACGACTCTGGTGTAGAATGACACAGTCTTATTAAGTGACAGTGCGGATGACTACAAACCGCTCTGAGGAAGTTTGGTGCAGTGTGTGAGAGCAAAGACCTAAAGGTAAACGTGAACAAAACTAAGATTGTGGTGTTCAGTCGGAAAGGTGGATAGGAGAGTAGAGTATTTACCCTGCAAGATGAAATTATGCAGTAAGTGGACGAGCTGGTATATATGGGTAGAATGTTTACTGCAGATGGCACAATGGAGGCTGAGATTGGACGAAGGGTCAATACTGGAAGGAAAGTGATTAGAAGTATGTGGATGATAATGAGAAACGAAAGCATGAGCCTAGCTGCGAAACGAGCAATCTATAATGGCGTTTGTCCCAGTCAGTACTGTATGGAAGTGAGACATGGGTATGTCAAAAAAGCACGAAAGAAAAATAAATGCCGTGGGTATGAGATTCTGAGAAGCGCATGTGGTAAAACGAGAAGGGACAAGATAAAAATGAATGCATAATGATGGAGTGTGGGAGGAAAAGGATGATGGATAGATATAAAAGTAACATTACGTTGGTTTGGTCACATTGAGAGATAACAACGCAAGATTAACGAAAAATATATGTGGGTGAGGTTAGAGGAAAGGCCTGGTAGGCCGCGTAAAACTTGGCTGAATGTAGTAGAATCTATGATAAAGGAAAGAAAGATAAGGAGTTTTAAAATAAAGGGCATGTCAGAGACAATGTATGAATCTTGCGGAAGCTAGGAGGTATGAGGAGATAGAAAGAAAGATTGTGAATGAAAAATCAATAAGAGGCAGGGATTGTTTTGCCCACCCCGCAAGGGAATGGCGTGAGGGTTAAGTTAAGAGCTGATTGCGCCATAACATAACATAAGTAAATAGATCAACAAGGATTAAGGAATTATCAGCTTTGGATTAATCGACTTATAGCATCAACTTTTACTTAAAGCTGTAAGCAAATTGAATTTAGAGATATAAATAAACTAGCATACAATACATTATATTCTGGATCATCATGTACGACGTACTAAAACGGTTTTTCTAACAAGAACAAACAAAGTAAAATAAATAATGCTCCAAAGAAGCAGGTTATTGAATTTACATCCAGGCACAATGAGTATAGTGTAAAATTTATAGTTTGTAAACCTCTACTGAGCATTAACTTATTAAATTACATAACCAAGATATGGAGTTGAGTACAGCACACGAACAAATTCTAATTTGTCGGTACATTAAAACACTCTTCAACAGCTGCATAAAGCGTTTCCGGACTCAATGACAGTAAGTACGTTTAGCATATAAATTGTGAGTAATAAAAGCTTGATCACAGAAAATTTTGCGTGGTTTAAACTCTTGGCAGAAATTTCAACGATTACGATGATCACTTTACTTCGCTATAAGATGATGTGAGAGATTATGAGACACCCTGAAGTTCTAATTTCCTAAATATTTTGTATGACCTATTATATTTTTTATTTTGATGTATATATTTTATCATTGATATGTGACAGTTTTGTTATTGTAATTGTTTGATGTTCTGAATAAGTAAATACAGTTTACAAACAAGAGTTTTCTTAAAGTTGAATTAATAGTACTGTTTAGCATCTATTTTACATTTGTACATGCAAGAGGACGTCTTCCTAAGCCCGGTAGGCAATAAAGAAGGCGAACAATTCACATTTTTTGGCGACCGTGACAGGACTCCTTCAGGTCTTCTGCGATTCAACCTCCACCCTATCCTCTGAAGATTCCTCGTTATGAAAAAACTGGTAAAACTGATAGATCTTCACCGTACTTCTTTTTCGAGATTGCATGAAACCATTGTAAGTGGTTTAGATAGTACCAATCCTAATATTTACAAAATTCAGGGCAATATAAGAATACTAGAGCAGAAAGTTGATGTGCTAGCTAAACTAGATAAGGATCTAATAGATTCTTTGGTGGATTCTGATTCATATGATGTAGATTTCGTTGCTGAAATACAACGATAACTTGGAAACATAACTACATGCTTTCGAAACTCTTGGAGTTACATCTGACAAATATACAGCTATGCTCTTTCCACTCGTTGAGTCTGGTTTGCCAGAAGAAATCTTACGCGTTTGGCCAAGATCTTCAAATATTAATGGCGAGACTGGTCTTAAAACAAGACTTGACTAGCCCATGGATTTTCTGAGAAAAGAAGTTGAGAACGAAGAAAGAATATAATTTGCTTCTTCAGGTTTTGGACTGCTAAAACAAAAACCCAAAGAAGTAAATGTAGTGTATCCAGAATTACCTACATCGTCTGGACTACTTAACAAGAACAACTGATGACAGCATGACATTTCTGGAACGCAGGAAGATTCTAACAGAAAAAGGACGTTGCCATTTCTGCTTAAAATTTGGTCATATTGCACGAGAATGCAGATTCTCTGTAAACCTTAAATGTGGAATATGCGCAGAAAAGAAATATGCTATAATGTGTCCCAACGATAACGTACAACATGAAAGTGACTTATCATCACAAACCAACAATTTAGTGCTTGACAGTGAACCATTTACGTCGATCACTGAGGAATTTTCATGTATTAAACTATTTAGTAGTAAACGTAAAGGAAATTTTCAGTAAAGTAGACGGAATGATATTTGATACCGGCTCATCAAGGTCATGCATAGTACATTAACTGAAATGTATGAAACGTTAAAAGGAGAATTATTCACGTTCTTTTGGTATTAATACAGAAACTACCGTACGTACAAATAAAAAGACTCTAATGTACAAACTAATATCATATTGTTTAGCGTTAGATGAAATAATTAAAAATATGCTAACAGCGGACTAGTTGCAATAGAGACGAGGCTTATGGACGCTTATAAACATAATTAGAAAAGGACAAATACGTTACCAGCCATGACAGTTTTTGTCTTTCTGCAATGATTTTACTAACTAATGGCGGTTAGACATACTGGTATTTGTATTCTGAAAAAAGTCAAGAAAAGAACTCGACGTTGCAGTAAAGAACCATTTCATGAAAACTGTCAAAGTAAATAGTGAAGACCGGTATGAAGTCAATATGCCATGGATCGACAATCACTTGGTTACCAATTATTATTCTTTATCAAAGAAATGTTTGATGGATTAATGAAAACTTGAAAAAGACTATTACAGAGATTATGCATTTTTGAGGAATGGTCAACGAAGGCATTATAGAAGAAATGAATAATTCGTAAAAGAAAGATTGTATTAATAGGTATGTAATAGAGCCAAATAGTTCTACAAAAGGCCAGTGTTTAACGCTTCTGCTAGGAAATAAAATCATTGAACCAATGTCTAAAAAATAAATTTGACAGAGTTGATTCCTTCTTTTGAAAGCCGTTTTAAGTCTTCGTTCAGAATAGTACGCATAAATCCTGACGCAATAACTCATTTCTTTGGCATTCTCCAAGAATGAAAGTCATTCGATCAACCTGCGTCGGACAACAACATTTTAATGGAAATGTCTGTAGAAATACTTAAACTGATACAAGACAGCAAATCACAACAAAGCTCGAGAAACTGACGTTTTTATCAGTTGTTTAAAACATTGACAAACGTTTTCCAATGTACCGCGGCAATGCGCAATAAAAACTGAAATTAGATAAAATGTGAATATCTCGAAAATATCACTGAAATGTCGATAATGCTACATCAATGGAAAGGAAATTTAATTTCTTATCCGCTGATGTAAGAAAATATGGATTCAAGATTTTTGGCAATGAATGAGAATGATGCACCTTTTAAGTAAAACGAACATTCTCTACCGGTATCCGTCTTCGGATATTGAAAGTTTTCGGAGGCACAAACGTCATTTTTCTACAAAATGTCAAATAACTCAGAAGCAATGCGACGTAGACCATAGTATGGTTATTAAGTGACATTTAAATTCAACGAGGAATTCAAAAATGTAATAATATATAGGTTGTTCTATTTAAAAAGAAGGTTGGGAGTTTCCGGTATAACAAGTCCGCCATTTCTGAAAATAATTTTAAAACGGTAGTTTATGACTGTGGACAACTTTTATTTAAGACATTTTTTCGTATTTGTAATAGTAAAGTTTGGCAATTATTATATATATATATATATATATATATATATATATATATATATATATATATATATATATAGGTCGGAAGATCCTGGCTTTATTAAAAATTAAAAAAAGTTATATGATCTATATCAGACTGAGATTGCATCGAATAAAAATAGTTTCATCCCTATAGGGTGTTCCATCAACCGGACTCAGCTTTGTTTTGTTAAATGGAACCCTATATTTATTTAATTTTATTATTATTTGTCTTGTTGAATGCTAAAAACGGTTTGTTTTTAAATTTATTTTGTTGCGTTAAGAGCATTTTCTTTAAAAAGTGAAAATTTATACCTTTACTTAAATTGTCTGAGACTTTAATATTAACAGTAGAACTGTAAGGTTTGGCAGACGGATAAACAAGACCTTGCTCTATCTTGACCTTCAATTCCTGATTATACTTACTGGTGTTTAAAAATATAATAAATGACCAACTTTGTTATTTAAATGGAACACTATATTTTATCATGTCATCGTGTTCTGTTTTAATTCTTTACTTTTTTATTACATAATACCTAACGTTACGCGTTCTCGAAATATTTAAGATTTGCAAAATTAATAAAATAATCATGACTTTTGCTTTGATATTTACAAATCGTAAATGTCTTGTTGACAATATGGTCAATAAACACTAATGGACAAAGGTTTCTTTATTCGAGTTTTAAAATCATAATTTTATAATATGGCAATAGTGTAAAAGGCATCCGCGATTTATAACAAACGTCATTCACTAGTTCCAGTTTAGTGTGAAAATAAAATTTTCCAAGATGAATGTTTGACATTGGTAGCTTTCGAAGGTGAAAGAAATTCATTTCTTGCTTCCAGAATGTATCAACAACGATTTTGAGCGCAGGCATCCTGATCAATATTTGAAAAACTCAAAGAAAGATTTGAAAGAACAGGACATGTACAATACGAAAGAAAAGAACGAGAAAAATTATAAACGAAGAAAACATTTGTGGTACTAACCAGTGTAGTGGAAAATCCAAACGTTAGCACAAGAAACTCAGTGTAGTGTTTCCAAGATTATTCGAAAATAAATTTCATCCATACCATTTTCAACTAGTCCAAGAGCTGAATGCAAATGATTTTCAAAGACGTTGAATTCTCCCAGTGGCACTGGAACGATTAGACAGGACAATGATTTCTTTAAACACATTTGATGACGACGAAGCAACCTTTAACAAAATGGTTTTGTGAACAGGCATAATTTCAATTATGAAATACAAACACGCTATTAGAAGAATAGACATCAGCATCGTGGTCTTTAAATTGTGGGATATAAACCATATAATTGACTTTTTTTAAGAAACATTAATGGTCAAACCTATCTTTAATTTCTTCAAATAATTACCTGTTTGAAGAATTGCCGTTAGACATACGTCAAAGGAATGGTTTTCAGGATGGTGCGCCTACATAGTCGCATTGTTAGAGAACATCTAGACAGAACGTTTCCAATAAATGGATAACCAGTAGGATGCCAATGACTCCTGATCTGACAAAATTAGATTTTTCCTGTGGGGTTATATTAAAGCTTAGTATACCAAGAATCTCCTACCACCAAAGAAGATATGAAAATTAGAATAGGAATGCATTTTAAATGGTTAACCAAAATATTCTGCGAAATGATTCTTTTTGAGGAGAATTCACACCTGTTTGCAAGAAAATGGTGGACACATCGAGCATTTGATTTAGTTATAACTTATTATAATTTTCTCAATAATTTATGATTTTTCAAATACAATTCTTTTTTGTTTGCTTTATTACTTTTGTATAGACCGTCCAGTTTGTCACAATTGTCATTAATTTTGCAACAAATCTTAAATATTTCGAGAACGCGTAAATTAGGTATATTACATGCTTAATAAAAAAACGGAACACGATGACATGATAAAATACAATGTTCCATTTAAAAACAAAAGTTATGGTATTTCAAATTTGCAAAAATTGACCATATTTGTAAACACCAGTATAGTATAATCAGGAAGTATGAAGGTCAAAAGATAGAAAAGGTCTTGTTTATCCGTCTGCAAAACCTTACAGTTCTACTGTTAATATTAAGTCTTCAGAACAATTTAAGTAAAGGTATAAATTTTCACTTTTAAAGAAAAAATGTCTAACTTAAGCCACAAAATAAATTTAGTACCTTTTTAGCATTCAACAAGAGAAATAATAATAAAATTAGATAAATATAAGGTTCCATTTAAAAAACAAAGCTGAGTCCGTCCTGCAATTATGGAACACCTATAGGATGAAACTTTTTATTCGATGCACATCTAAGTCTGATATAGATCGGCGCTATAATTTTTTTTTTTTAATAAAGCCAGATCTTCCGAGGCATTAATGATGTATATATATATATATATATATATATATATATATATATATATATATATATATATATATATATATACATATATATATATCAAAATGTAAATCTCTGATTTAGAAAGAATATAAGATCTATAAATTTTTTTAGATTACAGAGATGTGACAATGCAAATAAGTTTTTCTTGAATAACATTTAAAGTACTTGATTATGATGGCACTAGTAAGGGCTCTTAAATAGTATCCTTGAAACATATTTATTGTTAATTTACAGATATAGTTATAACCTTAACGCCTAAATTTTAAATGTATGATAAAGATCTAAAAAAATATTTTGTACTTGAATTTACCTAAAAAAAGTATTTGTTTAATATCGATAAATGAACAATTTTCAGAAAAAAATAAGCAAATTTATGTTTCAAATTAATAAATTATTAAAAAATTAAGCCAAGTTTTTCAAATTTTACGAGAAAACACTAAAATTAATTAAGAAACCAAATTAAACTGAATTATTTAAAAATGTTCAAACTTAATGGGATTAAATTATAATATTATTTCTTTTTCATTTTATTTATCTATAAAAAAATGTAAAATTTATGATACAAATAAAATTAACCTTATTTTAGAACATATTTTACATCATACATTGATCCATTAATTTATTAAATTTAATTTTTTTGGAAAAAAAACAAAATAGAATTCACAAAAAGATAGCCAAAACCCAATTAAAAAATTACGTTAAAGGAACTTTTTAACCCAAAAAATAAAAAAAAAAATTTAAAAATTTGTTTTTGTAAAAGAAATTAATAAAAAAAATTTTATTTAATTTTAAAATAAAAAATTACAAATAAAAAATATCAAACCCACAAGAACCAAAAAAAAAATATAAAATCCCAAAAACCCCTTTAAACCATCAAAAAATTTTTAAAAAATAAAAAAAATTTTTTATTTTATATTTTGAAATTATAAAAAAATAATTTAAAAAAAATTTTTTAAATTATTTTTATTAGAAAAAAAATGTTGATAGGCAGATAAGGACCTTAAAAAAAAAACATCGGAAACATTGTTATTTTATTTAACAAAATGTAATACATTTCAACATTTAATAAAAAAAATACCAAACTAATTTGCATTTATTTGTTCGTATTTAATGCAAAAAGTTGTTTTTTAAACATCTGTATAATTCTTTTTGCCTGAATTTCTCAAATTTGATGGTCCCTTTTTTTAAACTATGAAGAACCTAGGTTGCAAACAATATTTCTGCAAAACTTTAACCGCATTATATTATTTTCATTGCGCTCTTGGCAAATTTTTAATAACCAAGCATTTATTAGCGACATATCTACCATTGGTTCATATACCATTTTAGTCCTTATTTGTATTTTGTATCTACCTATTGTGTCTAATTACCCCCATATTTTTATATTCCTTGATAACAAATGGGACATATTCGTTGACCGTTTTCTTTGGATCATATCGATTTATTTCGCTAATTGGTGTTCCAGCAAAAGTAAAACAACGTTACTGTTCTGTTATCTCAAGCGACAGGAAATTTCGACACTATTTCGCTTACGTATTCTATCCTAGTTCCTCTTTTCTTTTTCATCGATTTATAACCAATTTGGAATTTTTTCCTAAAGTACCTAATAAAATATACCCATTTGTGCCTGCACTACAACCAAAGATGTTTAATAATTGTCAAAATACACCTTATAATTTTGATTTCTTGGTACATTTCGACAGAGGGGATAACTGTATTCGCGGTGGTACCCATATCTCGCTCATTGGGCATGCATTTATTTTCAACCTGATATTTTTAATTTTTAAAAATCCATCTACAAAAAACAAACAATTTGTAGCCCCATTTATGGTTTGGCTGGCAAATATTGCTTCAAATGGTGTCTGGCTTTTAGGCAGATTTGTTCGTTACATAAAATTTTTAACACGTTTGAAACTTAGCATTCAACGCATCAATTAGGTCGTAATTTGAATAACTTGTCGTAATTTTCATGACTTCTATCCACAATATTGCTGTTGTCTGCAAAGTGAAAATTTAAATTCTTTAATTCATTTCTGCTCAATTTGTATTTGGTGACAACCAAGCGATGACGACCAATAACTCCGCACATTCGGATATGTTAATATATATACAAATTAAAATTTCTTCAGGTGAGCAGATGTCAATTCGGAAGGTTTATTTAACAATTTTTGAATATAGGTCTGAAATGTAATTTTTCGAATAAGTCATAATCAAAAAATATTTAAAAAAATTAAAGGACTTTGCAAAAATTTTATGAAAGTGAATTATCTCCCAAAAATTATTTTTCTTCCGGCAAATCTAAATTTTTTTAAACAAGTTTTGAATATTTTTTTAATTTTTTGCTTCCTGTTTGGAGAAATTATCACAAACTCACCTACTTAATTTTGCAACCTTCAACGTATTTTCATCTTGTTAGAAAAATCCTAAATTGAATCGACATCGATTCTAAATCCAATTTTCAGTTTTTATCATTATTCAAATTATCAAATCATCGTCAATCTTTTGAATAATCGAGATATCTTCCTTTGACAAGTTAATACCTTGAGTTCTTTATATGTGAATTATGAGACATTTTTCTGAAAAAAAATAAATATTTACATACAAATGTAATTAGTGAGTTTAGATAAACTTGGTTTTACTGAATATCTAAGTTGTTCTGATATATTTTACAATAATCTAGTACTCTAGACAACTTAGTTGTTTATGACCATCATAAGTCCAGTGTATCTGATCTGATACAACAGATTTTGATCGTCATAAAATAACATAAAAGAATATTTTTTCTAATGAAAATATGAATTAATAATAAAGCTTACCTTCAAGATTAGAATTATGTACTTTTTGTATACAATTGTCGTAATATCCACACTAAATTGTGAGAGTCTATAACACGGACTGACCACGAGGTGAACGCAACACGAAATAACCGCTTCTTTATGGCAGTAGCAGGTAGCCATAGAAAATAGCTCTTATGCACGTTTATAATAAAGGTGTAGCTGAACGGATACAGTGAGCGTTACGACGAAAGGCAAATTTGTGTTTACTAAAATATCGATTTTCTCTAGACGTATCAGATCTGCTACAACGGGCAGTGCAGGGTTAAAAGATATAGGTGTTTTTTAAATATCTTTTACAATGATGTAATAAGCGGACGAAATTTTGTATACAGGGCTTTTATCACGCAGAATTCAAATATGACCTTAGTTCTTTTATTACTGATAGAGGCGCCATATAGGTTTCCATCTTGTTGCAATCGGTCCTAACTTTTTGCCTTATAATGTATGTCATTTTCAACTGGAAAATTTGTTTTCCCATCTTTTCTGCTTCAGAAACGTATACCTTATTGAAGTCGCTAGGACCAACGGTTTACGAGAAAAATGCATCCGATGCATGCAAATTATCCAAAAGCGCCAATGTAACTTATTTGCAAAAACAATGACATAACACTTCAACAATTAAACATTAATAGCAACAATGAAGGGCAGTGATTAAAAAAAAAAACTTTAAATTTTAGATGTTCAAATTGTTGTCCTTGTACTTGAATACATTTTTCAGTTCTTCTTCCTAAGGATTGACGGTATCTTTGAAATGTTCCTGGGTTATTACGGAATCTATCTGCGTATTCCATAATTCTTATCCATAGTTGCTCTTCATTATGTATTTCTATAGAATAAACATCACTTTTCAGGAATCCCCAAAATGAAAAATCGAGGGATTAAGGTCGGAACTACGAGCTGGCCAGGATACAGGTCCTCCTTGACCAATCCACGTATTTCCAAATCTACTATCCAAAAATTCCCTTGCCAATCGAGAAAAGTGAGCTGACGCGCCATCATGCATGTAACGCATTCTACCAATAATAGCCAATGGAATATCCTCTAATAACGTATTTAATTCATTCTCCAAGAAATTTTGATACAGTTCACCTGTCAATAGATTGGGCAATTGAAATGGGTCAATTAAGTAATTTTCATCATCACTGCCCTTCATTGTTACTATTAAAATTTAATTGTTGAAGTGTTATGTCATTGTTTTTGCAAATAAGTTACTTTGGCGCTTTTAGATAATTTGCATGCTTCGGATGCATTTTTCTCGTAAACGGTTGGTCCTAGCTACTTCAATAAGGTAAACCTTTCTGAAGCAGAAAATATGGGAAAACAAATTTTCCTGTCGAAAATGACATACAGTGTAAGGCAAAAAGTTAGGATCGATTCAAACAAGATGGAAACCTGTATTTGCGCCCTCTATCAGTAATAAAGAACTAATGTCATATTTGAATTCTGCGTGATAAAAGCCCCTGTATACAAAATTTCGTCCATTACACCATTGTAAGAAGGATTAAACTTCAACACCCTATATCTTTTAAACGAAGGCGTTACGCACCTAAGTTCATATGAACTTTTTCTTATTTTAGTGTCCTCTATCGTGTAGCACTATGCATGGCACTTTTCTATATCACCCTGTATATATATATATATATATATATATATATATATATATATATATATATATATATATACATATACTATACATATACATATACATATACATATACATATACATATATTGTTATTCTGATAAACCCTGTTGAAATTGAAAAAATTGAAGCATTAAAATATACGAAATCTACTCAAAAAGGTAAGTATTTTCTATTGATCAATAAGTGATATAAAATAGTCGAATTACAATTAGTTACAAACGACATAACCTTTAATGACTCTAATTGTTGTCATGGATCATTTAATTATGGTAACAACGGAACCGTATGACCCTTTGAGGACCACAAATACAAAGTCATAACACTACTGTCCTAGTGGCTTTTCGCGGTTGCCACGTTATACAGGTCCAATAGTGCGTGGACGAAGCTTTATGAGTTTATACAATATCGTTTTCAAAATTATGTATTGCAGGATGGTGTGGGATCTTTCGGGTTACAATTAGAAAATATTTTCAAAAATTACTACTCGTATACAGGGTATTACAACACAAAGTTATATTTTTTAAATGGAACATACCGTATATTATTGTAAATTTGGATTCCTGGTTAATTTTAAGGGCACTTTATTGACTATATGAGGTATCTTAAACGCGCAATTTAGGCGCTGCATTCAATTTTTGAAAATTTAGAGGTTGAAAAGAAAATTGTAATAACCGTATTGAGAAATGTCTAACACTAAAATTTTAATGGTTGATTAGTCATAGACTGTGCTACATAAAATCGTAAAATAGTAATATTATCTTTTAATTTCGAGATATCGTAATGCAAAGTTTAAGATTTTCAATCATAGATAAATTGATTTTTTAATGGAAAGGTATACATTGTTTTACATGGTTAGATAGGAAATTTAATTACATTTTTTGATATAACATTGTTGGTATTTATTTTTGCCGTTTTTGATAATCCAGCTTTTACTGAATTTGTCGATTTTCGTAGGTTTACATATGTATGTATAATTGTTTAAATCACATCAAGCTATGAAAACAAAGAATATTAGAAACAAAATTCAGCAATAGTATCTGTTTTGTCATTTCGCGTGTATGTTCAAACGTAACTGAGTTAATTACTTTATTGCAGTGTGAATGTTTGACGCTTAACTTTACGAACATCATATACGTAATACGTTTATTTAAGAATTATAATGAGTAATTTTTGCAAAATGAATTAGTTGACATGATATTTGTACTTGGAGAATCAAACAAAATTGTTTATTGACCCATCGAATCTACGGGCAGCGTTACCCTGATCGAAGACAACAAAGAGAAGAATCGTTTCGCAATCTTTTGAAAGATTTGAAAGTACTCATTATAATTCTTAAATAAACGTATTACGTATACGATGTTCGTAAAGTTAAGCGTCAAACATTCACTGCAATAAAGTTATTAACTCAGTTATGTTTGAACATACACGCGAAATGACAAAACAGATACTATTGCTGAATTTTGTTTCTAATATTCTTGTTTTCATAGTTTGATGGATTTAAACATATAATGTAACTGACATCGACAATTATGCTGGATTATCAAAAACGTCAAAAATACCAAAATTTATATCAAAAATTGTAATTAAATTTCCTATCTATCAATGTAACAAATGTATACCTTTCCATTTAAATAAATCAAGTTATCTATGATTAAAATCTTAAACTTTGCAAATTTGTAAAAAGCTGGATTATCAAAAAACGGCAAAACATAAATACCAACAATGTTATATCAAAAAATGTAATTAAATTTCCTATCTAACAATGTAAAACAATGTATACCTTTCCATTTAAAAAATCAATTTATCTATGATTGAAAATCTTAAACTTTGCATTACGATATCTCGAAATTAAAAAGATAATATTACTATTTTGACGATTTTATGTAGCACAGTCTATGATAATCAACCATTAAAATTTTAGTGTTAGACATTTCTCAATACGGTTGTTACAATTTTCTTTTCAACCTCTAAATTTTCAAAAATTGAATGCAGCGCCTAAATTGCGTTTAAGATACCTCATATAGTGAATAAAGTGTCCTTAAAATTAACCAGGGAATCCAAATTTACAATAATATACGGTATGTTCCATTTAAAAAATATAACTTTGTGTTGTAACACCCTGTATACAGTAGTAATTTTGAAAATATTTTCTAATTGTAACGAAAGATCCCACACCATCCTGCAATACATAATTTTGAAAACGATATTGTATAAACTCATAAAGCTTCGTCTACGCACTATTGGCGGACCCTGTATAACGGGAGAGAGAACATTTTTTGAACGCGAACTCGGTTTCGGCCAGCCTAGGGCTGGTATATTCGTCCGTCGTCGGTGGTCGTTCCACGTGTTTACTTATGTTATTGCCCAGTGCATCAATAAGCTAATATTTATTAATGTAAATGTGAATAATATACATGAAAATGGTAGGTTAGTAGAAACTGTTCATCACTTTATTAGATAAAAGTAATTTATGCAAAAAATTTAACTTCTATATTGTTGGTATTAATAACTTTTTGTCGTGGTTACCACTCCTAACCACCAGGAATATCGCAATATTTCTTCAATATGCTTGTTTTTTTTGCAGTTACGTGTTTTGCGTATTGTACTTAGATAGTTTGTTTACTATAGGTTCTAAAAAGAAATGGTCAGTTCTGGAACTCGAGGCAATGAGTCAATCCGAATTTTATGCTAATCTGGATGATATTCCCAGTGATTGTGAGTCCATTGTCTCGGACTTAGAAAGCGTGATGGCCGATGAAATTCGTCTGAATGAAGCAGTTTCTAATGAAATAGGTGACGGATTATTTGATTTAGATGACACAGAAGACATTGACGCAGAAATTAATTCATGTGAAGAGGGATGAAGCAGTGAGGATGATTTGCCTCTTGCCGTAATACGGCAAAAAGAATTGAGATAGAAAACAGTCGTTTGGGAAAAAGATGTTTCTCACGTAAATCGTGTAAACCCGTTTGTAGCAGAAACTGGTCCGAAGATTCTTGAAAACATAGAAACACCCACCGACATGTTCAGTTGATTGTTCCCAGATGATCTCAATTCTGTTATCGTTTTTTACACCAACTTATATGCATTGCAGAAAAACGTGGAAGCAAAAATTTTGTTCCTACTACAAATGCTGAACTAAAATCATTTTTGGGATTAAACTTACTAATGTCGCAAAAAAGAATGCCTAGTTACAAAGACTACTGGTCTTCATGAGAAGAGATAAGAGACCATTTCATAACCTCCGTATTATCACGTGATAGATTTTCGTGGTTCCTAAGTAATCCTCACATAAACGATAATTCAGTACAGTCACAACGAGGTGAACCTAACCGTGACAAGGTATATAAAATTAGGCCGTTACTTTCGAAATTAACAGAAACATTTCGTACTTCTCTAAATCCTAACGAGTTTCAGTCCATTGATGAGTCAATGATAAAATTTAAAGGCAGACATAGCCTCCGCCATTATATGCCAATGAAAGTTGTGGCTTAGGTCTGATTCTACAGGATAGGTTTCTGAATCTCAAATTTACACAGGCAAGGTCGATCCTAATATCACTGAGAAGAATTTAGGTTGTCGTGTTGTAAAAGACCTGAGCAGAGCATTAGTTGGTAAGCACCACAAAGTATATTTCGATATTATTTCAACTCCATAGATTTGTAAAGAGACTTGTTAGTTGATGGAATACACACAACCAAACTTATATGGAATCACCTAGTATTTCTTACTAATATTGCGAAATGTATGAAAATTTTTCATGCAGATAAGAGATAAAGATAACGAAAGTGTTTTGTTGAAAATAACAAAGGTTTTTGAAGTTGTCCATCACGTATGTCGTGATAATTGAAAATTGTTGTCAGTTGTAAAACTAAAGTGACAGCTTAAACTTTTCAATTTAGAAGTTTGTGTTCACAATGCCTTACGTAGGCTTGTCCGAAGTTCAGAGGGGAAGAATTATTACTCTTGTTGAACAGGGAATGTCACAGAGGCACATAGCAGCAACAGTTGGTGTATCTCAGGGTATTGTTTCCAAAACTTATACAAGATTTTTGGAATTGGGAACACTGAAGAACAGACCTAGTCAAAGTCGTCTCAGGTGACTACTGATGAACAAGACCGATATTTAGCTCAAATAGCTAGAAGAAATCCAACCTCTTCTATTCCGGAGCTCAAAAGGCAACTTGTGCAGGATACAGGTGTTGGTGTTTCTCTTGAAACAGTACGAAAGAGACTTCGTGCCCGAAATTTATTTAGCAGGAGACAGTTAAGGGTTCCCGAGTTATCTAGAGAGAACAAAATTAGTCGGATAAATTGGTGTCTCGAGCACCAGAACTGGACAGTTGAAGATTGGCAATATGTCCTTTTTCGGATGAAACCAGAATTGGCCTGAGATCAGATGACCGTCGAATTCGAGTTCTAAGAGGTCCAGGTAGACAAGCTAGACTGCAAACGGCCGGATCTGTCCCAAAATACAAAGGAGGAACGGCAATGTTCTGGGGCAGTATCATGATAGGAGATAAAACTCGTTTGGTTCCACTACGCCAGAGTTTAACAGGTCTTAGGTACGTTGATTTGGTACTAGAACCAATAGTTAGGCTGTGGAGAGGTGCAGTGAGACAATTTCGTCTTCATGCATGATAATGCCCTCCACATACCAGCCGAGTTGCTACAGAATTTCTAGAAAGAGAAGCTGTGACGGTTCTAGAATGGCCTGCCTCTTCACCAGACCTGAATCCCATTGAGCATGTGTGGGACTCTGTCAAAAGGGATTAGGGCTGAAGAAATGCTCCAGGAAATGTGGAACAGCTCATTCCAGCCGCCTAAGAGGAATGGGCAAACGTACGTCAGGAACACGTTGACACGTTGATTAGAAGCATTCCTCGTCGAATTGCAGCTTGTATTAGGGCTAGAGGTGGTAACACTGACTATTAAAGTGAAAAAGATGTCCGAAAAAAGGTATCTAACTTTTGTTTAACCAACTACCTACATCTTTAGTTTTCGCATTTTTATTGTTTTTGTTCATCTTAAATCTTTGTTGTAATTTTTTCTCGATGTAATTTAATAAACTAAGTTATAATAAAGTCCTTCTCACTTTCTATTCGGAATTTGTCAGAAATACTGAATAACATCGGAAATATTGGGTGATTCCATATAAGTTTGGTTGTGTGTATATGGCTGCGGAAAAATCCGCAAAAATAGGAAGAATTATCCTAAGTTCAAAAGTGATAAGTGTATGAAAAGAGGTGATGTAGATTGCAGAGTTTTACGAATGGAGTAGCAGCGCTGAAGTGGATGGATCGAAGAAGTGTATTATTTTTGGGCCACTATCATAACCCATCCATAAAGACATCGGCCTCAAGAAAGTCCAGAAATGGTACAACAGAGAAATACCATGTCCTCTTATGGTAAAACACTGTAACCAACATATGGGATATGTAGATCGATTTGACATGTTGAAATCCTTATATGAAATTGACCGAAAGTCAGACAAACGGTGTGTAAGGTTGTGTTGATGCACCCTGTATGTAAGATGTTATAATGACGTGTATTACGTGTTTTGGGTAGGGGTGTATTGAGTTTGAACGAGGAAAAAAAATCCTTTGTGTATATGCATAATGTATGTGGGTGGGTGATACGCCACTGGCAATTTAGTAGAAATATCATTCAGTATGCAGATACGTGTATTTGAATGTTATAGAGACATTGGTGTTGGAATAAATAGATTCTGATGAATGTAAATGTGAAGAGAAATGTGTCGATGGGACGATAATGTTTGCTGCTGTTGACTACTGGGTAAGGAATGGAATGTTGGAAGATAAAGGAGTGATCTTTGCCGGAAGATGTGAAGATATAAGTATAGAATGTTTTAGAAAATATGTAGAGAAAGATTTGGTATGTTTAATTGTTGATTATAGAAAGTTCTCGTAATGTTGTGCAATCAGTTTTGAGAATAGGTGTACGTATATGGGATTTGAGACCTTAGACTGTACTTATTTTTGCAAATGTTGCGGAAGGAGGATGAGCGCATGTGAGAGATAAACGTTGAAAGTTGTGTAATGGTCTAGAGTGGCCACTGAATGAATGTGATGACGAGAAATGGCTTCTCCATAAAGTAATTGTGAAATTTGCAGGTAAGAACAAACATGGCGATGTATAATAATTACAAGCGTGTTTGTACAGAGGGTAGCATCAGTCGGCACTAAGAAAGTTTGAGTGAATACCATTGGTGAATATAGCGAGGAAGTCAGACATGTTTAAAGATGGATGGCTTGAGGTATAAATAGGAAAGTCAGAGATTGACGGGGCTTTGCTTTTTCCTTTACTTTTGGTGGATGTGGTGAGAGCTTGGTGGAAGACGCGCGGAGGTGAAGTGTGACCGCAGAATGGGTTGAGTTGAGTTATATTTGTGAATAATATTGAAGGCAGTCATTGTTTAAACAACTGCGTAACCCAAAAGGGGATGAATCGTATAAGACATTCATAAATAAAACAATTAATAAAATTGAGATTGAAGATAAAATCAGTTTATGGTTTTTGTTCTTCAAGAAAAAAAAGTGCGTAAGCAGATTTATAATAAGATAACAGTTGTTACGTTATAGTGTTGAGTGCGGCGCGTGTCTTGTAATGATCCTTAGTTAAAATTATTTATGGGACCACCTTTAAGTGAACGAAATATTCGTAGTAAATTGAGCCAATGTTAAAGTAATTTTATATGACATTAAAAGTTTATTTGTGTAAGGAAGAGCTAAATTGTCCTATGCAAGAAACTTTATAGAGGCAACCAAACGTGTACAAATTATTACGAGTTATTGGAGTAATAACCTCGTATAGTTGGACTATTCGCGAGTACCGAAAGGACTAAGTGTTTGTGAAATTGTGGAGTACTTGTTATGTGCCTTCAGGCAATCTAAGGATACACATGGACTACAAATAATTGGTCTACGGGAAGAGAGAAGAAAGAAGAGCGTAGGATGAATGGACAGTCTTTAAGTAAGAATTACATCTAAGAACTTTGAAAACTTAGTTGAGCACGATTATCTTTTTGGTTAATTTTATTTGCGGATTGTTGTGTAATTTCTTTTTTTTTTTAATTAATTAGTGTTGAAGGAAAAAGGTAATCGGTCTCGTTGTATAGGCTATTTTAGTAGTAAGAATTTTTGCAGAAACGCAAATTTGTATTGACAGTGGTTTCTCAACCACGCAATTGTAGTGTATGTAAACATTTGTTTTTTTTATTATTATTTTGTGCAGGACAATATATATTTATCGTTATGAGACACGTTTGTGACGTTTACTTAATTGGTGACCTAGTTTTCGACAATTTAAATGTAGACTTTGCATATTTTGGTTTTAAGATTAATGAACAACCTGAAAGGTTATATTTGCCAGGTTAATTTTAAAAAGAAGATCTTCATGTTAGTTTCGTTTAACGCAATACACTAATGACGGATCAGCTGTTGAATTAAAAATTTCATTAAGTATAACTAAGAGATAGAGTTTTGAGAACTTACATATTTACGATGTCCCATACGATTCAGAGGTATCATAAAGGAACAATTATTAAGCTGATGACATTGATTTTCTTTTGATTAGGAATTTTAAAATTAATTATCGACCATTGAATGAAGAACTATTTTATTCATTAATAAGTAGACATTTAACTTTAGATGTATACGAGGGATACGTAGAAAATATTCAGTTAAAGTGTTATAACTTTGGTATTCTGGATGTACAGGGTACATTCAGGAAGTTTGTGACACCGTGTATTTCAGTTTTTTGATCTGTTGGTTACGTGAATGCAATTAAATTTGAGTGATAAATTTTGTTTTGGAAATTTTGGTATACGAGGTGTATTCAAAAGTTTCTAATAACCTGGGTAGTACTAAATATATTTGAGTTTGAGTTGAATTGTTTGGGACGAGTGTTTGTTTTAGGACCCTCGTGTGAGAGTTTACTGAGTAAGCACAATCCTACTTTCCACAATCAAGTAGGGTTAATTACCATCCAGCTTAGACAATTATTTTAGCAAAGTTTTGATTGTGGTGGCGCCTAGAGACATATTTTCCCGGACTGAGCGGTTTGAATATCGGTGTAAGGTGTTTGAGTGTATTAATCATTCATTTTACTTCTTATTTCGACCACGCCCATCTCCCTGTTAGCTGGCTTAGCAACCCCCTTACATTAGTAAGCATACACGACGCCTAGTGCGGTTTGGACGTGTAACAGGTGGTACCGCATATTTTTTTATTTTCTCGACGCAAGTGTTGTGAATTCTTTCATTTTGTTTCAACAAAGAAGTGACGGAAAATCTGTAACATTGAAACAGTTTCGTTTCTCTGTTGCACGCGGCTTGATAGGCGCCACAATTTCTTCTGCTAAAGGGAGTAGAAACACCAGATATGAACGAAATAAATTCAAGAAAATTATTTATTCCCCTTGAATTTCAGTACGATCAGTGCGCATAAATCCCCGTTATATGTGGTTCTCTAAGATGCGCAAATTTCAGTACGGTAAAAGATGTTCATGCGACGTGGGTCTATGCCTGAATAAGGACAGAAATTGTTTCTTACATTATCTTACAAAGTAGTTCGTTTATCCTAGTGGTTACCGGTTTCCAGGATATTTCGTCCTGGATAATGTATTTTTTGTATAAGTTTATTTATAAATAAACTCAGTTTTTCAGAGATTTTCTATTTAATTTAAATATTTACTCTTCCGTCTTCAAAGGGTTAAAGAATACGCAACTGTTAAGAGATATTACAAGAAAACCTGTTAATTGTTTGTCTATTGCATTCTCTGAATGCACCCTATGCTTCTGGATGGATTGCTTATTTTATCGTTTCTAATTAGCCCTCGCATAAACATTGTCTCATTTAAGAGAATCTTTTTAATTTAAGTAGCTTCAATGCAATTGCATGTACTGAGTAAGTTTAAAATGTTGATTTTTGAGTTGGCACAAACACGTTATATACGTTTTTCTCACTACGTTCGTGAGAAATCGTGTAACATGAAATACAAAGCTTCATAATAAACAACGAATTATAAAATGATTCTTAGGTTTAAGGAAATTTATAAATAAAACGGGAAATTTAAATCTTTATTCGTAGGATAACGTTTCAGTAGATCACAGTCCAAAGTAGGTAAGTGTAATTTTGCATGTATAAATAAGTACTAGATATGTGGTACTAGGCACGATAACTTTATAAAGGGAGAATGCTTGACTTATCTGTAATGTAAGATCGTGGGATTCGCACAAAAGGCGTCCAACAATATATTTGCAAAACTCATTACCCTCCTTACTATTGATCTTTTCACCCAACGTCACCAATAACAAATATTTACCAATTTTTTTTCCTAGAATAACGAGATTAAAAAATGGAACATAATTAATTAATTAATAATCTAATTTTAGGAATGGGAAAAGGTGTAAGAACCGATTTGGAAAGGGCGAGGCGAAATGCAATAAGATAACGGTGCGATTTACCATATGGCCACAAAATATTTGCTTTAGATACACCTTAATGCCTTTAGCGATATACCTATTCTTATCTGAATTCGACATGAAAAATATAATATAGGTTTCTAATAAAACACCTGCTGGCGTTTGAAGATTACATTATACAAACATTATACCGATAAGCTATAAAGGACGTAGTAAGGGAAAATTCCCCTTTTTAGTTAAACTACATTAATGTATACTTCCTTTTCATCATGCAATGACACCGTTAATTGAGAATTGTAGTGATTGTTATTATGTAGAAAGTTATTATTGACTATAATTCTTGATGTTATATAAAAAAAATGGCAAGGGTGTTTGAAAAATGTAACAAAATCAACTCCTACAGGTACATTTCACTTAATCGAATTCTATCACTGCTACATTTCCAATTAACCACAATTTGACATACGGTATGCAAAATTGATTAAATTGTATCTATTATGATTGGCTAAATTGGTTAACACTACGGTTTAAATTATTATTTCCGCATACCGTTTGCAGTAGTAAGCAAAAGGACAGACTGAACATTAATAAGCAGTTTTTGGCATTTCTTACTAACCCTAGGACACTTAACCAATAAAATGTTGTCATTTACATAGTCCGGGCTTCAGAGACCCGTTATTTATTGAAGCAAAGCTTTATTTATTTATACGTATGCATTACAAACGTGAGATTAAATATGAAAGTGAACATTACTGTTTAAATTTTTTTTAGGGATTAAGGACGCATTTAGTGCACATTCTAATACTATGCTCATTACAGATACCTACTATTTTTACAACTAATACATATCATTGTGATTTTACGATCAATATTTGCGGGGCACACTGAGCATCTCTTTCTCTTAATTGTTGCACTAGTTTGAGCGGCCGGAGTACCAGAGATATCAATAAATCTGCTTAAACACTCCTGGACATTACGCCGTAGGTTAGGGTTAGTAGATCTTCGCTGTATATGCGGTATCACTAGTTTCTTCGCTAAATTTTTCAAAAACAGTCTGTGTTTGTGTCACTACTATGTTGTAGTTTGTTCCTTCGTAAAGACTTTATATCATAGGTTGCCATCCTTTTACGTACTACCGCCCCCTTTGCAAGAAAAAAAAATTCCAACGCCCCCTTTTACATAATAGTTTATTATACCAATTTTATATGTTTGTTTATTATCTATTCATAATCACAAATTAAAAATTACTTCTCTCTCTCCAATCGCGCTCTTCGTGGTCGTGGGAGAAGGTCGTGATAATTAATTAAAAATACAAAAACATGTTATAATAAAAACATTTAATTCAGACAAAGACCATACAAAGTGTTAGAACGCAATTATAACTTAAGGAACAAATGCAAGACAACACAAATACACAAAGCACAAGACGATTAGGTAATCAAAATTAGTAAAAAAAATATAATAAAAACATTCAATAAGAAACATAAATATCAATGAGATGGTTGAGGTTGGTGGAGTTTTAACAATTTGTTAATGTCGGGTTTCAATTTAGTTAACATCAGTCGCAAATCACCACGCTCAGTGATCTGCAGTCTATTCCTTTTCTTAGACAGTAAATTAGCTACTATACTGAACCCACGCTCAGCCAAATATGATGAAGGAAACGCAATTAAAAATTTCTGTACTCTTTCCCACAATCCAGGGTGGAGAGCCAAAACTCTTGGTATCCATTTCTCAATTTACTTTCTTCATTAGTTGTGAGTTCTACAAGTTCTTCTAAATTTGATGATTCTGCTGTATCTGCATTTGCGAAAGGGTTTAAAACCCAACTTGGCATATTCATATTTAAAATATCCTGGAATCGTTCTGTAAAATCAGCATGAAGAGCGTCTAGGTATTGGCAGTAAGTAAGTAAATCTTCCTGTTTTACCGATAATTCTGATCATGTCGGAAAGTTATAATGTTGTGTAATGGTGCCCGGTATAATAAGGCGGTTTAAAAGCCCTGGTGTAAATAATTTAATAATAAACAAATAGGTGTAAATGTTCTCAAAACAAATCGTTAAAATAACCAGAGATCCAAACCACTCAATAAAAGATAATGCCGTTATCTCAGTCGGAAGATTAAAGTAGGCCGGTTCAATCTTTTTGATTTGTTTAATTACCACAATTTCTGCTTGGTTATTTCCACTTAACATAAATATAGTAACTGCAATGTAACTAAAAATTATCTCGGACGCCAAGTTATTTTTGATTATGCTCGGAATAACTAAACCCAGGATACAAAAAAATTCACCAAAATGTCAAAATAAAAAATATACAAACTATGTTCATTAAATATTTAAATTTAGAATTATATAAAATATATCTTAAAAACTAGTTGTAATAGCCTTAATTACTAAATTATTAGAATATAAATACCTGTACACAACTTCTGGTATCTAAACAAATACGGAAATGTAAACCAAAGGTGATGTAATCTTTGCACCAATATTGCGCAATATCTCGTAATAACAATGCTGTATGTTGTAAACCATACCAAAGTTGAATTTTACTTCTTATAAATGCATCTTCATGAAATTTGAATAATCCAATGTTTATTGCATTTTTCGAAAGTTCAAATAAAAAATGTGATCTAAATTTGGATCTGAATTAAAGGCAAATTTGCAATCATAAGAATCGAAAATACCAAAAGTGGTAAAAATGCCAAAAGTAAAAGTATTAAAAGTAGTGAAAGTTCTAAAAGTGTAAAAGTGCCTGCAAAGAGCAAATGTTTTAAATTTTAATATAATACGAATTAAATGTAACTTACCATTAAATCAATGGCACTTTTCACAAAATTTAGGTGGAAACCCAAAAATGGCTTCCTGCATAAACAGAATACATCAAGAAAATGCTCAACAGGACGCTTACGATATCAGGTGATATAGCGGTGCGCGAAAAAATGTGCGCAAAAAATAAGTGCAGAAAAAATAATTCAAGATACGGAAGCATAAACCCCTAAAAAGATATGCACTTAAGTTACACCAAAATGCAAATTAAGTTGCCTACCACATACTTATAAATCATTAATAACCAAAAATCCTTTTTTCTTATTTTTTACAACTAAATGCACGAAGAACGTAAAAGATTCGTTACAAAGTGGTTGTATTCACTTCTTCCTAGATTTCTTTTGAATAGAAGAAGTTTTCACACAAAAGCAGCTATGACGTTTTTTGTTTTTATTAAATTCCACTCATCACCTTGCAACTGTAAATTAACGTCATTAAATAGTTTAAAAGGTTTGTCTAATAAGCGATGTCATTTTTGGACGCAATCAAGTTTCCGCGCAGTTCATCGTCTCTGTTTTCAAGGAAATCCCGTACTGAGTCAAACAGATTGAAAAAGCGATTCAGACAAACACCTTTCAAGAGCCATCGTTTATAGTCTTTATCATTTTCACTACAAAGTTGCCCAAATAATCTGTCATTTAATGGATTGCTTCTTATCTTGTTGACTGCTCTAATAACGTAATGGAGCGACGTATGCAGGTGTTCATTAAAATGTTTTGCAATCAAGTGCTGACGATGAATAACTCAATGTACAGCGAGTACATTTGGTACTGCTTGTTTTAAATGCGCCATGAAACCCTTATGACGCCCCGTCATTTTGGAAGCACCATCTGTAGCAACTGATAAAATATTTCGAATAGGAATTACTTTCTTCAATTTTTTGCAAGTAATAACTCTTGACAATTTTTTTCTTCTTTTATGAATCGGACGTAAGCCAAGAGTAGTGCTTCGTTATTTGGTGAAGTTGATTCTACGAGTTGAATGGAAAATTTCGAAGTTTTTAAGTAATCACATAATGATAGTTCAACGATTTTAGTCATTTCATCTATTCTTCTTTGCACAGTATTATTACTCAAAGAAATTTTTTTTATGATATCTGATGGCGTCTTATGATGAAGAATAGTTTCGATTACCTCTTTGACTGCCGGCATAATTAATTGCTCACCATTTGTGTGTGGTTTTCCCGCTTTTGCGATATATGAAGCTCGTAGTCAATCATCTTCTTGTTTAGAACACGATGCAGAAAGGTTTGATATAGTTGGTTGTTTTAAATATTTCTTTTCAAGTCCTTGAAAATAGGATAAATCTTTGTACTTTTTATCAGCATGTATTTTATTCAAATGCTGTTGGATTCATTTGAAAAAACTTTTTGACAAATTAACCACATAGGTAACATTTGATTTGTTGGAGATTGCGTAAATCCATATGTCAAATACTAAATATTGTACTGCCGACATTTCTTCTTAGTTTCAGACATTTTGGAATTCACAATTTGATACGATTTCAATATATTAACTTTTCAACCGATTTACAGGAAGTTACAAAGCTAATGGCTGACTTCTGTACTTTATCAATCACGCACGAGTATGGATCACAGACGAAGCACACAAAAACAATAAGAAATTAGAAGAGCTATCCCTGCCTTTTAAAGATTTGATTTCGAGCACGCATGACTTTGTTTGTTTGCGGTGCCTCGCTGCACTTGCTCTGCAAACAGGTTATTCAACTTCCCGTATTTTTGTCGAAACATGCTTGGTTGCGTAAATCACGTCTTTGCTTACCGACAGTCCTAATCCTACAAATTAGTTTATACTTAATGCTTATTTAAATGTTTTAATGTTTATTTACTTTTACGCCATAATAACAATAACAATAATTTTTGTAATAAGATAAACATGTTAGACGGCTAGATAAAATGTTTTTTCATGAAAATAGAGGTAATCTTTAAACTTCTATTCTATACCGTTCTTAATAATTTTTTTAACAATTTATCCGCCTATGTATTCCTCAATTACATATTTATGAATATGGAAAACCTGCTATGACCAATATATATTGTTAAGTTTTTTTACTAATAAATACAAAAAGACAACGGTGCGCAATGTGGCACTTGAGAGACGCCTTGCGAGCAGTTACATTGGTAGAATTTCTCGTAATAAATATAATAATAAATAGATTAGTGTGTGTTTACATATTGTCAATAGTACAATGTAAAGAAGTAGCTACAGGTACCAGAAAACGCTGTTATATATGACCAAGATTGAGAAATCGATTCAAAACAAATTTGTACAGTTTGTAACAAAAATATTTATGCAGAACACAGTAAACTTATATGCAATGAATTTTATGTATAATCTTATCTACAACTTATGTACAACTCTTATAATTTTATATATTTTATATCTTATTTTTGTACTTATGTATATTTATATACATAATATATTATCAATACATTTATAATTTTTGTTCAAACCTGTATTCTAATATATATTTTTAATGGTTAATAATAATAAACTGTTTAAACATGTTTAGATTGTTTTACTTTTCTTAGACAAAACAACAATTTATTGTTTTGAGTGTAGTGCTCTTTAAGAATGCTTGTAAAAAAATCAAAACAGCTATAAATCACATTGGTGTCTAGGAGGCTCCATGCGAGCAGTTATGTATGTAAAGTTGACGCGAGTACTTAAAGGTTAAATTCTAATTAGGTAGGTACGCCGCGACCGCCCCTTTGAATATCATAACGCCCCTCCATTTACCTTTGGACCCGCTACCGCCCTCACGAAAATCTTCAGCGCCCACTAGGGAGCGGTACCGCCCCGGTTGGGAACCTATGCTTTATATGCTTTGAGCGCTGCAATATCAATGATGTTGAAGAAAAATGTCATGAGCATCGTTTACTTGTCGTTTACGTGTATGGCGACAACAGTTGATCCATGACGTCAACACCGCCCTTTGTTTTATTATAATGAGTAATTTCAGGCTTCTCCTTAGCGTCATCATTCATAGATGTGTCATGGTGCATGGTTCTTAGAAAAATTAACAATGAAAAATGTCATAATCATAAAATAAATTTAACATTTAGTTAGTGTGTAAACGTAGAGTTGTGAATAACTTTAATTGGAAGTCGATAAAAGCATTTACAAATAGAAACTTGACATACCAATTAAAGATATAGTCAAATCTAACAAGGAAATAGTTTTCGGTTATTAATAATTATAATTGTTATTGTACAGGAGAAAAAACACAACAAAAAACCTAGACTACCAAAAGTTAAGACTGACGTTCCATTGCGCCCTTTTTAAATTATAATATGCCGAAACCTATTTATTCGGAGCTTTTATTCTTGCTGGTTGAAGTTATTTGGATGTTTATAGATCACAATAGATTCGTACCTTAATATTAGACATAAATAACACGAGATTTTGTAAATTTGGTAACCTGGAAAAGTCTGCAATATCAGAGCATTCTTTAAATTATTTAAATCATAGTGTTCAATTAATGTTGTCAAGACAAGCTTATTATCACGGTTGTTTACAACGTGAAGCTATTGAGGTATATAAACAGGATAGAAAAAAATCTCCGATTAAATAGGGCTTGGCATCTAATAATTAAAAAAAGGTATGCTTGAAGTATATGCTTCACCAATTAAATATGTTGTTACCATTGCATCTGAATAATTTATCATATGTAGTTAAAATAAAATAATATTAAACGCACATTGTGTTTTCAGTGTACAGTAACAATTGGGTTTCCTAACAACCGAAAACTATTTCTTTGTTAGATTTGAAGCTTTAATTGGTATGTCAAGTTTCTTCTTGTTGTTTTTCACACTGCATAAATGTAGTTAAATTTGTTTTTGATTACGAAATTTTTCATCCTTAACCTTCGTCCACTAGAAAGTGTTCATCTGCAGTGCAGTATATTAATGGTTAATGTATTAAAGATCTAGCTTTTCCTTACTAAAATAAAATTAGATTCCAAAGTTGGGTTTTTAGTACAATTATAAAAGTGTAATATTAATAGCAGAGTTGTAGTTGCGTTTTCATATTTTTTTATTTACTTTGAAATTTCAATTTTTAAACCTATCATTATTTACTGAAGACAACTGTAATTGATATCGAAACGTTTAAATTTAATACTCAAACAATAAATATTTTAATTATCTGTGACTTTTGATGGAATTAAAATGAGAGAATAGCATATTCATAATATATTTTTGGTTGCATAATAAAGCTTGGTATTATTAACCAATGCACCGACAAACGCCGAAGATATAGGAAAGTTCGTAAGTATCTAGATTACGATAACTTTTCGTTAAGGTCGCGACAAAAGGGATTTTTTAGAGTCTAGATGACTAAAGGTCAAATCCTGTAATCTATAAATGTTGGTCAGCATTTAGGTCGCTTGCTGTTCAAAATCAATGTTGATATACCAATTTCATTATGAACGCGCAGAATGGTTTCCGTCGGTGACCAAACACTAAGTTCTGAAATCCATGAATATTTCTAAGCATTTGGATTTGATGTTGTCTAAAATCAATATTTACACACCAAAAGTCAGGGAAAAATGGATTGTTTCGATTATCAAAAGTTACATTTTGGGACCTATGTGTGTTGTTCGGAATTTAGCCCCAAAGTTACAGAAAATTTAAATTTACACATCAATTCTGTAGTCCATGAGTGTTGGTCAGAATTTGGTAATGTAATGAATGTACTACGTATATAAAAAAAGGATACAGAAACCACCACAAAGGAAAATACAGGTATAATCAAGGCTTATCAAATTTGTAGTTACTAACATAAATTAAGAAGAGCTGTAAGTTTCTTTTAAAACTAACAACTAGTTAAAGTAGTTAAAACTTTGTTACCTAAAGTAATGCCCATTCATGAGTCTGCAATCAAAATTGTTTATAAATAAGTATTATAAATGTGACTAGTACCGTAAAACAATGAAATTTGAATTACGCTCTTATTCATCAAGACAATGTGTTAGACCGTTTTCCCAACGAAATTGACGAGTAAATAAAGTTTTTGGTCATCTCTGGTTTTCCGTAACAGCCACTACCCTAAAATCATACAAATACATTCCGCCCGTTAAGGGAGTGTGTTTGGTTGTTTTTCCGACGGAATTTGTGTATGTAGTTATGTTGGTAGAAATGACGACCAACGCCCTAAAACCATAAAAGTTTTGATGTTTCCCCGACAGAATTAGCGAATCTTTGAGAAGAAATGATGATCAACTCTCTAAAACTAAAAAATTTTATTCTAGTCCATCCATACAATGCGTCTGATCCTTTTTTTAACGAAATTGTCGAATAAAGCTTTTGGGTATTTTTGACTCCAAATTATTAGAAACATCGTACAATAGGATAAAAATTGTTTCTACAATATGATGTCTAAAATGCAATTTATCAAAGTATAACTTGGAAATTTAGTTCTAGTCTAAAGATCAGGGTATGAACAGTTTGAACTAAGTCGCTTATACGCATGATATGTTTCCAAGAAATTCTAATCAAGATTTTGGACTGGTTCGAACCCTCCAAATTATTTCCTCCTGTAAGCTTTACCTTGTTGGTTTTCGGGAATTATATTCATATAGTGGAAATAGCCAGCCAATATATCAAGTTCTTAAAATTTCCATTATTAATTTTATTAAATACATAAATAAAATTTAGTTTACCCTCAGTAAGGATTTGAACTTTCTAACGACCTTGGATACTTTTAGGAGTATCGCTCTAACCATACTGAGCTATCGAGATACAATGCGATGTAAATTTTGTCTTTAATGTATGTAGAACTGATGAAATTCTAAATATAATTGGAATTTATTAGTCAAATTACTTACATGTAATTGAATGTTGAGCCTACAATACCCAAGGAATTACACATTCCAAAACAAATTTGACTAGACCTATTAATCTATTAATTTACTTTTGGTTATGAACGAATTAAGTTCAAAAGTAAATACATATAATTTAACAATTATTATTAATTTTATTAAATACGTAATTAAAAGTTTATCTCGAGCAGGATTTAACTGCTATTTAACAACAATTAATAATAAATTTTCTTTATATTTAACTTTTAAATCTAATATATCGTTCATACAAATTACTTCATTAATTAAAAGGCTCTCAAGTTTACAAAATTTAAACAAAATAAGTCAACGCATTTCGGAGCTCTATTTTCTCATACATGACAACTTCACTAAGAACGTCCAACCCTATTGGGTCACACATAATTGTCCCAGCCCATATTTTAGTTTGTGTATGTCGGATTATTTGATTATTTTTACATAATATTCAACCTTTTTAGGCCACGTACTTTCCTAATTTATTAATATGTAGAAACATAAAGAAAATAATATTTTTTTCGCGTTTCGTTGTAAAAGATCTCTAAGAATTTTAAATTTCGCCAAATCCAGCATCTAGATCAACCCATTGGGTCATATTTCTTAACGCCCTTTATTCACTCATTTTGTCTGTCCGGTTTATTATATTTTGTAATTGAACTTTTCAACAACAACATGCCGTTATTATTGATGAACAATACAGTATATGTGTTTTTTGACTTTAAAGACTTTTTGGCCAAATTTGGCCAAATCCAGTGAACATTGTTTTTTAACTTATAATTTGCTAGCGGCCTTGAAATTTTGACTTGAAGCTTTTCGCATACACATGCACATAAAATATGCGGCAAGTTGAGTTTCAAGTGGGTGACTGTTTGCGGCCAAATTTGGCCAAATATGGTCGAAATTTTGTTTATAAATCTAGGGCCTTGAAATTCAGGACTTAAGCTTTTAGCATAAGACCATGCACAAAAATATGACAAGTATTCGGTTCAAAAAGATCAACTATTTTCCTCCTGTTGAGCTGAATTTCCTCATACATGTTTGGGCAAGTAAGTTCGAAATTTTGTTTATAAACTAGGATCTTGAAAATTGAGTTTCTTACTTGTTGGACCTTGCACCCAAGCGACTAAAAAGTAGAAAATAAAATGGTAAAAAAAAACATTTTCCTTAAATTCAACGTTTTTGCAATATTCAAATTTGTTACTAAAAAGAATCTAAAATATTTCTTTTGGCCTTGCACCCAACATCAAAAATTGTGAAAATAAAAATAAAAGATTAAAAGCTATCAAATGACCAAACTATTATTTTTAGTCACAAAAATTTTGACTATGAATAGATAATATATTTATTCTTTAGTACATTTGAATAAATCTTAAAATGTGTTTTTTTTAGTATACAATTGGGTACATACTGGGTACCCAAATGTATGGAATACTGGTTCTGCAGTCCAACGTACATTTTATCATCAACTTCAAGACTAAAGTTGTTTGATCGTTAAATTAATGAGCACGTGCATATGTCAGAGAAAATATTTGGGTTGTCAATCTTGAGGTATGACAACATCGGCATCATCGTAACCCCATAATTTTGTTTCACGCTTCTATTCCTCTTTCAATTGTCAAGACTATATAAAAATTTTTATATCTTACATAACAAAATTTTTCAAAAAATTATTGGAAGTTAGAAAACAAATTTTATTACCAACAAAAACATATAAAAAACATAACTCAAATCAAGTGGGTAACATTCAGAGAAGTGTCAATCTATCTTTAATATTCTAATTTTTGTACAAGACCTAGCACCTAAGATCTTTACACACAAAATATCCTTTTTTCACAAGTAAAAACCGTTAAATTTTTGTGCATTTGTGAAAGTAGTGCTAGTGCAATACTATGTTGCATTTATCTGAAACGCAGAGAATCCAGATTTTAATAATGGTCGGATATGGAGACCGTAAGACGTCACAGCAAGAAGTCTTTGAAACATTTAATGAAGTTTATCCAATTACTCAATTGGTAGTCTGAAAAATAGTAAGGAAATTTATGGAACCAAGTCATGTCAAGGATCTTCCAAAATTTGGTCCACCAAACGAAGAAAATTAGAGGTATTGATCACAGAATATCCACACACTTAAGCGCGTCAGCTAGTTCTAAACCATGACTTAAGTTAAGGTTCCATACATAGTTTACTGAAAAGGGAAAAACTGCACCCATATAAATCTATTTTACTACAGGAATTATACCCTTTTCGGACGAGGCTGCATAATTGGTTAATGGTTGGCTCAGAATCCCAATTGAATGATCCAACAGGATACCCAAAGAGCACAAAAAATTAATGTAAGGGCAGGGATTTGCCGTGATAGTATTATTGGTTCTTTTTTATAAATGACAATTTAACTGGCAACCGATATTTACAATTATTGCAAAAGAAAATTATTCCAGCTTGTCAAGAACAATTTCCAAAAGTTGATCTGTGTTTTCAACAAGATGGGGCACCACCCCGCTACTCTCTAAATGTGCGGAGATATTTAGAAGAAGTCTTTCCGAATCGTTGGGTAGGTATGTGAGGGAACCAAAACATTTTTCTGACATATGCACAATATGCGCATTATTTCGTCTTTTGTTTTGAAAGTTTTGTGATAAAATGTACAGTTACGGCTGCAGAACCATTATTCCATACATTTTGGGCACCCTGTATAACTGTATTTCCATTGTCTACATAAAAAAGTATATAAAATGGTATTACCTTGTAAAGAAGTCACGCTAAACAAAATATCCTTCAATTGTGTGATTGTTCCTTTACATACACTTAAAGTCGTACTTCTTAGGTAGGGTATATCAGTTCATACCCATAATCTACACACTAGGCCATTCTATATCAGAAATTACACAGAAAAGTTAAATATCTTTTAGAAGAAGTTAGAGGTGTTGGAAGAATTAATATTTTTTACTAAATAAACACATATGTATGCAGCAAACTGGTAAAAGCTGTAGAACTAACACTAAAATTAAAATAAATTAATAAACATTTTAATATTCTATTCAGTTAAGATACTTAACTTTTGGATATGAATTCATGTATTTTTATTTTAAAAAAATTAAACGTTTAGATAACAGTTGGAGTTATCTTCTTCAGAAAATAATAACAGTTTTTGAAAATTATTTAAAATGGCAAATAAGCACATGAAATCTGAAAACATGAATGTAACTACATGTAATGCAATAATAAAGTATAGAAGACAACAGGATGTATTTATGGTAACGATTAGCTAGATTAAATATTATTAAACCGCTTTGAAAATGATAGATTAGAACACCCTCTAACGGACGACGGTTAACTATGAAAAATGTCGCAAATTTAACAAATTAAAAGATATTAATTTTCCGTTAATATTCAAGGACTGTAATCGTTATTATATATCACGAAAATATAAGGTGTATGTTTAATCTTATCTTAATTTTAACTATATAAGTTAGAATTAAGGCAATGTTGTGATAACATACTTAATTGGTAAAGCATTTACTTCGAGGTCTAAAAAAAACAGTAAAAAACCTAGATATACCAACAGTTAAAAATTATATAAAGGCATACCATTTTGCATTTTTTTAATTACTTTATCTGAGATTTTCTTCTTGCATGTTTATCTTATTAAGGTGTCTATGTTTATGTTTGCAGTTCCAATAATTTTAAACGTGGAAAATGTGAGCCCAATTGATACTCTAGGATATAATGTGTATGAGGGACCAAGTAATACTGTAAAATATAGTGTAGGTGAGAGCCCAAGGGATATTGTAGTATATGATGTGTGAAGGCGTATCGAAACATGTATTTGGAAAATTGGCGATAACTGGATATTGCTGTGGTTGTTCAAAGTCGGGTGTAAGATTTGGAAAATTGGGTGGGTATTGGTTTGGTTGTTTGTCGTTGTAGCGAGTTAATAACTGCATCACATCAATTCCAAACGTCAATTTTTCATTCGGGCAGAGTGTACCTAGACTTGTTTATAATGACCTAAAAAAGGCAAGTCATCGGTTTCTTTTGGTGGTTGCGTAGGCTGGGAATCAATATAGGTTATAAGTTTACTTTTTAAAACAGATTTATTTCTGCTAAATTGAGTACTTCTACTAGGAGTCCGCTCAATTATGGTTTTGGTTTCACTGTTGACATCTGACTAACTGACTATGCTGCGTATCATTATGGTCTTGTGATAGATCGAGATCATCTTGGCAGTGAGCTTATTGTCTGGCAAGAATCAGTCACCTTTCTTAAAAACTCTAATTTTTGAGCATAGATGTATGGTTTTACAGGTTTAGCTGTCCCTCCTGGTTTTTTTTACTTATGCTGATGACTATGACGAACAAAACCATCTCTTACATTTTTCCATTTAACTTGAACTGATTCACCTGAAAAGAAACAAAAAATACTCTACCTTCACTTTTAAATAAACTTATTACAACTGTATTTTATCAGTACACGTATTTTTTGCATATATTTGGCTACAGGATGTCCATATGTAGATTTACATTATGCCGGCAAGTCTTACAGTTCCAAGGATTTGCATTATCTTATGGCATACATTACACGAAGAGTGTTTTCCTGCACTAACTGTACAGCGTTGGCGTCAAATTGCACACGATTTTGAAAATCTTACAAATTTTCCTCATTGTATTGGTGCGGTTGACGGTAAGCATTCCAGGGTAATGGCAACGGTACATCGCGGATCACTAAATTATAGTTACAAGAACTACTTTTCCGTTGTTTTGTTGCAAACAGCAACTTTTGCTTCACATACATAGATGTTGGCTCCTGTGGTAACGAATCGGATCCCACAATATTTAGAAAAGCACCTTAAATATTGCAAAACCAAAGGAAGTTGTGGTACACCACTGTCAAATGAATTTGTTAGCGATTAGGCTTTTGTACTAATAAATAACTTAATGTGACCTTTTGACTGGAAAGGGATTAACAAAAAGCAGAAGAATTTTCAACTACCGCTTGTCTAGAGCAAGAGGTAAAGTAGAGTTTTCTTTTGGTATGTTAAGTAACGAAACGCGTATATTCCACCAAGCAGTGAATGTATCTGGGCAAACTGCTGTAGCGATCATAAAAGCATGTTCCCGTTACACAATTTTGTTTCTTATAATGGATGGCTTTAAGTTTGAGGATATTTTAACAATAACAGATATATATGATACTCACTGGAGCCAACAAGAAAACCGTGGACATAAAGTCTGCTTACAAACACAGAGAAGCTTTCGCCAACCATTTGAACAGTCCTACAGTGGTTGTTTCATGGCAGGACACCAAAACATTATTCCAGCAAATACGTATATATTATAGACTAATCAAATACATGCTTACCAGTTCGGGAATAACGATTTCGTAAATTTCCTTCCATGTGCTTCTTTCCAGATGCCTGTTTTTATACTGTTTTGATGATTAATTCCATAAACATGGTCTTTCTGTTACTACGTCAATATCAATAACACCAAGATTTTTATTATTAGCTCTTCACATATCTACACAACTTTACGGACTGCCAAATAACCTAGACAACAAATAAATTCGGCAGCAGCGATAATAAACGCGTTGCATAAAAGCAGCAATTGAAATCAACGTACTTAAGAAGCGCTTGTCGCTTTCCAGGCGACAGGATTTGAGTACGCGGCGATATGAGCCGCGAGCGGCTGTTCGACGGCGATCTATAAAAGCGCACGTAAGAAACAATGTGCTTAGAAAACGCCGCGGTTTTGATCGCCCCGTAATAGGCGACAAAAAACGCGTGCTAAATGAGGCGTAATGTATTAACTATTGATTAGTGACGGTACTACAAAATACTAAGCTAACCTTTGTAGTCCTTCAATTTTTTATTATTTTCTAATAATTTAAGTACTTGTGAACGCTTGTTTTAAGTAGCTGCGCTATAGTTAATTTTAATCCATTAGTTATCACCAAATAAACAGAAATGAATATATTATTTGTTATAATCTTTGAAAACTGTATTCCCAATAAAATTTTTCAAACTGGCTAATATAGACGTTCTATATTCTTTATGTATAATTGATGAATTTATTTTATTGTAATGATATATAACGAAATGGGCTAGGCAACCAAACGAACGCAGCTGACGTTATGGCTAACGGGTACTAATCGTATAGGGTTACTATTTTATTGCTACAAACATATTTTTTTAAATTAATAAATTGTCATTGTTAACTAATTATTTTGAACCATCCATTTTCATTTTAATATTATTTAAAGCAATGTTTACAGTAAATAAATCATAAGAATAATTACATATTATCCGTAATTATCACAATATTTAAATGGTAGAATCTTTGAATAAAAAAATATTGAATTTATTTTGATCGTTTAGATTTTGTCCTCAATCACCAACACAGTTTTATTTGATTGCGAAGGAATTTATCTGCAACATCAAGTTTTGTTTAGAAATTTTATGCGAAGTAAGCATAAACATAAAATCTTTACAAGGTGCTTAAGTTCTACACCTTTTGTGAACGTTGATGGAATAGGGATTTTCCTGATCTCTTACATAAACAGGGATGTATAATAAAGTTACGTTTCGATATTTTTAAATCTACAATTGATTTGTGTAATTTTGATCTGAAAAATAGTTTTTGATTTTCGGTTAAATAATGTTAAATGTTTCAAGTATTTACTTTAATAGATGTTGTACACCCCTACGGTATCGTTATATGTAAGACATAAATTCTGCAATATAAGATCAACAGCTCTCTGCTTTCGGATTTTATTGGCAACAATAATGGCATTAATTTCTTTTTTATTCTAACCAAGGCACTATAAGAAATTGCTTTTGGAGTGTAGGTTGATCTTTGCCATAAACACAGTTTGACGATTTGTCGCAAACAACAAAATTATATAGTTCAGCACTTAAATATATTTTTTTATTATTAAAAGCAAATAAAATAAAAAACGTTTCATGATATTTTCTTTAAATGTGTTACAATATTTATTACTTTCCAGAACAACCATGATCTCGATTTCTTAATCTTTACTCTAAACTAAAGTTTTCTATTTAAACACAGTAATTATGTACACTGTCACCCAACAATAGAGTAGATTTTTGCTTAATTGATACTATTTGTATCAAAATCATATCTTTAAGGTAGCAAACGAACATATTTTTAAAGTGTTTGGTACTATACAGGATGTGCCGATAAAGTGTTTTTTCAAATGTCATATGGAATATGGCTTGAATCATCAACACGACAGCAACAGCAGAAGAGGAGAAGACCAAAGAAGACGACGTTGCCAGACGTCGCCCCGCTAGTGGAGGCTCCACACCGTTCCAGCGAGAAGGCCCCAGCCAGAGATCCACCGACGAAGACTTCAAGAGACAGAGAAAGCTGCCGGCCTATGCCCTCACCCTTCCGCACGCGTTCCAGGCCCTAGAGGAATTCACGGATAGCCCTCCAGCCATGGAACAGACAACAACAGGAGAGGAAACCAGGGGGAAAGTTCCTACGGTAATCCTTCGTCGGAAGGAGAACTGGGTCGCGTTCCCTCGAGAACTAGATCGTCAACGGATCGCCTTCATGAGAGCCAAGGCCTTCAGCGAGGGAATGCGGATCCACCCCGCCTCACTCCAGGACAGAGACAGGCTGATGGAGTGTATGGATAGGTGTGGTACGGAGTACTTTCTGTTTACAGAATAAAGCAGCGATCCCCCTCGTGATGGTAGAGTTACCGACCGAGGAAGACAGCAAAAAGATCCGGAAGGTGGAGTACGTCGCCCGCCTTCGTGTGACTGTAAAGATCTGCGGCGGAAATCCGGCATCGGACAGTGTCACCGGTGTCAGGGTTTCCGTCACGCACAGCGTTGCTACAGGGCGGCAGCACACTGTATAAAGTGCGCCGGAGATCACCACTCCAGTATATTCACAAAACCCCGAACAGACCGGACTAAGTGTGTTGACTGCGGTAGAGACCACTCCACTATCAAAGTTCCCTCGGTCTCCACAACGGAAGAAGACTGAAGGACAACAGCCTCCGAAGAGGATACCGTTGACTGTGGCGCATTCTTCAACCCGGACAGGCGTCAGTTACGCCTGAGCGACGGCAGGCAAACTTGAGAAGGTGGAAGTAACGAGACCGGCTCCCGCCGCGGTCGTTACCTGGCCTGCTCAACCCGCCTTAAGGATTAACTCCATATTGACCCTCCTATGAGGTATCAATCAGCAGCATCTACCACAAGCGAGCGATAACAGGTCAGTCCACACAACATCTCCACCAACAACAATATTACCATTACAACGCTGTTTTTTTTTTTTTGGATAACCACAAATCTCAACTCCAAGATGTCAACAACCATAACACACAACCGCAAACCAACAACCACGCAATCCAAGCGCTGAAGAAGACGAAGAGCAGCGCACCACTAACACTATTTAATACATTGTTACTTTTTTTTTGTTGTATATTATGTACTTGCCGCCATAAATAAATGAACACAGATTAAATGCAGATGTATTTTAATGAAATTTTCAGAAAACGTGTATTTTATTCCTATTAACAAACGATGAACATTTTAGCAAGATACAAATATTGTTAACACTAACAATGCGTGGACCCTCCTCGGTTTCTCACACATTCAGCTAGTCGATAAGGACTAGATTAAATGAGTGAATCTATGCTAACCCGAAGTGTACTATCCCACGATTATATAATCCGTTGTTGAAGGGTATCTACATTGTTTGGGAGTGGCTGTAGATCATTTATTCTCCATCCTACCATATCTCAAAAATGTTCGATTGGTGATAAGTCTGAGGAACAGACCAACATTATGAGTATTTAGAAACCCCATAGCAACCCTTGCGGTATGCGGCCGCGCATTATCTTGCTGAAAAATTTTCTATTTCTTGCAGATATGGCAAGTAATACTGGTTCAAGAACGTTTGTTAGCGTACCGATTTGCATTTAATGTTCCCTCAATAACTACTAGAGGAGATCTCCCCCCCACACCATCACGCCTTTAGTGAGAGTAGGATGTTGTACAGAAAACTGCAAATTGTGTCTTCTAATAAATAAAATCGAGGTTCGTCACTAATGATGACTTGATTCCATTACACAATCCAATGCAACCTCTCGTTACACCATTGCCGCCGTGCAGTACGATGGCGTGGAGTTAGAGGTAAGCAAAGCAATGGTCGGTATGATCTGAGCCCAAAAGGTCGAATTCCTTGATATGTCGATTGTAAAGAGATTTGATGACCAGTTAATTAATCCTCTCCATCTGTCATCAAATTTCTTTGTTGATGAAAAACGATCCTTATTATTTTCTGACCATCTCCCCAACATAAGGAAATTGTGGCGACATTGCGTCCCACGCGAGCGGAAACATCACGAATTGATAATCCGGGTTTTCGTAGACCGATTATTCTGCCACGTTCAAACTCGGTTAACTAATGGAAATTTACACGATGTCCTACAGAAAGAATTATTTCAATTTTAATGTGTTTACTTATTAAGCTTACTAATGTGCTTAACATTGACACTTAAGTAACTAATGTCAAATGAAAAGAAAAAGATTTTGTTTCATTGTCGATGATTACTTGATTAACATGTATTGTATCTTACTGAAATTTTCATCGTTTCTTAATAGAAATAAAGTACACGTGTTTTAAAAATTTAATTAAAATACATCAGCGTTTACTTGGTGTTCATTTATTTATGGCGGCCAGTATATCCTCTTGTAATAAGTATTGTATATATATATATATATATATATATATATATATACATATTTATATTCTGAACATTTTTTAATAGTTTGTTGAACTTGAACTTGAACTTTACTACAGACAAAGTTCTTGACCGTGGACTCTTTGACATTTTAGAAGACAAAATTCGACATCGTTTTCAATATTGATCTCATCTAAAACAACTGCTCCAAAGATAAATATTATTAATATTCTTGGGAGAGATAGTAAGATCATACATTATTTTCAGTTACATGTATTTCTTTGCACTAATAGGTAGATGAGAGTGGTGAGCTCTCTTCAGAACGAGTTCAAATTTCTTTTCACTGAACCTTTTTTTACAGAGCGTCACCCATTTCTTTGAAAGGCATGTTGCTAACATTTTGCCCAGTTCTAGTGATCCCAAACCTTTAAATTTCAAGTTTTCTCTGTCAGCAGTCAGTTTGACCTCTTTGGCCGTTTCCTTGAAATCGTAAAAATCAAAACTTTAACGTCATATGGTTTTGGATTTAATAGTGCATTTCTCATGAATACTTGCAGCTACTCTTGACTGCTCATATTGTAGAGGGTCTTTCTGTGATATGTTTTCACTAGGAGTATTCTTATAGTGTTTGCATTTAATACATTTTTCTTTGCGAGGACATGTATTCCCATATTGTAATATTTGAAGCTAGCTAAAATTTCGATTTTTCATGGCGAGTTCTTTTGTTTCTTCGACTTTCGGTTTATTCATTAAAAGCATATTATTGAACGATTTCACTTCCGCCGGTAAAAATGTTCTTGTCGAGGAACTCCTGCAATAATGTGATGAAACTGCAGGAAGACTCGATACGAAATTTCCGAAAGTGGTCGGTTGTTGCCCTATGATATTATGGGGATAATGTTGACCCCTTCTATCTAAGCCATCTGGGAATATTTTTCGTACCTTTTTTTCTGCGACAGTGCGAACACTTCTTTATGTAATTACCAATATGTTCAACCAAAAATTGCAGACAGACTAGATTCTTTATCAGATTTAAAGAAATAATACTTATGGGTACAACTACGTTTGAAATAATCTTTGTTAGTTCTCCGACGTTTCACTGCAATTGTGTGAATATATTAACTTAAGGATACTTTTTGTTCGTGTGCGTTAGATAATATAAAAACTCATGAAAACGAATACTGAGATTCGAAAAAAGAGTTGCACGCATTCTTATAATTTTTCACTAGACACGGATTAGGTTTCATCTCCTTACCGGTAGACATTTACTCTTGTAATTAAAATAAGATTTGCCACTAGACTTCCTCAAGTATGTTATAGACCATAAAGTAACCAACAGAAAAACACTTACCTTCTAGAAAAACACCGAAAAGAAAAGTCTCTAATTTCGTTGAATATTTAATATCTCTAATTCTTTTTCTTCGGTCGCTATATCTTCATAACACTCGTGAACAATGTGTATTCAACATTCATAATTCTTGATTTTATAAATTATTTTAGCTAATGTCAGGAACGAAAGAATGCATGTATCATATCTCTTTTGGGACATAATTTTATCAATTACGTAACTAAATAAATGTTTGTGTGTGTCCGTGTGCGCGTGCGCGTGCGTGTGCGTGTGTGTGCGCGTGCGCGTGTGAGTGTGAGTGTGAGCGTGAGTGTGAGTGTGAGTGTGGGTGCGGGTGTGGGTGGGGTGTGATTGTGAGTGTGAGTGTGGTGTGTGTGGGTGTGGGTGTGGGTGGGGTGTGATTGTGAGTGTGAGTGTGAGTGTGAGTGTGAGTGTGCGTGTGCGTGCGTGCGCGTGCGCGTGTGCATGTGCGTGTGCGTGTGCGTGTGCCTGTGCGTGTGCGGGTGCGGGGTGCGGGTGCGTGTGCGGATGCGGGCGCGAGTGTGGGTGCGGGCGCGGGTGGGGTGCGGGTGCAAGAGCGTGCTCGTGCTCGTGCTCGTGCTCGTACTCGTACTCGTGCTCGTGCTCGTGCTCGTGCTCGTGCTCGTGCTTGTGCGTGTGCGCGTTTGCGTGCGCGTGTACACGCGCATGCGCGTGCGGGTGCGCGTGCGTGTGTGTGTGCGCTTTATAGTAAATGAAGAAAAATCAAGCAATATATTCAATACGTCTCTGTATAGTAGCTCGAATGAAAGTGTTAAATTTTTACTCTTAAGAAGTGCACGATAACGTTTTACTAGTTGAAATATTTCGCTACGGTCTCTACCCAGAAATGAGGTAGATCAGTAGTAGGATAAAATCGATATTTTTATGCTTGAATGCTAGCTTGGATTTTAACAGTTTTATATGTACCTCATTTAATAAAATTTTAACGTAATTTGATATTTCTAACGTGACTCATTTAATTAACGGGATGATTTAGTGTTCTGTAATAAATTGAAATTAGAATGAGGGGGTTCTTTCTCTTTGGTGTAACTTTCTATCCGTAATCAGGATAGGCGGATAGTGTGTTCATTGAGATTATGGTGGAAATATGTGGCCTCCCAAGATTACCAGTTTTTCTCTCAAAGGTGGAATTCGAGGTTAGTGGGTGTCCTCGAATTGACTGCTTTTATACGGGAACGATTTTTTCGTTTACAGGGAGTATGCGACGTTTCGAACTGCCTTAGTGGCAGCTAGAAAATGGTGGTAGTGGTAGTGTAAGAAAAAAGTGTTACCGGGTGAATTTCTTGTCTCGAAAGGAGTGTATAACGTGTTTAAACCTCGGGAACAATTACTTTAATGTAATGTTTATATTTATATATAGGTCGGTTGGATAAACCAAACGTTTTATGTAGTCTGGTATTAAAGAGTGCTTAAAACATGAATATTTTTTTAATCTGGTCTTTATTGCGTAGAACGATATAGCACGTGCTCGGATTAGGGACTTCACAAAAGAAGGAGATTACAAAACGGGCAATTACGTTAAGTGAGAAAATTTTAATACTCACTTTTCTCTACGTGATTTCTACGGTCTGGAACTTTAGGACAATAAATAATTGTGCACACCCTGATCTAGATGATCGCTTTCCTTCCGGAAATACTGCACTTAGTAAGTGTGTTTTGTGTGTAAATTTGTAGGTAGCATCCGCCAGTATACCGAGGCAATTAGCTTCGTTGCGCATTCTAGTAGACACTGTGGGGCCGGCAGGATTTAGAGAAACAGCCTTTCTGTCCGACGTTGTAAGTGGACAATGACACCTGGAATTAAGTTCACGCCGCTGCGTACTTAAAAGGTATAAAAACGTGCAGGTGAAGGCGAATTTGAACGACAGCCCGCCAGGGTATGCAGGAAAATTCAAGAAAAGACTGGAATAGTCCCCACTCAGTAGCACGTCTTGTGGTTAAATAAAAATCCGCTGAAGGCGAGGACTATGACCTAGATAATTCTCAATGTTTTCGTATCAACGTCGGAGGAATAAAATTGATTGCTATGAAATGTCTGATGAAACCACATTGCTTATAAAATCTTACTTAACTTGTCGTAGTCAGATCGTATTTTACAACGATGTGTATTCCAACATTAATACAGTTGATATTGGAGTACCACAAGGGTCTGTTCTAGGACCTGTTTTGTTTCTAATTTATATCAATATTTCGTGGTGTGACGCCTCTTCTAAATTTATGCTTTTTGCTGACGATGCTACTGTTATACCTACCGCCAATAATGCCACAGAAATACATAACATGGTAGAATCACAGTCAAGAGCGGAACAGTGGTTTCAGGCTAACTATTTAAAACTAAACATTAATAAAATCTCAAGATATTATCTTCACATTGAAATGTTTAAATAATACTGCAAACTCTGTAAAGTTTTTTGGTGTGTACATGGATTCCACTTTAACTTGGGACAGACATGTTGACTACCTAATCTCTAAATTGTCTAAATGCATATACTTTTTTAGACATTTGCAAAGGCTCGTTGATCTTAAAACTATTAAAAATGTGTATTATGCTCTTTTTCACAATGTCGTTTCGTATTGTATATTAGCCGGCTCATGTACAAAGAGTCTTCGCTGCTCAACGTCGTGCAGTACGAATCGTTCTTAACCTGCATTATCGTGATGAAATAATTTTTTGAAATTGAAAATTTTGACGGTACCATCTATATATATATATATATATATATATATATATATATATATATATATATATATATATATATATATATATTGTTGCCTAATATACACGCAACAGAATTTGGATAAGTTTGTTACCTACTCAGATCAACACACGTGTAATATCAGAGCAAGTAATGACATTAATATACCCATTAGACGGATCGCTAAAAGTCGTCTCTCAGTTAACTATTATGCTCCAAGATTTTATAATAGGTTACCTATTTCAGTACGAACTCTGCAAATGTATAAATTCAAATGTGTGCTTAAAAATTCGTTAGTACAAAAATGTTATTATACTTATCAAGAATACTTGAATGATAATCTTATGTGTTAATGTGATATTTAACATTTCAAGTTATTTTGTTTGTCTACTGATAGTATGTGTTCTAAATTTATTGACGTGTGTAAGCTACTTGGCAATAACATGAATAAAGATGATTATGATTATGATTATTTGAAATGATGCAATTTTGGAAAAATTGATTAGTTAGCGAATAAGTAATTAAAAAAGATTTGGGAACATTTTTAGTACTTTACAACTTCAGTGTTAATTTATAACTTATTTATAAGGCATTGGCGGAAATTTTGTTACTCACATTATTTTCAAATATCCTGCCATATCGATTACAGGGACCTACATGCACTTTTAAAAATATACCGTTAGGTGGAGCCACGAACTACCTCTATTACAGACAACATTGATTAGTCCTAGAAATACACCACTAGATGGCACACAAACAAAACCAATCAGAATACAGAGCCTTAGGCCTCCAACCAGAGCACAGAGGCTGGTAGGGGTTAAGGACCAAGTAGAAACAAACGGGGCGGGGTCTGACATCACGTCCTCCACTCAGAACAATCGGCTTGGGGCTGTATGCGCGCGCACGACCAACCAGATGAAAGTGGGCGCGGTCTAACCTTAGGTTCTCCAATTTTGTACGCGCAGTACACAATGGCTAGCAAAATAACCGACAAGTTACGCCCACAGAGTGGACGCCACCAATCCGAAACCAGGGGTGTGGCCTTCTCTTAGATCCTCCACTCAGAACGATCGGCGTGAGGCTCTACGCGTATGCACAAACAATCAGATGGAAGTGGGCGTGGTCAAGTGGAGGTGGGACGGATACGTGACCCCCCTCCCAATACTATCGCCGCCACTTTTAATTAATTATGAGATTACGTCCTCAAGAGGGATCCTTCGGGTGCCGGAAAGTTCACCGAAAACAATTCACCCAATTCAATTCGCCGAAAACATTTCACCGTATATCAATTCCCTGAACAAACAATTCACTGAATAAACAATTCATCGAAAGACACATATTTGCGCGTTCCTTTTTCATTAATAATCAACTGAACAGCGATTTCAACGTTCACTGTAGTATCAGTAGTTTTGAAATAAAACTTACCAAAAGAAATACTGCATTTACACCTTTAAAGGGCATTAAGATATGTGGCGGTAATTAGTAATTAGTGAACAATCTCTAATTTATTTAATACCGATTAAACTTTAAATATGTGGACAAGTTGAAATGGACAATATAATATTTCTGTTTAAAGAGTTGAAGGCATCCAACCCCGCACATAGTCGCCAAAATTAAAAAAACAACCATATGCTCAACCGCAAAATAATATTAAAGGTATTTGTAATGCAACAAAATAATGAGAGGATGCATATCCAACTCCTGAATACAACGTTCGGCAAAATGGTTTTCGGTGAATTGTATTTTGATGAATTGTTAATTCGTTTACTTGTGTTTCGGTGAATTGTATTCGGCGAATTCTTTTCGATGAACTTACCTAGACCCGAATCCTTCTCATATATTTATGTTTACAGTATAAATTGGATCATTTAAACGAATAAAACTGATCAATACACTTGTACACATTAACAGTTTCTTATTAAATTAAGTTTAGAATTCAAGTCATTCAAGTATCAAAGAGGACATCCATTAATATAATAATGTAGTTGTATCCTATTAAATTATCTGATGTGGTACAACACACGACCTTCTAACCTACAAAATGGAAATTAAAAGAAATGAAATAATTTTAATAATATTTTTTTAGGATAATTGTGCAACAATAATCTATGTCAGAATGACGTTTAAAACTTTATGTCAGATAGAGATTAATAGACATAAATACATCTTGTCTTAAAAAAAACTCCAAACTATCGATAACAGCTTCAGCATTTGCAATGACATTTATTTAATTTTTACATGTATTTCGCTTTACATTAAACAACTTTATATAGAAAATGTATGTATAATTAAATTTTCTTTAAGAAATACGTTTACACTTTTTCTTATAAAATTAATCGTTACTCAGATAATGAAAAAATTTACACTTAAATTATATCTTAAATATCTTAAATTACGCGTCATATCAAAACATTGCATATAAGATAATTAGTCGATATTATTAAGTTCTATATCTAGGTATTTTTATATCTTTGAAATATGCAGTTGTGTAGAAATATTTGATAAAAACCAAAAACTGCCCCTAATAACCACCCCAGCTGGATTTATCCCAAAATCTAATCAGCTCTAATCAAAATGCAAGCAAGCTTAAATACAAAATATTAAGTACGTAGGTGTTTTCGTTCTGGAGTTATCGTGGAAAATAACATACATCCACACAGACACACAGACATACACACAGATATCTAGACATAATGGCCGATCTTGGCGAAACTTGGCCAAAAGTTTTACAATAAGCTAATAAGTTGATTTAGCGATAGTGAAAAAAATGTCGATTGCATAACCTTCTGTACCTACATGTGTGTATGTAAGTTGGAAAGTAAAAATAAAAACATATTGCAAAATATGCATTAATTGTATATTCCCTTAAAAGTTATACCTATGTATACATAGTAATGTTGTTCTTGATAATGTACTTTCTAAGATAATTAAATATTTATAAACATGTATTTTTCTTAAATTTAATAGATTTTCTTTAAATAATAACACTTATAACATTCACTTTAACATTCTGCTGAAGTCTACGCATTATATATACAGGGTGTTCCTTAATGATATGCGAATATTGAAGTGGATGAATCTACACGAAAAAATAATTATAGTTTACTTAATAAAGTACGGTCCTAAACTGTACCGTTACGGAAATACGGGGTGTCAAAGTTACACGAAAAATACGAAAATTAATTGATATCTTCTAAACCGCTAAACATTTTCCAGTGAAATTTAATACGAAGCTAGAGTGCATGAAATTGGATATTTTTCGATACGAAGTTAATTTCCAGCTTCTGCAGTGGTGTGCGTATGGGCACTCACTTGGATATTTTTGAAGGAATAAAATTATACGCCACTGATTTCTTGAAAAACAAAATTACATTTTAATTCCTCGTTCAATTTGAAAAATAAAAGCTCTCTTGAATTCTGTTCCTAGAATGTTCCGTTTGGGAGTAATAAAATAAAAACCGTTGTATTGTACGAGAAAATTAATTCAATGAATGAAATAACAATTTCGCAATAAGTCTAGTTGCCTTTCAAAATGACACTTGCTTTTTCCATGTGACATTTTCTAGTTCAATTTAAGTCATTGTAAATTAACTTTTCCCATTGTTTTTGTACAATTTTGTTATTAAAGATGACGTATGAAATGGCTGATATGCATTATGTGTATGGCCTCGCTGATGGCAATGGAGAAAAAGCCAGACGGATTTATCACCAGAGATATCCCAATCGTGCTTTACTAGATAGTCGAACCTTCTCGAATATTCATCAGCGTCTTGTTGAAACTGGTGGTGTCCGAAGAGGTACATCTAAGTGTAAGAACAACTGAAATTGAGGAAGCAGTCCAGCATGCAATCGAAGAACAGCCTGAAACGAGTACAAGAAAGATAGCTACAAACTTGAATATTTGCCAACAAATTGTTTGGAGCATTTTAATGGATTATTTGTTATATCCATACCATATTTTGAGAGTACAGGCATTACTCCCGAGAGATTTTCCTAACTTTTTGTCGGTGGTATCTTCATAATATTGCACATTATCCACAATTCGATTCACATATCCTGTTCACGAACGAATGTAATTTTTCAAGAAATGCGATTCATTCACAATTTTCACAATAACCATTTGTGGGCGGATGAGAATCCCAAATCCACAACAGAAACCCATATCCAACATCAATTTTCGGTAAACGTCTGGTCAGGAATTATAGTCGATTGCTTTATTGGCCCATTCTTTCTTCCGAGACGACTTGGTGGACAATCTTACCTTACTTTCATTCGTGAACAATTGCCTGAGCTGCTTGAGGATGTTCCGCTTTTAATAAGACACCATATGTGGCACATGCATGATGGTGCACCAGCACATTTCAGTGGAATGGTTCGCAATCATCTACATACTGTTTATTCTAATCGTTGGATTGGCCGTGGGGGACCTCAGGAATGGCCACCACGGTCCCCCGACCTTAACAGCTTAGATTTTTTTCTTGTGGGGCTATCTAAAAACGCTAGTGTACACAAGTCCCATTAACAGTGTAGAAGAATTGAAAGAGAGAATAGTTGCAGCATGTAATAATATAAAACATACTCCGGGAATATTTCAACGAGTGCGGAATTCCATCAGAAGGAGGGCAGAAGCATGCATTTTGAGTGAAGGAGGCCATTTCCAACAATTTTTGTGATTACCGTTCCATATTACTTGTTCCCAATATTATGTTTATGCTGTATGTTTCCATTTGTTGTTGTTCAGTGAAGGCAGATGCCAATTTGTAACGTATTCTTACAATCATTAAATTACATAATTTTCTCGTACAATACAACGGTTTTTATTTTATTACTCCCAAACGGAACATTCTAGCAACATAATTCTAGAGAGCTTTTATGTTTCATATTGAACCAGAAATTAAAATGTAATTTTGTTTTTCAAGAAATCAGTGGCGTATCATTTTTTTTCTTTAAAAATATCCAAGTGAGTGCCCGTACGCACGCCACTGCTGAAGCTGGAATTTAACTTCGTATCGAAAAATATCCACTTTCATGCACTCTAGCTTCGTACTAAATTTCACTGGAAAATGTTTAGCGGTTTAGAAGATATCAATTAATTTTCGTATTTTTCGTGTATCTTTGACACCCCGTGTTTCCGTAACGGTACAGTTTAGGACCGTACTTTATTAAGCAAACTATAATTATTTTTTCGTGTAGTCTCATCCACTTCAATATTCGCATATCATTAAGGAACACCCTGTATATCTATCCTAGATCTAACCAACTGACATCTCAAAATATTATTACACCAGAAACGACACCAGAAAAGTTACCAAAAGCGATGCTCCTAAGAAGCTTCTAAATGCACTACAAACGATGCGTTTAACACGTTAAGCGCCACAGTGTAATCTAAAAATCCGATCCACTGGGCCAAACCGTTATTTTTGTAAAATTCGCTTGTTTTTAGTTTCAGTTTAAAATATAATCACTTGACGTTTTCCTCAAAGCCTATTATTTTCCTTTTTTTTTTTTAATTTTCTTTTTGAGGTACTCCTTATATCTCGCGCGGCCCGCTCACCAGCTGGGCCGCGTGGCACACAAGTCGCGTCGCATTTTTTGCAACGCGCTTGTAGTCGCATCTTTTCCTGCTTCGAGTCATGTTACGTTATTATTCATTAGTAGAGCGTTGTTTGTATTGTACGTACGGTTGTCCAAATTACTGTTTGTAAACTCGTGAACATCAAATTTAGTGATGTCGGAATACGAAGCGGACCAGAAAAGACTGTGGTATTAAATATTATCGGGCGAAGACAGTGCTAGTAGTGAGCTATTTGGGGATGTATACTTATCTGATGCGTATTCCCCATGTGGCAGTGAGTCAGACAGTAGTGGTAGTAGTTCTACAAGTAATTTTGCTCAGCTAAAGAAAAAAGGTTTGAGAGATGATTGTTCAGGGAAAAAATTGCATATTCAAAATGATGGTGCTTCAACGAGTCGAGCACCTAATAATCAAGTAATAGAAGATGTTATTGCCCAATATACCGAGAGGAGTGTTGCTAGTGAAGACGAAGAGATCGAAGACCAAGATAATAATATTGAAATTTGCCAATTGAATTGGCGTTCAGTCGATGGTACCTCACTAAAACAGTTTCCTTTTGTGGTTCAGAACACGCTCAAATGTATGAAGATTTATATCATAAAACCCCAATTGATATTTTCAAATTATATTTGACCGATGAATTAGTGACCCATATTGTAGCGGAGACTAATAGCTACGCCGAACAATGCTTGGTCAAGCCAAATGTTTGGTAAGACAACTATCGCCGAAACAGACTAGAACTGGTCTTGACAATGGTGCACTTCAGCGATAATGAAAATCCTTCGCTTGACAATGACACTCAGAAAACTGAGTCCATTGGTAACCAAATTACTAGAAAGATTCCAAAATATTTTTACACCGGGGCAAAGTTGTGTATAGATGAGGCGATGGTCCCATTTCGTGGAAGCCTCCGTTTCAAACAATATATAAAAAATAAAAAAAAAAACGAATTCGACATAAAAGTATATAAGTTGTGTTGTGCAGGTGGATACATTTATAATTTGAAAAATATTGCGGTAACGACTGAGTGCAAGGAGGACGGGCATCCGAAAATATAGTACTACACCTAACCGAAGGACTTTTGGACGCTGGTCGGATATTATACACCGATAATTTCTACACAAGTCATTCTTTGGGTACTAAATTGTTGGCAAAAAAAAACTCATTTGGTTGGTACTCTGTGTGCCAATCGCACGTACAATCCAAAGGACGTAGTGCAAAAAAAAATTGAAGCGTAAAGATGTAGTGGCACAAGAAAATGATACCGGAATAGTAGTATTAAAATGGCACGACAAAATGGACGTCCTTATGTTGAATACTGTTCACTCGGATACACAGAAAAAAACACAGAAGGGAGGCGATGAAATTGAAAAACTTGAAGCTATCCTTGATTATAATTATGCAAAATCTTTCATATATATCTCCTATCAGGTCAAGGCTTATTCGCATTGTTTACGGGTAAAATATGTTAGAATTCTAATTGTTGCATATGTCTTAAATTTTCTTGTAAGTTATTTATGTTTTTGATGGACATATGAGTTCGTGTAACCTACTATTGACTTGTCTTATACAGGATTGGGCCACTTGTAGCTTGGTTGTTTTGGAAAAACGGAAAATTTTTTAAAACTTTCTTCATATGTATGTAGAGGGTCTATGTAAGCATATTTTAAAGGTATTTTGAAATATACAGGTGAACTAAAAGTTTTATTTTACAAACCTGCATATTTTTAATGCTAATGTCAATTTTTAGCAAATTTGGATTCTACAGTCAATCCAAATTCATGTTTATTCAGAGTTCCATATAGGTACCTAAGTCATTTGTGAAATATTTCACTTTTAAAATACAGATGTTTTGAAGTTGAATAACTATTTAACTGTAGATCAAATCTAATAAAATTTGGACTATAAACTACCAACATCAGGGGCTAAGAGCTATAAAACTTTTTTTTAAATGTTGTACAGGATGTCAGATATTTAAGGCTCAATTTTATCTAACTTAAACTTGAAAACGTGCTTTACTTATATGGATCGCCCTGTATTTTCTTCAACTAAACAATTGCTTATTTAATTGTATTTCAATCGATATTAGGCTACCTATAACCTGTACCTAAAGCTAATGCTTTCAAAGTTATTAAAATTTTAAAAGTGTTTTTGTTAAATATTGTTTCTAATCATATTTTATATTTCTAAAATCCAGATACTGATGTCAGACTTTACAAAACAGTCGTGTTTCACTTACAATTTAGTTTACAGTGAAATTTCCGTTTTAGTAAACTATTTTGATCTTAATCTTTAATTAGCATTGAAATTAGTTTTTGAACCAAAATGAAGGTGTATCCCATTCTAGAGGGTTGGAATAATTCTCACGATAGGAGAGTGCCATGAAAATTGTTTTATTGCTTCACCCGGATAAGAGAGTGTTCGAAATGTTACTCATCTGCTATTGGAATGAAGAAATTGAGTTCACACCTTAGGATCGGTAATCGAAAATCTTAATACCAGCTCAAGAAGAATTGCTGGTGAGACAGGCATTAGATACTAGTGTAAGACCGATTCTAAAAATTACAAATTTCATCCATTCCATATCGATCTTCATCAACGTTTGTACGGTACCGATTTTCAACGAACATTGATTTTTACATATGGGTTCTTTAGCGAGAGAAGTAAGAAGATTTTCAGCTTCGTTTGGTTCGCCGATGAATCAACTTTCATAATGTTGGTCTAGTAAATCGACGTAACTTCCATTATGATGATACATTAAATAGAACAGTTGACCATCAGAATCGGTGTATGTGAACAGTTGGTGATTACGTTATAGGGCGTTATTCTTTTATGGACACCTGAATGGTATAACATTTTAAGGCTTTTGTATTCTGCTTGAGAACATTCCTCTAAATATTAGAAGAAGATGTGGCTCCAGTCAGAGGTGTTCCTTGTCATGGTGAACACACAGTCAGAAATTCTTTTGATAGAAAATTTTCACACAAATGGATAGGAGAGTGTCAGTGTGGCCAAGTTAGATCCCCGGATCTTACCGCCATGGATTTCTTTTATGGAGATTTGTTCAGAACGTTGGGTACAAAGTTCTCCCACCACTGCAGATGAAATTAATTACAAATGCATTCGGATCAATCATACCAAACTTACTGCAGAATGTCAGAAAATCATTTGAAGAGAATCAGGCTTTGTATCCAAGAGAATGGAGGTCATGTCAAGCATTTACTTTAATATTTTTGTATTGTTCTTTTGCTTTTGTAGTTTTATATCAAAACATGTTTGTTACATTAATTAAGCTAAATAAATCTTTATTAGTACAGTTAGGTTGAATTTGTAATTAATTGCCAATAAGAAAATTACGAAAGCCATTTCGATTAAATGTTCACTGTGAAAAATCTTGGTTTATATCACAAATACTAAAAGTATTTATATTTGTAAAATACGTACTTAAAATTGCCAATTTCAACCCAATATGGCTTCTGAAGGCACACACACACGTTTGTTTACATGTAGATACGTGTTAAAACCCATTCAAAAAGCAGTTGATTTAATAAAATAGTTTGTTTTTAAAATGTGTTTATTTAGATATACACTGTCTTTTTGTTGTGCAGTTGGTTGTAGTAGCACTAAAGGGCAATGAACGTCTTTTAAGAATTCCCTCCACATAGTTTTTACATAAAGAAGAGTTTGAGGTGTTGAAACCTGGATTATTATCAGTTTTAAGCTGAAGAGACATGACGTTTCAGAGTTCATTAAAATTGTACAGGGGTTTCTTTTACCTTTCAACCTACATATACATACAGGGTGCGCATTAGTGTGACAAAGTCCCATATCTCCTTTATTTAAAGAGATACAAAAAAATTAAATACAAAAGTTGTAAGATATATTCTGGTGCATATTCCAAAAATATTCTTAATTATACAGGATAGATCATAAAAGCTTTTAAATAGAAAACCTACATATTTAAATTTTACATACAATTTTAGCACATTTTATGTATAATGTCCTATACCTAAATTTTAATTTTTTTGTCAAAAATGACGTTTGCAGGCCAAAACATAGGAAATCTTTTCTAAACGAAGCCTTTATCAATTAGTTATGGTTGGTTTCCTTGGAAATGGGACCTACTCTAATGGGCTGTATTGATATTTTTGTAATACATTCATACAGGGTGATCAAAAATGGACAATAAAAGTAGATTCAAAAACCTATAAAGTCATTTTTTTAATGGAAACCCCTATTTTTTAATTCTATCTTATTTAGCATTAAAAATAAGGGTGACTTTGTATAAGAGTGTATATTCCAAAAATTGTAGTTTTGAAATAATGACAATTTAACATTTTTTATTGTAAAAGGCTATACGGCTTTCAAGTTTTGTTGTTAGTTGGCCGTGACGGCGAGGCGTGGCATATAAAATAATAGAGATCATCAGAAATGTCATTATTTATTGTCAGTTGATAATTTGTGTGATGCATTAGTGTATTTTATAGCAAATTGATTTAAAACTTGAATTAAGATTGTAAATAATGAATTTTTCGCAAGCCGAGATGGTTGATATGATTTTTGTTTTGGGAGCTAGTGATAGAATACGCTCTTAGCAAGAAGACTGTATCACAACGGTTTCCAGAGACGGCAACCTGAAAGAAGGTCATTTGAAAAGCTTTTGGAGCGTTTTGAAAGAACTGGCAATGTGTTATATGAAAAAATACTAGGAAAAACGTGCACAGACTGAGAAAATCAATTAAATGTACTATTAACAGTTACCGAAAATCCATATATTGGACAACGACCCATTTCTCAGCAGGTTGGTGTTGAACGACGTACGGTACAGCGGATATTGAAGTCTCAAAAATGCACCCTATCACATTCAACTACTTCAAGAGTTGGTTCTTGAAGATTATCAAAGACGACTGGAATTTTGTCAATGGGCTCAAAACAAAATAAACCAACAAAGAAATATTGTTCATTTGATTTTATTTACAGATGAGGCCACATTACACAGAAACCAAAGTGTAAACAGACACAATTTTCATTACTATTCTACCGAAAATCCACATTTTGTAAGATATACTTCCCAAACTAGATGGTCTTTAAATGTTTGGGGTGGTGTTGTCGGTAATCATGTAATTGGATCATATTTTTTTGATCAACGAGTAACAGGGAAGTATACTTAGACTTTCTGCAAAACCATTTACCTAATTTGTTGCGTCAAGTGCCACAGGATACGCAACAAAAAATGTGGTTTCTTCATGATGGGGCCCCAGTACATCATACAGGTCCGATAATAACTTTTTTAAATGCTAGATATCCAGAATGTTGGATTGGGGGGGGAGGGCCTGTTGCTTGGTCTGCTAGATCCCAGATCTTACTAAAATGGACTTTAGCATATGGGGTACGTCAAAGTGAGGTTTATAAATACCGCCTACAACAAGGAAGACATGAAGATTAGGATTAGAAACTGTTTTCAAAACATTAGTGTTGAAATGTGTGAAATTTAAGCAGCGAATTTGAGAGACGTATTGCATTGTGTATTCAAGAAAGAGGGGACATTTCGAACAACTTATTAGGTAGTACGTATTTGACGTGTTTCTAGTATAATTGTACAGGTTTAATTACATTAGAGGTGTTAAGTTTATGATTAGTATTAGGACATAATTTGTTGAATCAAAAAATATTGTCTTTACTTTAAGTTCGTTTAATAAAATAATTATTTATATGGGGTTCAATAAATTGTAATATTTCGATCTGAAGTGCTCGATTTTTTGTTTCGCCGCGCCCGTCGTCACGGCCAACTAACAACAAAACTTGAAAGCCGTATAGCCTTTTACAATAAAAAATGTTAAATTGTCATTATTTCAAAACTACAATTTTTGGAATAACACTCTTATACAAAGTCACCCTTATTTTAAGCTAAATAAGATAGAATTAAAAAATAGGGGTTTCCATTAAAAAATGTTTAACGGTTTTGAATCTACTTTTATTGTCCATTTTGATCACCCTGTATGAATGTATTACAAAAATATCAATACAGCCCATTAGAGTGTCCCATTAAAAGTATATAAGTTTACTGATTGATAAAGGCTTAATTTAGAAAATATTTGCAACGATGATTTTGAAGGAAGCGTCATTTCGCGAAAATTAGTTACAACAAACGAAGGACTTTTGGACGCCGGATATATACACCGTTAAAATTGTATGTAGAATTCTAAATGGGTAATAATATGTGGAATCTCATTTAAAAAAATTAAAATTACTTCTAAGCTTTTATGATCTACGTATAATTAAAAATATTTTGGAATATGCACCAGAAACATATCTTATACCTTTTGTATTTAAGTTTATTAAAATCTCTTTAACATAAAGGAGATATGGTGAATTGTTCACACTAACGCAAACATAAGAAGGTTATGTAATGGACTTTTACACTATTAAGTACATCTACTTATTAGCTCATTTTAACAATCTTTCATAATATCTCCTATCGGTCAAGGTTATTAATTTTTAGTAGTAAGCTTGTTAATTTATCTAAAGTTACAGGAATTTTATTAGGTTTTGCCGTAGTTAATTCACACAGTTTAAAGGTTTTATCAAATATTAGAAAAGCTGCATTTCCGAGAACAATTCTTTATCTCTAGATTTCAACTTAGATATCGATTAATTAAACTTTCAATGATGCGAAAATGGACATAATTTAGGAACATTGTTAGTGGCACCAATTCGGCTTGCTCTTCATTTTGCTAAAATCTGGACAAAGATTAATTTTTAAGAAAAGTGTAGATAAGTTGCGAAAATTTAATTGGCAATGATTTGCCTTTATAAAGCTTTGATCCAATGTTTAAAAAATCCAAAATAAAATAAACCTGATTGAAAATCATGTATTTATGTCATGTATCTCATTTATTTTGAAGTTTTATTTGTTATTTTACATAGATTATGTTTCTGTTTTTTATAATGTTGCCTATTATTTGTGAACGTATAAAACGAGTTTGCATAGTTCCTGCAAAAAGTAAATTACTTTTTTTTCGTTTATCCTAATTTATTTTGCATCTAGATGTCTATTAACTCTGTCATGAAGTTTTAAAACGTCTGTTTGAAATAATTATTTTTGCAAAATTTAAACTGTTACGTGTTTTCGTAATGTATTCCTTATAACAGAGGTCGCATGATTTTCATAAAATAAATGTTATTTAATTTATTTTATTTCTTAAATTTCCTTTTGTAAGGTGGAACGTCGTGTACAGTCAAGGTGTGGTACTGGATGTATTTGGCCTGTGGAATAATGTTTGCTTTGAAATTTCGTTTTCCAAATAGAATGCCAAAGTGGATTAAGCTCAGTGACTGGCAGTCCCATTTAAACTGGAAGTCTTAATACTCACTTACACCTACTGGCACTGTTGAAACCGGTTGGTATGTCCCTAACCAAAGTAAAAAACTTATTAAAATTTAAAAGAAAAATTAGCATCACTGTGAAAAATCTCGGTTTATATCACAAATACTAAAAGTATTTATGTTTGTAAAGTACGTTCTTAAATTTGCCAATTTCAACCCAATATGGCTTCTGAAGGGCACACACACACACACGTTTGTTTACATGTAGATACGTGTTAAAAACCCATTCAAAAAGTAGTTGATTTAATAAAATAGTTTTTTTGGTAAAAATGTGCTTATATAGATATACACTGTCTTTTTGTTGTGCAGTTGGTTGTAGTAGCACTAAAAGGGCAATGAACGTCTTTTTAAGAATTCCTACTCCACATAGTTTTTACATGAAGAAGAGTTTGAGGGTGTTGAAACCTCGATTACTATCAGTTTTTAAGCTGAAGAGACATGACGTTTACAGTTCAGAGTTCGTTAAAAGGGGTTTCTTTTTACCTTTCACCCTACACATACATATGTAGGTATAGAAGGTTATGCAATGGACTTTTTTTTCACTATCGCTTATTACTTATTAGCTCATTTTACAACTTTTGGCCAAGATTGGCCTACGTACATAAAATTTAGTATTTAAGCTTGTTTTCATTTATCTTAGAGTTGATTAGATTTTGGGAGAAATCTAGCAGCGGGGAGGGGGGCTTATTAGGGGCAGTTTTTGGTTTTTATCAAATATTTCTAAAAAAGCTGCATATTTCAAAGAAAAAATATCCCTAGATATAGACCTTAACCATATCGATTAATTATGTTCTATGCAATTTTTTGATACGACGCATAATTTAGCGGAAAAAAAATTCCTAATTTTTTATTATTTGGGCGATTTTTTTTTATGATTGTGGACCTGAACAGGCTAAATTTGGCCTATGGTGCTAAAGCACTCGGGAACACTTAGGGGGATGGATAGAGGGATAATGAATTGCCAATAGATGCCTGTGAACAACTACCTTAATTTTTCTCATATGATAAGTGAGAGGAAAACTGGAACTAGGGAGATCATTTCAGACTTTAGAAGGCGTGTAGAAAAATGTGGATTGCGCATGTTTGGTACGACAAGTGGAGATTTGTACTGCATACTGATGATGCGAATGAGCGAACAAAGATAGCCCGAGATGGTATCAAAGAATATAATTCAGCAGCACAATAGCCGTTTTAATAACGATAACATAAAGAAAGAACTGAAACCACTCTTCTATGCTCAAAGGACTGTATGTGAGAAGTTAAGGACGGGTCATTTATAAGCTTAACCGCTCTCTTTTGAATACGATGAACGATATCGAGAGCGTATTGGGGAGTACTAACCCAGAGGTGAGAATTATATTCCAGATGAGGCCGAATTTGGGCTTTATACAGCAGAAGGAGTTGTCGAAACGTAAAGTACTGCTTAGATCTGTACAAAAAGCCTATTTTACGAGCAGCTGTTTTGGTATCTGACAGAAGATGGTCAACCCATGAGAAATTTGACGATACAGTCATGCCGAACAGAGTAATACAGTCTGAAAACTTAAGAACTGAGCCATTCATACTTACAACAGGAAATGATCGATCTTTTTTGGCGGACACAAGGCAACACTGAGTTTTGTTAGCATTAAATTTAACTAGATTATTGCTTCCCCATTCGAGAATACGCTGAATATCTTTGTTGACTGAATTTGCCATTTCAGCTTTAATTTCTTGATTTGACATAGAAGGTGGATTATCACTATGAGCAGACTGAGATGAACTACAGTGAAGAGTGCTATCGTCAGCAAAGCAATGGATGGGGTTAGTTGTTGAAGAAATAAGGTCATTTATGTACAGCAGAAAAAGTGTAGGCGCTATAACGGATCCCTGTGGTACGCCCGCGTTAATGCTAACTTCTTTTGAAAAAAGCCATCAACTACGACACGTATTCGTCTTTTATGAAGGAAACTAGAAACCCAGTTGATGAGCGTATCATTTAACCCAAACGAGGTGAATTTGGCAAGTAAACACTTATACCAAACTTGGTCAAATGCCTTTGAGATATATAAAGCGCCTACAAATGTTTCACCGGACTGCTTTACTGTATTGTTCCAAACATGGGCCACATATGAAAGAAGATCACCTGTTGAACGACTTTGCCTAAACCCTTATTGGTGGTCACTAAGGAGTATGTTAGTTTCAAGGTACGTGAGCAGTTGCTGATTGATGGCTTTTCCATGATTTTAGACAAAATGGAAGTGATGGCAGTTGGTTGGTAGTTTAACAGATCGGTCTTATCGCCTTTTTTGGGAATAGGTTGAACATTTGCTAACTTCCATGATGAAGGGAATTCCCCAGACGACATAGAGATCGTATAGAGCTTAGACTGGTACTAGTTCGGGGGAAAGTTTATTTAAAACAATAGCTGGGATACCGTCTGGGCCAGTCGCCTTATTGAGATCAAGCCTACTGATCGATTCCAAGAGCTTGTACCGAATTAATTTTATAAGAAAAAGTGTATTGAAGAAAATTTAATTTTACATAAATTTTCTTTATAAAGATTTTAATGTAAAGCGAAATAAATCTAAAAATTAAATAAATATGATTGAAAATCATGTATTTATGTCTATGAATCTCCATCTAAGATGAATTTTTAAACGTCACTTTTACATAGATTATTGTTTTTGTTTTTACAATGTTGCGTTTCCGTTATGAATGTATAAAAAGGAGGTTGCATAGTTCCTAAAAAAAAATTTAAATTAAAATTATTTCATTTCTTTTAATTTAAGTTAGCATCTAGATGTCTATTAACCTCTGTCATGAAGTTTTAAACGTCATTTTTACATAGATTATTTTTTTTTGTTTTTACAGTGCTGCCTGTTTTCGTTATGAACGTATAAAAAGGAGGTTGCATAGTTCCTAAAAAAAAATTGAAATTATAATTATTTCATTTCTTTTAATTTAAGTTAGCATCTAGACGTCTATTAACCTCTGTCACGAAGTTTTAAACGTCTGTTTAACATAGATTATTGTTTGTGCGTTTACAATGTTACCTATTTTCGTAATGAACTTTTTATAATAGAGGTCGCATGATTATCCTTAAATAAATGTTATTAAAATTATTTCATTTCTTTTAATTTCCTTTTTGTAGGTTGGAAGGTCGTGTGGTGTTCCACACCAGATATTTTAGATGATGTTATTGCTTGTGTATAATTGGTTTTTGCTTTGAAACTTTGTTTCCCAAATACAAAAAACGAAAGGGGTGCGATTAAGGGCTCAGTTCACGACTGGCAGTCCCATTTAAACTGGAAGGTCTTAATACATGTCACTTCAATGTTACTTACACTGTTGAAGAGCCGGTTGGTTAACAAAAGTGGAATGCCTAGAAAATTGTTTATTAGCGGCGAAGGTTTACGCTCAAAGGTTTTCAGATACAAGGCATCTTAATATAAGACAGAATCATGTCAACCCTTTCCGGAATGGGATCAACTTTCATGTTTTGTTAGGTCTAACATCAACTATCTTGATTTTAAAAATTATAAAATATGAATAGCAAAAATTTTTAACAAAAAACACTTTTAAAGTTTAAATAACTTCGTCAGAATTAGGTTTAGGTATAGGCACGTATAGGGAAGCGTGATATCGATTGAAATACAATTAAATAGGCAATTGCTTAAATAAAGGAAATACAGGGCGATCCATTTAAGTAAAGCACATTTTTTAATTTTGAAGTTAGATAAAATTGAGCCGTAAATATCTGGCAGATTGTCTAGCATTTAAAAATTCTTTTGTTATAGCTCTTAGCCTGTGATGTTGGTAGTTGTGTCCCAGTTTTATTAGATTTGATCTAAAGGTTACATAGCTATTTAGTGTTTGCAAAACCTCTGTCTTTTGTGAAATATTTAACAAATAGTAAGCCTTAGGTATAAGGAAGTCTGAATAAACATGAATTGGGATTGCCCCTAGAATTCAAATTTGGTAAAAAAGTATAGGTTTGTGAAATGTGCATCAAGGACATAAAAATACACTTTTTTGTTAATCAAAACTAAATGGACAAATAAATAAATATATAAGTAAATAAAAGGCCAATATACTGACAAACCTCTTGAACGTAGTCGTCAAGAACCAGGTAACATTGTAATAATGTTTGGAATCCGATATTCATTCAATAACAGTACATTATATGGTAATGAAAATTAAAAGGAAAAATGATTTACTGTAATTCAGTTACGTGTCCAATTACATGACATATTATTAGCAGTTAACAATTTATATTTTTCAGAGAGCAAATTTGAATGAGGAAATAAAGATCGATAACAGTACTTGTCCTACAGCGAAAACGTCAATGTAAACAACCAATGGGACTGAATAAACAAAACATTTCATTTTCAAGGATCAACAACTCCTTTCAAAATGTATCAATAAATATTTATTTATTACTATACTATACTATTTTTGTTACAAAGGCGTTAAGAAACTTTAAAGATATTACTGGGAAAATGGGGATTTGGAGACACATGCTAATAATATTTATAATAAACGAGCTGCAGAACAGGCGATAGCTTTTATTCATACCTATAATAAACCCAACCTCGAAGTAATAAACCTTGTTCATCAACAGCGTTTAAAAAATGTGGAAGAGAACAGAGAACGACTTCGTCCTATAATTGAAACCATTATCTTCCTCGCTCAGCAAAATTTAGCATTCCATAGACGCAGAGTTAATGGACCGATACTTAATAATACCATTTCTAACGAATTCGTCCTGGCCGTGAACGAGGGGATTTTCAAGGAGCTTCTTCAAATGCTACATATACAAGCAGGACGACACAAAATACACATTTCATGGTGCAGAAAAGATTTCTGAGCAAATACTGAGTAATGTAATCAAGATACTATTCCATACTTTTTGACAAGATAACAGATGTATCTCACCTGTCCTAGCTGAGTCTGCCGTTATGATACGTGCATGATGGCAGTACTCATGAGGATTTCTTCAGTTTTGTGGATGCGTTTGGGGAACTAGCTCATAGTAAACATGAAATAGAATAGGAATCCGATGAAGAGGATTGGAGAGAAACAAGAAAACTACTTACTGCCGAAGAGGAGTTGAACGGAAGCGAAACCTCCACACCTAGGAAGTTGTCTCTAACCGGAAAAGCCATTGTCCAAATTGTCCTATCCCAGTTTAAGAAAAGACTTAAACTTCCACTGGAATGGTGTGTTGGGATTGGAACAGACTGGTGTGCTGTTATGCTTGTAACACAATTTCAACGCCAAATAATAACAAAATTAATCGGTGCCAGTATAATCTGCTACTTCTAAACTATTAGCAATTGTTCAAATAAATTTAATTAAAAAATATTAATAAATAACAATCGCCACTGCCGTTGGCCCTGTCGGTAGATTAAGATAGGCAGGTTCTAATAAACGGATTTGCTCATATACCTAAAATGCTGCTTGATTCCAATCTGCTTAATTATTTTCTCTTATACTAAATAATAAAAAAAATGTAATGTAAATAAAAACAATAAAATGATACCTCGAGCGCCAAACTATTATTATACGGAACAGTTAAACCTAGTTAATGAACAATAAAAGCTTTCTATTAATATAAAAAAAATAACAATGTGCAATTATGTTTATTTACCAAAATGATGATTAAATAAAATTGGTCTTAAAACTATGCTTATAGTAAAGAAAAAGAATCATTATATAAATACCTCGTTCGCATGAATTGGAAACGGTCAACTCAGTGATGTCATTATTGTATCAACATGCGTAAATTCTTGTAACCATTTAACCGCCACACCCAATAACTGGAAGTATTATTATAATTTCTTCTTAAAATATTTCATTATTTTGAAATTTTGTATGGAAAAATTGCCAACATACAATGGGACGTATGCACCAATTGAAATTACTTGGGTACTTAAAATGTAATTAAAGTACCATCATAAAAGAAAAAATGAAAAAACGAAGTAAACTGAAGTGACTTAAGTAAACATCATAAAAATGCCGTATAAAAGTGCATTATAAAAGAATGCATTATAAAAGTGC
>JARFJB010000229.1:1942500-2030000 GCA_036346205.1 Vesta saturnalis | reverse complement strand
GTGATTGATTTGATCCAACGTGATTTGTTTGGGATTGATTTGTCTGTTTTGGGGAAGAAACGATTGAGACGAACACGATCAATCTCTAATACAGAAAACGTTCATTAGTCTTTACACCACTAGATGGCACCACAGACAACCCTAATTAGTCCTAGAATTATACCGCTAGGCGCCGCAGTCTCTATTACAGAAAACATTCGCTAGTTTAAAAATATACCACTGGATGGTGCCACAAACGAAACCCCAATTACCTCTAGAAATATAACGCTATTTATTATAGAAAATATTCATTAGTCCATACACAACTAGATGACTACACAAATTAAAATTTCGGAACAAGGGGGCCACGACAGGCGAGCGCAGACCTAACACAAGTTTCTGTATTTGTCTTATAAGTTATCATTAGGGCACCCTTATTAGAATACTATTTGCAGCCAGACATGGGGCCAAGGCAGGGGTGTGAAGACCCGAAATCAAGTTGCGCAGCCCTACACCTGCTTTGCAGGTTAGCATTAGGCCCCTGTTGGAATACAAGTTCAAATTTCTCGTAATAAGCAATCAGAATGTAAACACCTAAATACAAATTCAAATTTTCCGCCAAGGGATCAGAGAGTAAGACCCGAAAACAAGTTGCGAAGCCCTATGTCTGTCTTATAAGTTGGCATTAGGCCCCCTTATTATAATACAAGTTCAAATTTCCCCTCATGCAAATTCAAATTTTTGGTCGAACGGCGTGTGCCTGAGGGTAAGTTGCGCAGTGCTACAGCTGTCTTACAAGTTAGCGTTAGGCTCTTTATTATAATACAAATACAAATTTTCAGCCAAGGGTACCACGACAATACACGATGGCCCCGAACAAGTTCAGATCACAAGGGGCGAAGACCCGAGAACAAGTTGCGACGCCGTATACCTGTCTTACAATCTCGGTTATGTTCGGGGAGGGTTGGAGTCGAGATCGCCGAAACAGCCTTCGCGGCAAGTCCTGCGTCGCGAAATTTTTAAACTAGAGAATATTTTCTATAATAGACGTTGATCTCTGTCTCTCTCCCCCACCCCCCTCTCCCCCTTAGCCTCTCTTCGTCTCTATCCTCTCAGGTTCGTTTCTTGCGTTATTGGGTTAAACCGAATACGCTTACAATATTAGGTTAGATTAATAGACACACGGTTTTAGGCTAGGTTAGGTCAATGCGCACGCACAGGGTCATATTACATTTCTTAGAAATCTAAAATAGAATCAATTCACAAGAGTTTTTTACGGTTAGCGGTTTCAAGGATCCCTGTAAGAGGCCTGCTTGGGAGCGCGTTTCAGTTTAGCAGAAATGACGAAAGTATTACGCACGATACGAGGGGAAAGTAAAGAAAAGGTATTAAGCATAGACGAGAGAAAGAAGTGGCTAGGCTTGCTGCTAAGGAAAATAAACGAAATAATGAAACTAGATTTAGGGTTTTATGAAATGCGCAGGATGATGAAGAGACTTCAGCTCAGCAGTACATCAAGGAGCGTAATGAATCAACGTGTAATTAGTGTAGATAAGGAATTATAAGTATGAAAGGTGAAAATGAAGTGGTAATATATTGTTAATTTTGATATGTATTTAGCAAATATTATGTTTAGAACATAAATATTCAGCAAAAGTGCGATGTAAGGACGCTTTTAATATGTTTTAAATATGTATATGTAATAATGAATAAAGTAATTTTGAAATTTATACACGTATAATATTAGACGCTGTGAGGGTGCGTCGCGCGACACAACTTCATCTCGTGCCGCTCCAGTGCGACGTCCCCCTCGACGAACCATCTCTGCTGCCGCTGAAGCCGGAGATATATCCTAAAAAACCATGGATTTATTAATCTAGTCTTGCTTGATTTTGTAAATAAGTTTTTCACTACATGTGTAGTTATAAATGATGCGATAATCAAATTACTGTATAATTGTTGTTTTTTAACCATTCTACTATGATAAATAAAGCGTTTTAGTAGTTTAGCTATTTTCATTAAGAGTTCCTTAGCAAGAGAGAGGCGTGCATGGTCACTTCTATTTCAGAAAATTTTCGGCGAAAAAAAAATCTGCAATCACAAGTATATTCTACCCTGTTTTATCGTGATTACGTTTTAACATCAAGATAATCCTGTTGTCTCTTAAATGTTTACTAAAAGCTGACACGCGCGTGGCGCATTAACACATTGATGTATATCTAATCTATAATGTCTATAATTACCTGCTTATTTAATTGCTGCTCATTTATTTATTTAACAGTAATTTGTGTGCGTGTGCGTGTGCGTGTGCGTGTGCGTGTGCGTGTGCGTGTGCGTGTACGTGTGCGTGTGTGTGCGTTGCGTGCGTGTGCGTGTGCGTGCGTGTCGTGTGCGTGTGCGTGGTGTGCGTGCGTGTCGTGTGCGTGTGCGTGTCGTGTGCGTGTGCGTGTGCGTGTGCTGTGCGTGTGCGTGTCGTGTGTGCGTGTGGTGTGAGTGTGCGTGTGCGTGTGCGTGAATCGTGTGCGTGATCTGGGTCGATGTGTGCGTGTGCGTGTACGTGATTGCGTGCTGTGCGTGTGCATGTGCGTCGTGCAATGTCTGTAGTTTGTAACATATCCGTGTCGACGGCTAGTCGTGCCTTATGCGTGCTGTGTGTGTAAATGTTAATGATGTAAAGGTACTAGACCGCTTAGACAGCAGAATCTGCCTATTAAAAACTCTAGGGTAGAACATGATTATTAATTTCACCTAATATTTAGCACCATTTAATGCATTTTGAGCTGCAAATGTTTAATAATAATTTGTAAACACATTATTAACACGATGTACAAGACGGCTATAATTGCTACTTTCCATTCATAATGAAGTTGATCACACTGTTTAATAAGATAATAATACACAGATTAAAGCCACGTCGAACAGATTCCTTTCTTACAAGACTGAGGACCCTTAATAGAATGCAATTCAAATGCATATTTCAATTAGGTCACAATCTGTAGATGGGATTAAAAGAAATGTAATAATAATTTTAATAAAAATTATGCAACCTCCTTTGATAAAAACGGGGCCTAGTTAATAACTGATTAAATCTTTTTATTCTCAGGTGAAAAAAATACGATCCCCACGTGGGTATATAAGAAAAGTGAAAGTTAAAGTGCCCCAGACGTGTCACAAGAAAAAGTGGAGGGTGTTCTACTCGTCTTATCTTTTCATTTCGGTTTGAATGTCCCAAATACGTGTTAAAGCATTCTACGGCAAATTCATGATTATTTCAAGGGCATTTTATTTTTTTCATGGCGAACACAGTAGAACATTTAGTAGTATTGCACTGAAATTCTCGTAGAAGTAACTTAGATGAGGTAAACCATTATTATCGTGAAATTTACAAATTTCTACATCATTTGTCCCAATATTTTCAAGCAAAAAGGTCATCTTCTCATTAATTGTAAGTGAATATTCCTACAACATAATACGTTAAAATAAAATCTAAAATTATAGAGCTAATAGGAAAATTTTAAAATAAGCGTTTACACCACACATCTTGAAATTGAATGTATGGAGTAACAAACTTATCTAGATTCAGCAATTACCTACATCAATCTTTTTAAGAGGTAGAGGAAATTGTCAAGTTGAAAATACGAAAATGACCACTTCTTTGTAATTCCTCTAAAAGGCTAGCATTAATTTTAAAACGCCGGACGTTTTAATCCAGGAAAGGACGCGGACAGTAGAAAACGCATTTTAAGAGCTTTTTATACGAATATATTTCTTGCCTTTGTTACCCAGATGCAATTTATTACAAAATTAGATTAATGTATTAGTTAAATGGATTTACATGATTTTTTGTTTATTAAAAGTGATTTTAGTAATTTATGAATTCGAAACCTTTCAAATGCTTTTTGTATGTATAATTAAGTTTACGGTTAATCAATACTCCACAAGCTTAAGTTACTGAATACGTTAACGATAAATTTTACAAATCAAGCGAATGTTTCGCAGGAATGTATAAAATTCTAACTCTCATTTTAAAAGGCCGGAAAGTTAAAAAAAACTACCCTTACAATTGCGCTTACGGGTTCATTCACGAACATAGTTTCTGCCCTCTACAACATAGTAGCTGAAACTACCCTAGAAATAGTTGGACATAGGCGAAAGATCGAAGCAAATGTAAGGTTGTAGATAGCGACATTGCTTTTAGTACGGTGTAGTTCAGAACTAGTCTACTAGCTTTATAATGCAGTAAACACTTTTAGTCAGTTATTCATATTACTTATGATCCATTTTATAAGAATTTCTAACTCTTCAGTTTTGATTTAATTTTGTTTTTCTTGATTTTTCAAAACTTCGGTAATTAGTAGTAAAAGTAATACTCAGGCTCAGTATAATATATAAGTATAAGAAGAAAGTGCATATTTTTAATCTCAAAACATCAGGAGTTCAGAAATTATACACCCAGTTTAAAAAAAATGTTAGAGGTAGAAAACTTACACTTTAGATAGCGTGTAATAATTGTCTTTTTTTTAAAATTCTGGTCTGTAAAGGGAAAGGGAAGGATCTTGATTGTATGATGTTTAATTACTATGAACAATAGATTCTGATTTTATAATAATTAGTTTGAGTATTGAATGTGTCAAAACCAAATTACATCTGTTACAAGCATATTAATGTAAAAAGTTGTAAATTAAAGATACCATTAAAAGCGTGGAAATTTCACATGATAATCTGAATAATTCATTAGATCTTTAGTGTGAGTTTAGTTAGCACTGTAAAATGCAAATAATAATCGTTTTTAAAAAAGAATAAAAATGTTTTTCAATAATAATGTGGTTGTTTGGGACATTTTCAAGGAAAATGTCAAATGTTAACTTACTATTTATTTATGTTTTATTAACTATTTCTAACCATTCGCGTTTTTACAAATTAACGTCATGTAATAATAATGTAAATCTTTAATAAAAGTAAAAGTAATACTTGGATATGAAATGACTCTCATGATTAAAAACAAATCATGCCTTTGGCGGCTAGTCTCTTAATAATAAAGCACCTTCCAACCTACAAAATGGTAATTAAAAGAAATGAAATAACTTTAATAAATTTTTTTTTGGGATAAATATGCAACCTGTTTTATAAGAAGTACATTACCAAAATGGGCAACATTGTAAACGCAAAAACAATAATCTATGTTACACGTTTAAAACTTGATGACAGAGGTTAACAGATATCTAGATGTTTAAATTAAAAGAAATGAAATAATTTTTATTTCATTTTTTTAGCATAACTATGCAACCTCTTTTTTAAAAGTTCATAACGAAAACAGGCAACATTGTGAAAACAAAAACAATAATCTATGTCAGATAGAGATTAATAGACATAAATACATGTTAACGCAAAAAATTTCAAAGTCACCCGTTTCTACAAAAATATCGATAATACAGCTTCAGCATTTTCAATTATAGTTATTTAATTTTTACATTTATTACGCTTTACATTAAAAAAATTTATAAAGAAAACATGTAAAATTAAACTTTTTTTAAGAAAATACGTCTACACTTTTTCTTATAAAATTAATCGTTATTCAGATAATGAAAAAATTTGAACTAACGCTTAAATTCTACCTTCTACCTTTTTATCGGTAAATTACACGTCATATCAAAAAACTGCATAGAAAATAATTAATCGATATGGTTAAGGTCTATCTAGGTTTTTTTTATATCTTTGAAATATGCAGCTGATTTAGACACGTTTGATAAAAACCAAATACTGCCCATAATCAAACACCCCTCACCGCCACTGGATTTCTCCCAAAATTTACTCAGCTCACAGATACACACACACACACACACACAAAGACATCCAGATACGATGACTGATCTTGGCGAAACTTAGCCAAAAGTTGTAAAATGAGCTAATAAGTCGATTTAGCGATAGCGAAAAATCGTCGATTGCATAACCTTATATAACTACATATGTATTAAGTTGTACAAATAAATTCTGAGCTTTAGATTTCATACAAACGAAACCACAATTTAAATTTCATGAATTTTTCGGCCCTTTTGCCTTGACATTTGCTCTTTGAGAATACCATGCAGTTTGATGTTTGAAGCACATAACCTGAAAAATCAGTAGTGTTCACAATGGCAACAACAAAAGAGCACATTTGATTTTCCATCCATCTTACATCAAACCCTCTTGTTTATAAAACTTCCGTTCTTTCGCCTTTAGGTCTTTCCGGCCATTGTCTAATAAAAATCATTTCTACTGTACCTAATTCCACTGTTGTTCGCTAAACCGATAGAACCTTGTGGTGTTTATGTCAGCTCGATGGAGTGATTTACGGGATTTCTTTGCAACCTTTCCATGGCGTGAATATTGTTTTAAGTCGTCCTCTTCTTCGGACATCGCTCTTTCAGTATCTGAAGGCATCCTCATGGGAATGGAGTTATACATTCCGAAAAAACAGTACCGTGTAGGTCATTCTGGTTCCCAACCCTTGTTCAATAAGGCTTTTTCTGATTCAATATCTTTAAAAAATAGTTGTTACATTAAATGGAAATCTAATAAATCGGTTGTCAGTCATGTAGAATACGTTGATGCTAGAAATATCTGCAAAAGTGTCATCACTAAAACTAAAAAGTTGTTCGAACAACGAAAATGCAATGAACTAGCTACATCTCCTTTAGGCAGTCGTAAATTTTGGTCTTTAGCTAAAGCCATTAGTAAAAACATTGGAACGTCTTCATTTCCCCCCCTGATATCTATTGACGGATCGGTAGTTGCTGATTCTGTAGACAAAGCCAATGTTTTTGAGGATTTGTTTGTATCAAACTCGTGTCTCAATGATTCTGGAAAAGATGTGCCCCTAGTCAACTCTTCTTCACACGCTATGAAACCAATTCATTTTTGATACAAGCTCTTGGAATCGATCATCAGTAGGCTTGATCTCAATAAAGCGACTGGCCCAGACGGTATCCCAGCTATTGTCTTAAAGAAATGTTCCCCCGAACTAGTACCAGTCCTATCTAAGCTCTATACGATCTCTACATCTTCTGGGGAATTCCCTTCATCATGGAAGTTAGCAAATCCGATCCCTCAAATTACAGACCAATTGCCATCACTTCCATTTTGTCTAAAATCATGGAAAAGCCATCAATCAGCAACTGCTCACGTTCCTTGAAACTAACAAACTCTTTAGTGACCACCAATATGGGTTTAGGCAAAGTCGTTCAACAGGCGATCTTCTTTCATATGTGACCCAAGTTTGGAACAATACAGTAGAGCAGCCCGGTGAAACAGTTGTAGTCGCTTTAGATATCTCAAAGGCATTTGACCATGTTTGGCATAAGTGTTTACTTGCCAAACTCACCTCGTTTGGGTTAAATGATACGCTCATCAACTGGGTTTCTAGTTTCCTTGATAAAAGACGAATACGTGTCGTAGTTGATGGCTTTTTTCAAAAGAAGTTAGCATTAACGCGGGCGTACCACAGGGATCCGTTATAGCGCCTACACTTTTTCTGCTGTACATAAACGACCTTATTTCTTCAACAACTAACCCCATCCATTGCTTTGCTGACGATAGCAGTCTTCACTGTAGTTCATCTCAGTCTACTCATAGTGATAATCCACCTTCTATGTCAAATCAAGAAATTAAAGCTGAAATGGCAAATTCAATCAACAAAGACATTCAACGTATTCTCGAATGGGGAAGCAATAATCTAGTTAAATTTAATGCTAACAAAACTCAGTGTTGCCTTATGTCCGCCAAAAAAGATCGATCATTTCCTGTTGTAAGTATGAATGGCTCAGTTCTTAAGTTTTCAGACTCTATTACTCTGTTGGGTATGACTGTATCTTCAAATCTCTCATGGGTTGACCGTCTTCTGTCAGCTACCAAAACAGCTGCTCGTAAAATAGGCTGTTTGTACAGATCTAAGCAGTACTTTACCTCTCGACAACTGCTTCTGCTGTATAAGGCCCAAATTCGGCCTCGTCTGGAATAGAATTCTCACCTCTGGGTTAGTGCTCCCCAATACGCTCTCGATATCGTTGATCGTATTCAAAAGAGAGCGATTAGGTTTATAAATGACCCGTCCTTAACTTCTCACATACAGTCCCTTGAGCATAGAAGGATGGTTTCAGTTCTTTCTTTGTATTATCGTTATTACAACGGCTATTGTGCTGGTGAATTACATTCTTTGATACCATCTCCGGCTATCTTTGCGAGAAACACTCGGTTCGCTCATTCACATCATCAGTATGCAGTTCATAGGCATCTATTGGCAATTCATTATCCCTCTATCCATCCCCCTAAGTGTTCCTGAGTGCTTTAGCACGATAGGCCTTATTTAGCCTGTTCAGGTCCACAATCATAAAAAAAAAAAATGCTGCTGAAGCCACTGAAATAATTTGTGTTGCATATGGAGGGAACGCTATAAGTCATGCTATGTATAAAAAGTGGTATACAAAATTTCGCCAAGGAGATTTCAGGCTGGGAGAGGAATCGCGTGCTGCACGCCTTCAAAAGGTTGAAACGGGCGAACTGCAAGAATTATTGAATATAAACTCTGCACAGACTGAAAAGGAGCTTGCAAGCAAAAGGAAAAAGTTCAGAAGCAAAGCAGATGGGTTCCGCATGCACTGTCCGAAGACAACAAAAATCGACGTTGTGACACCGCAATCACTTTGCTTTCAAGATTCCGGAAAAAAGATTATCTGCGCCAAATCATTACAGGCGATGAAAAGTAGATACTTTATGATAATCTGAAGCATAAAAAATCATAGGTTGATCCTGGTCCACCTTCGACATAGACTCCAAAGCCATCCATGCCACGAAAGTTTTACTTTGTATATGGTGGGATTGGTAAGGTGTATTGTATTACGAGTTGTTGCAGTCGGGTGAAACAATTACGGCAGGCGGCTATCACCAACAATTGACCAATTTGAGCGATGTGTTAGAAGAAAAGAGGCAAAGGACGTCGCAAAGTGATACTGCTTCATGACAATGCCCGACCACATGTAGCAAAAGCTACTCAGAACAAAAGTATGACGTTTTTAAAACTTCTCTCAATACTTGTGGTACCATACTAAATAAATAAAATTTGGAAAACACGTTTTATAACCGAGGAAGATACTATTTACAATACTTGCGGAATTAACAGTTCAGCCCCTCCGCGGAGTGCTAAAATTATAATAGGGAAGGAAAACTGCACCTGAACGCTATTAAGCTTTCCCGCCATATTACTCGCTCCATCATATCCCTGGCCCACAAGGTTATTTAAATCTAATCTAAAATTTTCCTCTTAATTAGGTCTAATAAACTCTCGCCTGTAAAATTTTCAGCCACAACAAATAGTAAGAAATATTCATGAATTTTGTACTTACTGACATATCTCGTACATAGGGTTACTTGCTCTTTTGTTGAAATGTCAGTGGTTTCGTCTATTAAAACAGAAAACGTCCCCACCTCATTTATTGTTGTTACAAGTTTATTTAGCATACTACTATTTATTTAAAAACTTATAATAATACTACTATTTATGTTGTATATAATTTCATTTTGGATTCTTGTGCTAATATATGTCTCCTTTTGCTTGATGTTTCTAATGTCTCTCTTAATAATTATCCACAAACTAGTATTCGTTCTATTATTGGTTTGATTTTAGCTCTGTTTTCCTCAATTGAATCTATCACACTCTCTGGAACCCCGCTTTGTATTTTTACTAAATTTTCATAACCACAAAGTGAATCTTGATGATATACTGTTTTGATGCGTATTGAATATCTACAAATCTAAAAACAAAAATTAGACAGTTCTTTTTACAAAGTACCGGTAGTTTCTGTTTCATTTTTGGCAAATATGACGACTTTTTAGCTACGTTATTTACACAAAACTAAAGCTACATGCGTACAAGAATAATTAATTTATTTGCAGCAATAACAAGAATGTAAAATCGTGAACTCGTCTTATGAGTGTGTTGACGGTTTCTTAGAAAAAAACCTTCAACATTCACTTCCTTGGCTTTTTTCCAGTTATCATTTTCACTTTAACCAAGGCACCCAAAGCCTGGCCCCCAGCACCTCCAGTTGTAGCAAAAGATAGTCAGTATTTACAGAATGCGTCATCTTCTTTAGCAGAATATAAAGCCAGTCAAACTCTGTCAACCACTTATGTTGAAACCGCAGTATCCGCTTTTTATTTTTAAATTTTTTCAATTAAAGGGAACGTATACGATGGTGTTGGAATCCAGAGCGACTCTATTGTACTTACTTTTTTTGGAACGGATTTATTTAGAGATTCTGGCTCTGGATGGCAGTGTTGTTAGTATTACTACTGTGACTGACATTTTAATCGTTATTAGATCCGTCTGCCTCTGCGTCATTGGCAAATGAGAGTGCTTCATTTTCATCAAATTTTCTTCTTTTTAAGTAATTTGCCAAGGAACTTATATTACTCATACGACATGTACTTTGCCAAAATACCGCCCTAACTAACTGAGCTATGGAGATGCAAGCCCTAATTGATGTAAATTTCGTCTTTATGTATGTAGAACTGATGTAAATACTGTTATGTATATATATATATATATATATATATATATATATATATCTAAAAATTTCGAAATAATGTTATAAAAAAGTTGTTCCTCTTTCAAGTTAGAAGGCACTAGAAAACATTTTTATTTTTTCGGTTTTTTTTAAAAAGCGGATTTTTCTTTCAAATCAATTTTAGTTAACCTCCATAAAATCATTTAATTACACTTCATCTGCTGTTCACATGCATTTTCATTGCAACATATCGTCTTAAACTCATTTTTTTCAAGAAAAAACGTAATTCTCATTTTAAATTTGGTTAATTATTAATGTAGTTTATGTAGTTTCGGTAATTTGCTGCAAAACTAGTCTTATTTCATTTTGTCGAGGAGTGTTGCATTTGCCACCAAATTATCCACTGCTACTTTGTAACAATAATTATTTTTATAATAAAAATTCCCCAAAAAAATACAATGCAATACAAATACATACAAAATTTCTTTATTTAGCGATTGGCGCTAACATAAAAAAACAACTATTAAACAATTTTCATAATTAGTTTAAAAATCACATTACTGTATGCCGACCATCACGTTCAATACAAACTATTGTTCTTCCCGACACCTCGTTAATTGAATTTTAAATGCTCTGTGGTCTTATGTCTCTTATTCAATTTCTAAGTTCTTTCAAGTGGGCGACATTTTGGAATGGTCTGTTTTAGTAAACTTTTGTTTTACGTAGCCGCACTAGAAAAACTATAGTGGAGTAAAATGTGGAGACCTGGGTGACCAGTATTGCTCCATATTACGCCCTATCACTTTACCCGTATACATTTCTCAGAGATGTTCCTTTACCTCCCTTGAATTATGAATAGTAGCACCATAACGCTGATACCACAAAGACTTCTATATTTATAGTGGCATGTTATCTAAAATTTCGGACAATTCCAAATTTAGGAAACGAAGGAACCTTTATGAGTTTTGATTTTGTTTGAAGAAATAAGGATCATTAACTTTATTATTTAAAAGACACACAACACATTGGTCTTAAAAGAATATTGGTCTCGGCATTCAATGCAAAAATTGGGGTTTTCTTGGCTCCACCATCTGCAATTTTGAGAACTCACGACACCGTTAGATGTAAACGTTGCCATGCCTGTCCATAAATTATTCTTAGGAAAACTGGTGCAATATTCTACTTCCCCTTGGTACCAAAAAGAGAATCCGAAACGCACATCAAAGTCCCGCTATCTTAATGTGTTTGGGTTTAAAAGATTTAAATTTGTTACTATGCAATATTCTTCTTACACTTTCTCTGCTAGTTTCGGCCCTGGCTGCAATGTCTCTAATACCAGTTCTTTCACATTCTGCAACACCCAAACACACGTTTAATTATTATTCATGGGCATTTTTTGAAGGGGGTGCGAGTTTTTAAATTATTTTTTAACGAGCCCGTCGACTTAAACTTTCCACAATTCTAGATACAACAACTTTTCTAATAACATTCTTTCGAAATTTTGAGAAATAATGCCTTTTTCGGCAACTTTTTTTAAAAAGTGTCAAATTTGACAGGTGACGAAAACCACATGACTACATTTGAGCACGTCATATGCATCATTTTTTTAGCAAAAACGATGAACAAAATCAAAATTTATTTGAATCGAAAAATAAAAAATTTTCCCATATGATCCGGACTTTGTGTGCCACACTGTATAGGAAATGCAGATGTTCTAGGTAATTCCAGAAATAGAAATATCTAAACAAGGCCATCTCCCTAATACAACGACGACTTATATGTACGGTCGCTTGTCGCTACTATTTACTAATAATTTTAATATAAAGATGATTCATTATTATGAAATTTTAGTCTCAAGAATTTTCTATAATTCTTTTTTAATTATTACTTCAACCTCTTAACTCTTAGGATCCGATTCAGTATTCTATTCTCGTCTACGTTCGGCAGGTTCGGTTTTCCAACGAATTTACGAATACTATGAAGTTTAGCAGTACAAAATAGTTAATTTTTATTTACCCTTACTGAAACGAAAAAATTAAGCCCCTGTCCTCACAGAAACACGCCAAATTTGAATAGAATTTTTAATTGTTTAGTTTAATTAATAAAATATGGGATTTGCTTTTATTACTAGGGTGGTCCATAAGTCTTTGTGCATAATATACATTATGAAAACTAAAATAAAAAAAAAACAAAAAAAAACATTCATTCAACGAAACAAGTTTATTTATTTAAATTTTTTAAGGATTAATGAGAATAAGTTTAAAATAGAATGGAAGGTTTGGGTGCTTGGGGGATATATCCCCCTTATCCCCTCACGGGTACGCCACTGATTCATGGAGTAATTGGTACGATTTGCTGTAAGAGGTGCTTTCCTTATACACTCATAACAGCATGATCAATGCGTATACGTATATCTTTAATTCCACTATTCATACGTACCTGGCATGACAAACTTCTTGAAAGTTTTGGAATATTTCTTATTTAAAATTTATTAGGCTCTTGAAATAAAGTGTTGCAGGAAGCGTAAATTTCTACCTGAAAAAAAAATATCGTAATTTTCATTAAACCAAAACTAACAAATTTAGTCTCTTAGTCTAGTCTATTAAGAGTTTTCTCGAAAAAAAAAGACTCAATTATTTAGCGAAAATCGACAATTATTTTTCAAACTAAAGATATTTTCAAAAGACTGTCAAGAACAGCTTAATTTACAAACAGTTGCAACAATCCATAATTTATTTAAGAGCAATGTAGATTGCAACAATAATAATAAACTACTATCGGTTTCAAAAAGTAAGATAGGTCAGTTTGAAAATTTATAACTTTTTATTGTAAGTCCAATTGATATGAAACTTGGCAGAGATCTTTCCTGTAGACATATAATAACACTCAGAAAATATAAATTTTTCAGAGTACTAGTGTACAGCGTTTTATTTTTTTTGGGTTTTCGGGGTAGCTCGGCTATGAGTGAAGATAGGAGGGCACGGTTTTCGCAATGCTGCACTATTTTATTGCAGTTTTCATAATTGTTTTAGCCTACTCCTTTTTTGAGACACTGCACATTGTTTCAGCAATATTTACCTTTTCGGTGGCTTTGGAATGACAGAGGTATAGTAAGACTGAGAAGTGAGTTACACCGTGGCAATATTATAAAAACGCAGTTCGTTCGTTGAACTGTACAGTGCTGCGACAACCGGATCCCTCTCCCTTTACTCATAACTAAGATACTCTGAAATATCATTAAAAGTGGGACAAACTGTACACGTTTTGTACGGATTTTAAGAGAAAGTTGATGGTCCAGTTATAGAAATTTAAAATGAAAAATTTATTAGAATTTTTATTTACATATAGTATACTTCTAAAAACATCAACCAAACTTGTTTTCTTAATGAAAGGCCTTACATTTTTTCTAAAAAACCTTAACAAATAGGACACGCTGAAGATTAACTTGGAGCATTGGCATATTTGCTAACCAGCAACAGGCATTACATAAGTTCAAATACCCGTCACTAGTAAAATTAGTACCCATGTTAAATTGGAACGAGATATAAATTAAATAATAATAAACTTCCTTATACACTTATATAATAAAGGATCACTAGACTACTACATGTTTGGCATATATTCATCTTCAATCCGCTGGAAATTAATAGGGCTAGAATCTAAGAACGTAAATTAACTTCCTAGGTGATAAAATTCAAAATGATTAATATCTTTGAAAACTGCTCATGCGTCTGCCAAAAATAAATTAAGATTAAAAACAAATATGAAAGGAGTTTAAAAAACTTACCAGAAATATTTAAATAAACTAGTAAAGACCGTTAGCACTAACATATGTATCAGTTATATTTCTATGGGTGGGTAAATGTTTTTGATAGATGATTTTTACTCTTGATTTTTAACTAAAGTGTCCATTATATTTGAAATTTAACCATTTGTTCGTACAGTTATCAAATTCGACATTATGTAATTTATATAAGATTTCAGAATAAAGCACCTTTAAATAAACTATTTTTTAGCATCTTCTTTAAGCCATCTCCTTTGAGAGTTCTTAACTATCTTTTCAGTTAATCTAAATTATTTCAGATTCAATAATAAGATTTAAAAAAAAATGGTTTACCTATGTGTAGTACATCTTCACCCATTTTAATTTTTGCACTAAATATTTCTGATAAGATTATTTAAATACTTAGCAAAAAAAGTGCAAACATACATAGAAACGGTAAGATCTTTTGTCAAAAACTAAAGGCATTTCATCGAGATGCTGAAGGAGCACAATGTACAACCGGAGGATTTACTGATCAGTTACGATGTAGTATCGCTGTTTACAGATGCTTTGATTAAAGATACATTGAACATAATAAAACAAAAATGTCAACCAGCTGAATATACGTTAAAATTAATAGAACGTTGCCTTAAAAACACATACTTTATGTAGGGGAACCAAAGATACAAACAGATAGAAGGGAGCTAACATATTTATGCATAATCTGAAGAGTAGGCAAAGGAAACAGCAACAGATAAACCAAAGTTATGGCTACGTTACGTTGACGGCACCTTCGTGATTTGGACACACTTAACTGGCGTGCACCTAAAGATACAATTCACAATGGTCATGGGAAAAGAAAAGATACAAGAAGAGCACTGGGAACCTGGGACATGCAGTATATAGAAAAAGTACACATAAAATAGATACCTCAATGCAGAATCTCATCATCATGCAGCACAACTACAATCGGTGGAAAAAAGTTGGTAACAAGATCCAGACATCTAGCAGACGCGAACAATGTGCACCAAGAGAACCTTAGAACAGCACTGGTAAAGAATGGTTTGAACGAAGGAAATATAAAGAGAGCCGAAAAATCAAGACAACGACAAGGAAGAACCGATATCGAAGGCGTGTTTACCATATATAAAAGGCACCACCGACCGGATAAGCAAGGTATTAAAGAAAAGCAACATTTCAACGATTGTCACCACCAACAGAAAAATCGAAAATATTTTAACAAGAATAGGTGCACGAGATGTCATCCAGCGATTGTCCACAAACGCACATAAGGCACACGTATAGACGTATCAACGTGGGAAGAGGGGAGCACCGCAACACGGTTCAAAAAACCAACCCACGTCATCTCTCGTACTAAGCAGTACGTCACATGTAATTGATTTTGAAAACACAAAAATGATATCCAACATACAATACAAAACACATCGAATAATACGGAAGTTATTGAAATTTAAAAACGCCCAGGAAACGAGACGATACTCAAACGCTACCGGATACTTGGAAAACAATTTTAAAGAAAAATGAATGTGAAAGTGAAGGATATACAAATACCAGCGACCAGCAATAAAGGCAACAATTCAATTCGAATCACAAGTAGAAGTAAAGTAATTTTACTGAAATGTCGTCGATTTATCAAAATGGAGTATGGAGAGGAAAGAACGCCTAAAAAATATATGTATGTGTATATATATATATATATATATATATATATATATATATGTATATATATATATATATATATATATATATATATATATATATATATATATATATATATATATATTATTATCATTAATTATATTCTGCTCGGGTGTATCCGCTCGTGTATCACTGAAGTTCTCATAATTACGACAACGTTTCGGCAAAATCACTTTTGCTATCCTCGAGTCGCTAGTACTTTAGCTCTGTTTCTCGTTACTCGAACTGAACGGACATACGATGTAGTATTCTGATTGTATACTCTTTTGATGGGTATATAAAGCTGGCTATTGGCTTTCCCACCATTAAATAATTTAGAGTGTAAAATATACAAACCTAATTATTTATATCACCTTACTGCAACTCGTATTTATCTTTCCCTTTCGCAAACTACTTAGAGCGAATATATATGAATTTATATACAAAACGATGGTTGTTTAGAACATAAATTTGTGTCTACTTCTTTAAGATAGATTTTGCCTCTATACAGCATACAAGCTCTGTCTTAGCTGAATTACCTCTGTCAAAAAAAGGGTTATAATCAAATTAAGTATACCGGTTTCTTTGAATTTCTACCGATAAGGGCCTACCATGCTATCACATAAGACGGCTTTACATGCAGGTTCTGTCTCGGATGAACTGTCGAAAAAGGGCTTTTAGATTTATAAACATGCCCCTAGGGAAGAAATTAGAGTGTAGTTACAGAAACATTTTAAGTTATGACCGGCAGATCTTTGCGATATCATATCTCATATAGGTAAAATTTCCCGACGCGAGGCTTTAGGCGAAGGCTATTTCGGCGATCCCACTCCAACCCTCCCCGAGAATAACCGAGATTATAAGACAGGTGCAGGATGTCGCAACTTATTCTCGGGTCTTATCCCCTTGTGGTGATCGCAACCTGTTCGTAGGCCTTCGTGTATTGTTGTGGTGCCCTTGTTGGAAAATTTGAATTTGTATTATAATAATAAGGAGCCTAATGCTAACTTGTAAGACAGGTGTAGGGCTGCGCAACTTGCTCTCGGGGCTTTGTCCCTTGCCGAGGCCCCAATATAATAATAATAATAATAATATATATATATATATATATATATATATATATTATCATTAATTACATTCTGCTCGGGTGTATCCGCTCGTGTATCACTGAAGTTCTCATAATTACGACAACGTTTCGGCAAAATCACTTTTGCTATCCTCGAGTCGCTAGTACTTTAGCTCTGTTTCTCGTTACTCGAACTGAACGGACATACGATGTAGTATTCTGATTGTATACTCTTTTGATGGGTATATGATTCGTTCAGATGTTGCAAACGGTTGTTCAATGGACGAGAAGAATAGGGCAAATCTTTGCGAACGAATCACATCACTAAATAAAGTTCACAATGGAGATGGAGGAAAACGGAAAGTTGCCGTTCTTAGATGTGTTGGTATATAAAAAGACAATCACCTTGGTCACACAGTATACAGGAAAACACACACAGATACTTAAACGCTAAATCTCACCATCATCCGGCACAATTGCAAGCAGTGGTGCACTATTGTCGACCCCATATTTATCTACTAATCCATCAACTTGAATAGCAAAACAATCTGCCTCCTCCAATTCTTCCTTAACGTTTTGCAAGACCAAACCTCCTACAATGTCCAACGTCTCCGAACAGATCATAGGTGTTCTGTATTGGAGTAGGTTAGGACTTGGGATTATTTCTGCAAAAGACGCATCAAGTCATTCGTCTTTGTCTGAATGGATTTTTGATTACGACCTTGAAGGCCAGGAATTTGCACTGACGGCTATCGCTATAAAAATCTACGGCGATTTCGATTAATAATTTTTTCAACATTATGAGATTTCCAGGTTTTTACCCACGGATGTTCGTCAGACTGAGCCAACCATTTTTGCTGCATTTTTTCTAAGTTGTCGGCAGCAATATGAGATTTTGTAGTTAAATGATCAATAACTCTTTGAAGTACTTTTTCCCCATGTACCCTAATTCCGTCAGCAATCTGAACTCTGCAATTTTTTGAGAATTTTGTAGTCTCCTGAATTTGTTTGAAATAGATTGTACACTTTATCCCGTTTCTTTTCCTCAGTTTTACCTTTTCAAAAGCAGCATATGTTTTTATTAACCAGGATGAGTCTAATTTCGCCTCTTTATACCATTCATAGCATGCCCCGCTAGGTTTTTTGAATTTGTATTCTAATAAGAGGCTCTAAGGCTAACTTGTAAGACACGTGTAGATATTCAAAACTTATTCTCGGGCCTGCGCCCCTGTCGCGACCCCTGGTTGGAAATGGTATGGGTCCCTAACCTTATAAGACAAGTGCAGAAACTAGCATTTGGAACTTGGCCCATATCGTAGACCCCTTGGTGCAATTGTGTGTGGGTTCTAACCTAATCTTATAAGACAGGTGCAGGCCTTCGCCCCCGTCACAAAAATTTATATTCTAATAAGGTGGCCCTAATGCTAACTTTAAGACAGGACTTGTGTTAGGTCAGCGCCCTGGTCCCGTTTGAATTAAAATTGATTTTTATCGCCGTCTAGTTGTGTATTTTTAAACTAGCGAGTGTTCTCTGTAATAAAGGTAGCGGTAGTACTCATTGGGGTTTGTTTGTGGTGCCATCTAATGGTCTATAGACTAATGAACATTGTCTGCAATAGAACTTGATCATGCACACCTTTTTCTTTCTATCTCTCGTTTATCCGTTTCTCTCTCTCTCGCTCTCTTTCGGCTCATTCTCACACACACAAACAAACAAATGAATTAATTAATTAAGCAGATGAATCTCAAACAAGTCATGCTCGATCAAATCAATCTCAAATCACTCAATCAACCAAAATCAATAAATAATTTCTTACAGTTTGCATAGGCATTTTTATGAACACTATCAAGTAAAATATATATTAAAAAAATAATACACATACCTTCAGATGTGATTTTTCTTTCAACTGTTCGAATAATAACGGCGTTGGGGATCTAAACTGAATATTGAAATATTTTATACAGTTCACTAAACCGTTTTGTGTTTTTACTTATGGATAGTTGATATAAAACTGGCTATTGGCTTTCCCATCATTAAACGATTTTGAATGTAAAATATACAACCCTAATTATCTTTATCACCTTACTGTAACTCGTATTTTCCTTTCCCTTTAGCAGACTACTTAGAGCGAGCTTATACGAATTTATATACAAAACGATGGTTATTTACAACATACATTTAAAAGATTTCACCTATATGATAAAACTGCTTTTATGGGATGCATCTGTTATTTAACAGTCATACAACTTCATTACGATTGGAAAGTGGCGTCGTGCTAATTAATGTGTTTACAAAATATTTTAAAAATTTGCTGTTATAAAAAACATTAAGGTCCTGTATTAGGTGAAATAATAATCATTTTCTTCACCCGCTTCATCATGAGCGATTATAGCTTATTAACTCTTAAAACAACTAATACCCTGATGCTGCTTCATAATAATGTTCACCCGTTAGTAATTGTACTTTAAATACACGCAAGGGCTAATGTCCAATATTTATTTTACAATTAGTATTACACAGATATGGGTTATTCTTAAAAATTAGCTAAGTTCCCCACGCTACCTTGAAATAATATATAGGCTTTCAATTCTTCTTCGCCCCTGGAGCTGCACCGCATACATTTTTCTTTATCCAACTCTGGATCAGTAGCATGTTTTCTAATACACACAAGACAGCATCTTCAATATAGTGGTGTATACGTCGAAAAAATGGCTTGTGTCTTCTTCCTCTTTAAGCTAGATTTTGCCTCTATACAGCATACAAGCTCTATCTTAGCTAAATTACCTCTGTCAAAAAAAGGTTTATAATCAAATTAAGTATTTAATCTTTGAATTTTTACCGATAAGGGCCTGACATACCATCACATAAGACGGCTTTACATACAGGTTCTGTCTCGGATGAACGGTCGAAAAAGGGCTTTTAGATTCCCTAGGGAAGATATTAGAGTGTAGTTATGGAAACATTTTGAGTTATAACCGGCAGATCTTAGCGATATCCATATCTCATATAGGTAAAATTACGCGAGGCTTTCGGCGATCCCACTCCAACTTTCCCCGAGCATAATCGAGATTATAAGACAGGTGTAGGGTCTTGTCGTGATCGCAACTTGTTCGTAGGCCTTCATATATTGTCGTGGTTAGATGGGTAGTTACAATAAGAGTAAGGTTTGCTTACTTTTGCGCTCTATGCGCTCAATCATACTGCTATTTTTTGAATTGAGAGCTGATTTTGTGTGATTAAACTAAATCAGTTTGGTATTTAATTGATTTGGTTAATTTATTTGATTAATTGATTTGTATGTTTGAGAAAGAGACGAGGGAGGAACGAACACGATCAACATCTGTTACAGAAAACATTCATTAGCCTTTACACCACTATATTGCACCACAAACAACCCTAATTAGTCCTAGAAATGTACCGCTAGGTGGCGGCGCCTCTATTACACAAAACATTCTCTAGTTTAGTAATATACCACTAAATGGTTCCACAACATAACCCTGATTAGATGGTGCCACCTTTATTACAGAAAATATTCATTAGGCCATACACAACAAGATGACGAGACAAATTCAAATTTCCCAACAAGCGCCACAATAGGAGGGCGCAGGCCCTAACACAGTTTCCTATGTTTTGTTTTATAAGCTAGTAATAGGTCCCTTATTAGAATACAAGTTTAAATTTCTCGCAATAAGTAATCAGAATGTATACACTTAAATAAAAATCCACATTCAAATTTGCCGCCAAGGGGCCAGGGGTTAAGACACGAAAGTAAGTAAGTTATTATAATACAAGTTCAGATTTCCCCTCATAGTTAGCATTATACCCGTTATTATAATACAGATCTTATTTCCAGTCATAAACTGCAGAGTTAAATACAAATACAAATTCAAATTTTCCACCATTGGGGCCTCGACAAGGGACAAAGCCCCGAGAGCAAGTTGCGCAGCCCTACACCTGTCTTACAAGTTAGCATTAGGCTCCTTATTATTATAATACAAATTCAAATTTTCCAGCAAGGGCACCACAACAATACACGAAGGCCTACGAACAAGTTGCGATTACGACAAGGGGCTAAGACCCGAGAATAAGTTGCGACATCCTGCACCTGTCTTACAATCTCGGTTATTATCGGGGAGGGTTGGAGTGGGATCGCCGAAATAGCCTTCGTCTAAAGCCTCGCGTCGGGAAATTTTACCTATATGAGGTATGATATCGCAAAGATCTGCCGGTCATAACTCAAAATGTTTTTGTAACTACACTCTAATTTCTTCCCTAGGGGCATGTTTATAAATCTAAAAGCCCTTTTTCGACAGTTCATCCGAGTCAGAACCTGCATGTAAAGCCGTCTTATGTGATAGCATGGTAGGCCCTTATCGGTAAAAATTCAAAGACTAAAAGAAACCGGTATACTTAATTTGATTATAACCCTTTTTTTGACAGAGGTAATTCAGCTAAGACAGAGCCTGTATGCTGTATAGAGGCAAAATCTATCTTAAAGAAGAAGACACAAATTTATGTTCTAAATAACCATCGTTTTGTATATAAATTCCTATATATTCGCTCTAAGTAGTCTGCGAAAGGAAAAGATAAATACGAGTTGCAGTAAGGTGATATAGATAATTAGGTTTGTATATTTTACACTCGAAATTATTTAATGGTGAGAAAGCCAATAGCCAGTTTTATATCAACTATCCATAAGTAAAAACACAAAACAGTTTAGTGAACTGTATAAAATATTTCAATATGTAGTTTAGATACCGAACGCCGTTATTATTGTTGTGTATTATTTTTTTAATATATATTTTACTTGATAGTGTTCACAAAAATGCCAATAAAGATTTTAATGTGTTATTATAGAGGGAGGCTATCATAAAACCAACCAACTCTGCATCAGCTCTTATTCTACCCATTTTTTTAGTTAATTAGATAAAGGCGTGAGTGTTAAGCTATTTTTTTTAAATTAGTTAATTAATAGTAGTATACGGGACGTATTTGTTGGTTTTAAACTTCCTAGTTATTGATTCGCATATAATAATAAACCGTTAAAACCTTTTATTTCCGTTATAGTATATATGGTATTTTGAACTGTGGTTGATTTTGGGCAAGCAAACTGTAATTAATTAAACCAAATCAGTTTTTGAACTGTAATCTGGTTTCCGCAAACTGTAAGACATTATTTATTGATTTAGGTTGATTGATTTATTGAGATTGATCTGACTGATTTGATCGAGCATGATTTGTTTGAGATACATATACTTAATTGATTGATTGATTTGTTTGTGTGTGTGAGCCGAAGAGAGAGAGAGAGAGAGAGAGAGAGAGAGAAACGGATAAACGAGAGAAAGAGAAAGAGATGTGTTCATGATCAACTTCTACTGCATAAAATGTTCATTAGTCTATACACCACTAGATGGCACCACAAACAAACCCTAATTAATCCTACCGCTACCTTTATTACAGGAAACACTCGCTAGTTTAAAAATACACAACTCGATCGCGCTAAAAATCAATTTTAACTCAAAGGGGGCAGGACACTGACCTAACACAAGTCCTATCTTAAAGCTAGCATTAGGGCCACCTTATTAGAATACAAATTTTTATGATTGGGGCGAAAGCCTACACCTGTCTTATAAGATTAGGTTAGAACCCACATACAATTGGATTAAGGGGCACGCGATAGGGGCCAAGTCCCAAGAGCTAGTTTCTGCACTTGTCTTATAAGGTTAGGGCCCCATACCGTTTCCAACCAGGGGATGGCGAGAGGTGTGAAGGCCCGAGAACAAGTTTTGAAGATCTACACGTGTCTTACAAGTTATCATTAGGGCCCCTTATTAGAATACAAATTCAAATTTCCCGCCATAACCAGTCAGAATGCAGAGACTTAGTCCTCCAATCAGAGCACAGAGGCTGAGTGGTGGGGTAAGGACCAATCAGACCACCAGAGAGACGAGTGCACGCACAACCAATTGGTTAAAAGGTGAGGCGTGGCCTAGTTTTAATCTCTCCAATCAGAACACTGCTTGTACGTGCAATTGCCTAACCTCCAAGGGGTATACAGCCAAAATGGCTCCTTAATATTGCCAAAAGTACCTTAATAAGGGGCGCAACTCCGCGCAAGTGTTGAAAAAGGCCTCCGAACAGAAGCCGACCCCACCCTCCAAATATACGCCTCCCACGTGGGTGAGTACAAAAGTGGGCTTGTGACATAAAAAAAGTGGAGGGGATAGTGCCTGTGTACTACTCATATTCAGAAATCGCTGAAACCCACCAGAAATAGAAACGAACACGAGGGAGATGATCCAGCTAATAAAATAGTTCTATCCCATATAACCCCCCCCTCTCTCCGCCGCTGTATTTCTCCCAAAATCTCATCAGCTCCAAGCGTACATCTACACACAGACACACACACACGCTCGCGCGCACGCACACATGCACACAATCACAAACGCACATGTAAAGGGACAGCCGCCTTTACCAAATTCTTTTTTGAATTAATTATTTGCTAATTATCCTGTTTGATTAAGATTTACAGAACCGATCAAATAATGAAGAGTTTTGTTACGTCAGAGTCACCGCCAATAACGGCATTAGAATCCCGATCAGAAGCCATCTCCGCCCTCCGCGCATTCTAAATAACGTACAGACGATCTCATTCCCCTGGGTCTGTTTGGAGGCTGAGGCCTGTTCTTGTTCACTCTCATCCCACTGTGTCCCTTTCGAGAGCCCAGACCAACCGTGTGTGCTCAACTTCGACTCTCATTCCGTTGGATCAACTCGACACCGCCAGCCTAAACTTATCTTATCCACCAGGGTTTAGTACTGCCTCAATCTGCAGCGCCTGCATGTAAGTTAAACATACAACACCACACTTACATCAGTGAACGTCTTCACGTCGGGCAAAACACCCGATGTAGTCTTTTACTTACTCAATTGGATAGAAAGCTTTTTTCCTAAATTCTGCCTCCTGGGTATCAATTAAATAGCGCAACGGGTATTTGCCCAGATTCTTGTAATTGATACACTACCTACACACCGCACACTAACTCACATAAACACGCCTACACCAGGCAAAATAATTAAAAACCAAAGTGCGGGAAGCCGACATATTGAAAGTCGTCCGCAATTAGATCATACTTAGGTCGCGCAGTTTCGTAAATTACGAACCCAGTACGTAACAGTGGGTATTACGTTGTAATCTCGCTAAACGTATTAAACCGTTTTCCTACACGCTCACTTATCATGAGATATCCAGAGGATAAGCAACATCCTGATTTAACATCTTCGTTAAATACCGACGCCGTAAAACGGTCCGTCATCCTGTCAGCCAATAGTGCTGAATAACGAAAGGTCCCGAAGATTTAAAGGTCTTACGCCGTTCCTAGCTAAGGAGAAAACTTTACTTCTTAACGGTCCTGAACCTGTATTCGATCCTGACCGCTTATCGCCATAATCCAGACTTGAAGGAGAAACCCTTCTATAAGTCTACCGTACCCATAAAACATTTAGTTTATCCTGCACCTGAAAATCTTTAAACTAAATCGTCCCGGACGGTTTAAATACCTTATCATTGTTATTATTAAAACCCACCCCGAGTTAGAACCACCCCAGGTAGCTACTATAGATGCTGTTAAAACCCGAAGCGTAGGGAGCTACTAAGCGGCCACCTCCTTAAGCGTGCCCGTACCCAAAATACAATACCGAGGTACTCATTTTCAATTCCAAAGAGTTTAATAAGTCGTAAACACCACCAATTTTGTTTTACTAAAACTTCCGCTGATTACTAAGGGTAATTAAGAGATATATACACCAGAGTGGGATCAAATAAAATAAAAAATGTTGATGAATATTCTAGAGCACAAAAGTTGTCGTATGAAAAGATTTACGCTTTAAGCTTTAAGAGGTATTCGTAAACTCAAGAATAGAAGCTTTTCGAAACTCATTTCATACTTTAGTGATGACATCGGCAAAGATTCTACAAAGAAAAATTTTCGTTATAACGTAAGCAAAGAGTTCGGCTCATCTTTAAAGTTTGTTAGTATTGATGGAAAAGTATACATTGTGCAGATAATTTGACATACCATTTTTGTTACTGTCAGACTACGCGAGGGCTAAAGTTACATTAGAAGAACACCTTGCAACAAAAAAAAAGGGACCCCATTACTGAAGCGGCAGAAAAGATAAAAGATGATTTAAACCATAGAAAAACCTCAAATTGGGCTTCACATGAATTATATAGCTATACCTCTTTCAGTTATAAATTTTTTACAAAGCTTAATAGGATATTAGGCACCACGATCATCCGTGGTGGCATAGCCAATTGCACAAGATATAGTATACGTAGCGTTTAAAGAAAAACTTGGGCTCCCAATGTAAGCCTCTAACTGGAAACGTTTAGCTCCTTTCAATCTTAAATCGTCTAGGGCACGGATGTAGCTATTCAAAACTATTGCAAATTGATTCAGCATTGTGTGTGGAGAAACTCTTCTATCAACCAGCATACATGTCAGTATTCCAACAGTTTTAGCCTATGATAATATAGACCGGAATGAAGCAACATTAAATGGAGCATCGAGTCTAGGGTATAATCGTTCAACAAACTTCGTCTACGTGCCTCAGAAATCTAATACAGTAATCAAGGGAAAGGAACGCAGTATATTGATGACGATCTCTTGTGTACAAGATTATATAGTCGGGAAGAGAAAACCCTCCCGCTGTCACTGCTGTTGAACTTTCCACATGAATACACTGAAAATGTTAAGGAAGCACAAGGCAAGGACTAACTTTGGATATTTAGTAGACTGCGCGATGAACAGTGTCAGAGTGTATGTTCATGGACAGGATTTAATATATTAATAAGAAAAGATGTTGTAATTGAAGCTGATACTATTGCATCTACCGTGTATAAACAAGCCTGCAACAGATACGTCAACGGTATATAAAATTTTAAGAAAATGTATACAGATCAAGTCACAACTTTAGTTACCAGAAATAACACTGGTGCTAGACCAAGCTATCTTTACAAAAGCTATAGAAATTGTTTGGTGACACCTATAAACGTACAAAGACGTTTTCATTACGATGGGTGGATTTCATACAATATCCAACCTACTTTCTATTATTGGTAAAGTATTTGGGGATGCTGGGCTTGGTGGAATAGTAGTAGAACGTAGTGCGCAAAATGTCCTTCAAGGTACACAATTCAATCGCTCATGTGAATTACCTACCGACGATTTGTACATTACTTGAAAAATCAACTTTCCAGAAGTATCTTGTGAAATGGACAATTTGGATATACTTGTACCAAACTTTTGTGACAGCATGTGCAAAGACACTTTTAAAAGTGTCATAGAAGATTATAGAACCAGAAAAGTCATGAAACTATTTGCAAATTATTTAATCTATCTGTGGAATGAGAATGGATCTCTGTCATTATTCTGGATGACATACATAGATATGGTACAGCTGATTAATCAGAAGTAACAGAGAAGAAAACTGGCGTGTATCCAAAAAATGATTCTCTGGCGTTTTGCAACGGAAAAAATTAACTACGCACGATATTTGTTGATTAACTTTGCAGACGTCTTTAATCGGGCTGAAACATCCTGAAATTAGAAGATGGAGCTTTTTGTGTACAACTCGGGTGCTAAAACCCGTGTTTAGGTATTCCCATCAGACACTGGGAGAATTAGTCAACAAAAATACACAAACTTCTGGAAGTACAGATATAGTTTAATAAAAGATGCTGTGGAAAGATACTATATAACTCTTGAATACCGTCCATCAGCTTTGAGGCAGCTACGAGAAGACTTAAATGTTGCCAGTAATTTTTCTCACTCAGACTAACATGCGCCTCAGATAAAACTATGCTTTTCGTCTGCAGTTCAACTACTGGAAAATGAGTGGACGAATTCATTTGACACAAATCCTTGAGATATTTTCAGTCATCTCTGCTAATTGTGAGAAAGAAAGGCGACGAAGCTTACGAAGTACTTAAAAAGGATCGTCTGGAAAAGGGGAAGGGGTTTTTTGACTCCATAAAGTAAACTTGAGTTTTACCACTAAAACAACTTCATAATTAAGTCAAACAGAAAGTTATTTGCCAATATGATACTCATGGCAGAAAACCGGCGCTTGAATATACTTGAAATGTTTAATCATCATTTCGGGCTTTTGCCGTGGAGTATTTATAACCCCGATGGATCTGTGAAAAAAATATGGAAAAACACTTGGAAAGCATAGTTTCACCTGCAGATGGACATATTTCTTCATCAGCTACGATAATTGACAGGATGGCATTAATTAAAAAATTACATGGAGAGAATACAACGTTTGATCAGTTTCAGTTATCTGAGGCAATCCTCAATCAATACTTAAATACAGCCTACTATAGCGCTCAAATTGATATTGTGCTTGACACCTATAAATACAAATCAATGAAATATGATGAACGCCGCAGTAGAGGTTCAGATGTAGAAATACGCTTTAAGACTATTAAAAGTGGTCACATGATCGTAAAATGGAGATGTTTTCTGCAAAGTAGTGACAGTAAAAGTAATCAGAATTTCTTGCTGACAGCTAGCAAGAAGAAAGTAAAAGGACTAAGAATGATAACAAGACATTACACGCTACTCACTCTAACAAGCTAAGATAACTGCCAGTGGGTTCCACGAAGTGGAGAAACTTGACTCTTCTCAAGAAGAAGCACATACGCGTATGATGCTGCGTATAAGGGTTGCTGCTATGGAATCTTTAAATGTAATATGTGTATCTGATGACAAAGACGTGCTGGTTCTGGCCCTTTATATATCATCCGACGTCAATCCAGAGATCAACCTGTATATAAAACGCGGATCTAGTGATCGAATCAGATTGATGACATAAAAACACTTGCATCTGTGGTTAGTTGTAGTATGAAATCAGCACTGCCTGGATTACATGCGTGGAGAGGTTGTGATATAGTCAGTGCATTTTCTGGGTCAGGAAAGCTCAAGAGCAGTAAATCTGTTACAAACCAATACAGAATTTCGATTGCTGTTTTTACAGCTTGGAAGTGAGTTCACACTTTCAAATTCTGACCACAATTTAATCCAAAAGTTTATCAGTCAGTTATACTCAAGGAACACTAAAATAGCAGAAGAGCACGGCTGGATGATAGATGAAAATGGAATGCTCAACATCAAGTGGATGACGGGAGCACCAGTACCTGAAGCTTCTAAGTTGCTCTAGTTTAAAGTCGTGTCAACTAAAATCATCTATTTGTATGGCTAACAACTTAAAACGTTCAAGCGCGTGCAAACTGTCAAATTGTGAAAACACTAATGAAGATTAAGAGGAACAGATTGCAGATATTAATGTGCACGAATTTTTTGAAAGTGACAAAGATGACTTTTAATTTTTTATTATATGTTACAGCGTCAAAAGTGATGTTTCCGTTTCCCGCGATCAGACCCATACATGATAATTTGTTACACCACATCTTTATCAAAACCCTTTTCTCGTAATGTACATATAGTTATTCTGTAAACTATTGATAACACTCACAAGAAACTGTTGGACCATCCCTTTATTACTAATTAACGGTTAATTTTATCGAAACAGTGTATATGGCAAAATTTGTAGCGCATTTGCAGGGCTTAGCTTTAAAAAATATATAATCTCAACATCCCTTATTTTGGATTGGGCGCAATTTCTATTAGCTACCACTTTGAGAGGGCAATAATTGTTTTTTAGCATCCCTAGAAACCTGTATAACTACTATGAAAAGAAAAATTAGTACCCGCAAATTACACCATTTCGTTATATTTGGCCAGCTGGCCCATGGACTAAAGGGATTCGTTCTAAGTAGCAGGCTTTATTTTTTTGCAGTATTTCAGATTGATTCTACAACGCACTACTTTATTCTATCAAACCCATACAATCAGTTTTCTTCCCTACAGTACGTTCTCTCTCATTATTTTTGTTTTTCCTATTGTTATATCACCACTACAGTTACGACTACCTCTATTTACAGTACTTGCCGTAACCTTATTGGTAAATAATGTTCTTGCTTAACTGAGCCAGCAGAAGATGTGTTAAAAATTTTCTTCTAATGGTCAATACCAACATACCTAACATGTTTTCGGAACATAATAATGTATTTTAGATGACTTTAACATACCTCTACTTCAATTTGTTCTCCCCCCATTTTTTACATACACTATTTTATTTACTTCAAATATATTGTATTTGTTAAAATTCAAATTATCTTTTCCTTTTTCTAATAATAACAACCACAATAACAATAGAAATCGATTATTCTATCCCACGGTAGCGCGGGGTATAAAACAATCATAAATACATATTTGTAACAGTAGGATAAAAACAAGACATCCCAGATGTGATTCGTAAAAATGTTCAGATTTGTAATAAACCCCTTTCTATAACAAATCCAAACGCAAGCATGGTCATAAAAATTCTTATTATTATTAGCTTAAGTCATAAAAATAAATAACTAGATCGAATCCGTAATCCAAAGTATAAATAAAAAAAGCAAATAAATAAATGAAATAAACAACTAGCTCCAATTCGTAATCAAAATTCTAAATTAAAAATAATTAAATAATTTTTCTGTTAAGTACGGTAGGAAGGACGAGAACCAAAAATCGCGTAGGGAAGAATCTAGTTTAAATACGAAGTTATTGAAATTAAGTAAGAATATAGATATATATATATATATATATATATATATATATATATATATACATATATGTATGTATATACAGTAAGTATACACATTTATATTATTTACATCTTTCTTGCCTCTGTCTCCGTTTTCTACTTCCTTTCTTGTCGGGGTAGTAGGCAACAAGACACCGGTCTGCCTGTTAATTTCATTACTAAAAATAACAATACGAATTCCTCGGATCGACCTAGCTACAAGGGGCGATTATGGTCGAAGCAGCCAGGCCTATTTGCTGACGATAGTGCAAGGAAAGAATTACGAGTTGATATGTGGAATGTTAGAGGTATGCATGGTAAAGAATTTAAAATTTCGAATGTAATGAATGAAAGGCAAATTTATATTCTGTGTGCATCGGATAGAATGCCGTGGAGATGGAGGATGGAAGTCTAGCACTATGGTCAGGAGTTGGACTGAAATGCATGGTGCTAAACGAGTTGGAGATGGAGAAAGAGACCAAGAGTGTGAGAACTTGAATAATGTAGAGAACGCGTTGAACGTGTGCAAGCTAAACGAAAGAGTGGTGATATTGGGATATATGAATGTATGGATGGGTGTACAGAGAGAACATACTGAACGCGTGCTAGGAAAGTTCAGATACCAAAGAATCAATAAGAATGGTGAACTCTTGGTGAACATCTGTGTGGAAAGAAACCTGTTTGTATCTAATACGTGGTTTGGGCTTAAAAATGTTCATATGTATGACATATGGCAAAGAGGTGAATCTAAAAGTATGATTGACTTGATAGTGTATGATGAACGTCTTAGAAACCTGGTGAGAGATACAAAAGTAATGTGTGCATCGGACCACTTTTTGGGTGTATCGAGAATGTGTTTAGGGCAAAAGTGGGTCTGGAGAAGGAAGACAAACGTAGTGCGAATGTCCAGAATTAGGGTATATAAATTAGTAGATAATTGTGCGAGAATGAAATATGCAGATACTGTGAGTAAGACAATGGCGTTGTACCTGGTAAAGTATTTGGAAGAGTACTGATTGATAGGGTATGTGAAACTACCCAAACTAGGATCTCGCATGTGCCGGGTGGCTTCATGCCAGAGAGAGGATTTGTTGATCAGATGGTTGCTCTCCAGCAGGTGATCAAAAAGTGTTTAAGTGTAAAAAAGCTGCTGTACTACGCGTTTGTAGATCTGGGGAAAGTATATGACCGAGTGAATAGGGAGAAGCTGTGGGAAATATTAAATGAATATCGCGTAAGTAAAGGTTTAGTAAACGGACGAGCTGGTATATATGTTCACTGCAGGTGGTACAATGGATAACGGGATTGGACCACGGGTCAATGCCGGAAGGAAAGTGATTGGAAGTATATGGATGATAATGAAAAACGAAAGCATGGCCGTAGATGTTAAACGAGCAATCTATAATGGCGTGTTTGTCCCATCAGTACTGCATGGAAGTGTTACATGGGTATGTCAAAAAACCACGAAAGTAAAATAATTGCCGTGGGCCTATCTTCCGGTCTTGCAGAAGCTAAGGAGGTATGCAGGGATAGTAAATCATGGAGAAAGATTTGAAAATATACGAGGTAGAGATTAATTTGCCTACCCTGCAAGGGAATGCCGTGAATGTTATGTTATGTTGTTTTTTTTCTAACTGATTTGTTAGTTTATCAATGGTATGTTTATTAAAGTTCGGTTTCAACATTGAACTTCTCATTTTTGGTTTTTCTTGTAGAATTATTTCAGTTCAATTCAATTTGTTTTAATAAATTTTAAGTGTTTAGATACATTTGGCAAGTACAAAATGTTACACATTCGTGAGAATTAAATCGTGACCCAATTAGATATTTTGTTTTCCAAAATCCATGCATCTAGTCATTAATTCATTGCATTCACTAAAGCAATAGTTATTTATGTAAGTAGTGCAAAAAGAGAGTGTTTATTGCACGCGGCGTGCGTTTGTCCAACGAGGCCTTTAGACCGATCTGCTTGGCTAGAAGTTTTCATGTATGCAACGTCTATTTTTTCTGGTGGTACCAAGGACACTTAGTCGATTATAAATGGATTTGGCGAAACTCGTGAAATAATTATGGTACGTAACGGTTCTGTTGGAACGAGAGTATGATTCATCTAATTTATTAATCACATTATCACCTAAACCTTCTGTTCTATTTGGTCTTTCTTTGCCGAGGTATGGAATGACAAATCCAACATTCCTTCATACCCCACTTATCGTATTTACTGCGCAAGTATTGCTTTAACGAGGCTCTTCCACGTAACGATTGTGAGATTGCAGTTTGCTATTTATATTTCATTTATCAGCAGGTAGGTTAAAACCGGTTTGTGAGCTTGCATTACTATCACATAGTGTAGATACATCTGGGTAGTTACGCTTCTTCTTTAGAATATTCTGGGTTGTCAAAGGTTAATTTGAAAATAAACATTTTTAAGTCAATAACAAAAAAAATCCTACCGCTGCAAAGAGAAGCAAACATTTGTTCCGCAGTAGGTGATGGATAATGTTGTTTTCTGTTTTAAAATCTCCACATATGCGAATTTTCCGATTAGACTTTGGCACTAGAACTGGTTTCAATATGCATTCTTTTACTGAGTTTTTAATTTCCTCAAATTCTTTACTTTTTAGACCGTATGGAATTCTGCATGGCTCACAAAACTTTGGTATTATGTTTTCAATAACTTTAACTCTAATTTTCCCATAAAATTTTCACATTTATCATCGTTGCCAATATTGAACAAGAACAAGGCGTGATATTAGTCAACTCTTAAAATCTAATAATCACAACTTGAAAATAGTATCAAGGTCTTAAGAAATGTCGATGCCTTAAATAAATAGAAAAAATATATAGGTATAGGTTTATCTGTTCTAATACAGAAGATCTAAATATGTAAATAAATATAAAACCTGACCTGCTTGAACGTATAAAAATATACATAAGTTATCTGAAAATCTCTTTTAAAATACAGAGTCGAAGGTATATCTTTCAGGAAATTTTAACATAACATATTTAATTATAATAAACTATTCGAGAGCTTCCATTGTTTTAATCGAGCTCATCTCGAGTTCTCATTTTGTGCAAATGTTGGCAGCACCGAGGGGGGAATATTAGCGCTCCTAAGGGTGCTTCGCTGCTGTAGTTATACAGGGATATTCGGAATACGGGTTATAAGGGGTTAAAGGGGCGGTAATGTGAGGACGGGGGCAATGAGAGCCAGCAGCTTTATCGAGCAGAATTCTGCGTTTAATCTAACTTGCGATCTATTTGTTGAAGCCATATTCGTAATGCTTCGTTCGTTTGTTTTGAACTTACTGTGCTATACAAGTTGGGACTTGAATATTCCTATTTTTTACTATTACTGTTTTCTATTGCTTTAAGCGTTACTATAAAACTGAGTTGATGCAATTAAATGACTCGTGTTGCAAACGTTAAATACAGTAATTGCTACTGAAACTACAGGCAATAGAAAGTGCAGGAAAACTTTCGTAACTACACTAATTCTCCTCATACGACCACTCGCATTTTATTAACTTTGTTTTCATGACTTTAACTACAATATTATTAAATAATTTAAAATGGATACAACGTGAAATGCATTAACTATAAAGTCTCTTACATACACTCGTACAAGCCCTATTTTTATTCTTAAAAAGTACGATTTATTTCTTTAACGATTACAAACTAACATGAAAAACTTGTGTTAAAACTATTCGTTTCTAACAGTAAGCAAAAAAAGGGGTTGACACTTGTTTTTCTAAATTTTGTCGCGTGTTCGACCAGTTTTGCAAAAGGTCCCATACAGGAATAAGCGACACACTTCATAACTTGTTGCCACGTGTCAGGTAACAATAGCAACATCTAAAAAAGGCCCGTGTAAGGATTCCTATTATTAGGGTTAAAGGTGAAACAAATGTAGGGTCCCATTTTAGAATGCAGTCTTTCAAGCACGTGTCATCAAGTTCTGCTTATTAGAAGTTGCCATCGATTTGTATACAGTGCAGTGTAACAGCGGTGGTGTAAACGGTGGAATTTTTTTTTATAATCGGAAAAAACTAATCGTGACTGGATGCGACTTTTAAACATCGTGATATTACATGTTGATTAATTAAAAACGTCGTTTGGCACCAATTAGCTAGATGAAACCCTCAAAGCCGCTCTTCAGCCAGACTGCGTTTGACATTTAAGAGTGCCCTGGCCCGCCATGATTAATGAGCAGGACAATTGGCTAGCACCCTAACGTGCACAATTAAAAAGAGTTAAGAAGAAGGGTTTGAACGTTCATTAGCGACATTTTAGATTTTGTAAATATTCCTAATGTGTATGCATGAATGAACAAGTTAAATGTTTGCTTTATACTGTTGATTTAAGACAAAGTTTCTTGGATAGTAATTTTTTAATTAATATACTTAGTAAACATAAATGAAATTATTAAGCAAACTGAGTAGATCTCACGTTACATTTTCATTTGTGACACAGATGCGCCCTTTCTAAAATTCAACATAAAAATTTAAAGAACAAGAGGAGAACACGTACGAACAGGTCAAAATGAACTCTGACCTCACAGGGTCGGGTAACAGCCGCCACAATCCCACGGTCATCCCTTACTAAAAGCCATCACGCTTATCCTAGTCTTGGACCAAGGATGCTGTTGATATATAACTGACCAAACCTGTTAAGACGGACGTTACAATTTTTTATTTTTTATTCTTAAAGGGTATAGAGGGTTAACCGTTCTCACGAAATCGACAGACTTCAGATATTTAAATGATTCTTAAAAAAAGTAAACTTTTCATATTTAAATTAGTTGTTAATTTCTTTAAACGAATTCAAATCTCCGTTCCGTGAAATAAACTTAAGGGATGTTTTTTGGGTTTTCGATTTTATATTATCGTGGTATAACGACACTCATAAACCTGAATACAAAAAACAATTTTTGGATATTCGTAATAATAAATCATTTGAATAATGTAAACAAATGCGCTCGGATTATTTAAATGTGTTCAAGAGGTTTGCGGAAAACATCAATTTGGAGTTTCCCTAACCCTTTGAGCTGTATAAATTAAGACGTTATTGATCTACGTGTAAATACATCACATTGATTAATATAGTAGGATAGACAGAACTGATAGAGTAACTGCAAACACCAATGTGTTCAATCAAAACATTCAGGCTCAATTTAGTTCCAATTCTCTTAGTGTTTTTAAAATGCATTGAAAATGATGTAGACGTACTTATAAATTTAAATCTTGTTATAATCACTCACTTTGTTGTTTGTACTGCTCCAAGTCCCCTATTACCCACTAACTGGTCTGTGTATTCTTTCAACTGTAGTACATGGAGCACACGTCAACCAAATCGAACGCTCTTTAAATATTACTTCCGAGTTGGTTGATACTAATTTAATAAAGACGTTTGGCAAAATGGATTGCAAAATTTGAGTGTTTTTATTTTTTTCATGTTATCATTTTAACTGTATATTTCTACAAAGCTGAAGTCAAACACTCTTAACCAATATCAATGTTCGTATTTTAATTTTGTGTATTTAATTGTATTTTAGTTCAAGTAAAATTCATAATTCTTCTTTAAACGATGTGACTAAAAAATCGGTTTCTTTGTAAATAACTCGGAAACAATTAACTTTACAAAAAAATTACAAGAATGCTTTTCGATCAGAAATTTGATTTTCTACGAAAATCGTGTGGACGAGGTCCAAAATCGAATTGTTTCTAAATATTTTGAAAATAACAAAATTTTCGAAAAAATTACAAAAACACTTGAGATATTTTATTTCCTATCTAACGGTATTTTCCCTTTTTGGATATGTTAAGTGATTCCGGAGGTATTTAGCAAAAACCGGTTTGTTAAAGTGACGGTTTTTTTTCTTGTAAACCGTTTGTTGTACAGAAAAATTATAGGAACAAAAAATACTCACAATTATATTACTAACCACATATTAAAAAAAAATCTAAAAAAAAAATTAAAATTGGGAACGGGGGTACGTACCTCCTAATTTAACCCCTTTCCCCATACCTCACTGACAGTCGCTTTAGGTAGTTGACATCCATATGTGTGCCAAAGTTTAAAGTTGATATGTTAAGTGCTTCGAAAGTTATGGAGTACACACACACACACACACACACACACACACACACACACACACGTACGCATGCACGCACGCAAGAACGCACGCACGCACACACAAACACACACACCCACGCACGCAAGCACGCACGAACGCACGCACGCACGCACTATCGCAGGCACGCACGCACCGACCCACCCACCCATCCACATTGACAGACAAAGACAAAGACATAGACACAGACACAGACACAGACACAGACACAGACACAGACACAGACACAGACACAGACACAGACACAGACACAGACACAGACACAGACACAGACACAGACACAGACACAGACACAGACACAGACACGAACACACGCATGCACGCACGCATGCACGTACGTGCGCACTCACGCACGCACGAAACGCACGTACGCACACACACACACATACAAACAAACACAAACACACACACACACACACACACACACACACACACGCGCACGTATATGCAAGCGCATACGTGTGTATGAGTTTTTGAAATGCTGTGTAATTTGCATGTGAATGTGTGCAGTCTTAACGTTGGGCGTTATAGGATGGGCATGGGGATTCAGAGTGCATGAAGGATATTATCAAGGGTGGTCATCGAGAAGTTGGGTTAAAATAGAGCACTTCGGTCTTTTGCGTGAGTATAGAAGTAAACGTTGATAGTTGTAAGATCTGGTAAGCAATTCCTTAGTAAAGACTATTTCCGCAGTTTTCTTGTCGTACTCGGCTTAATTCTGATATTACGGGAGTAGTTGCATGTTAAATAGTAAAGTTACGGGGTACCCGTAATAAAACTTCTATATTCGTAATAGGTTGTAGCGTTCATAAAAACCAAGAAGGATTACCTGATATACTTCTTGTGTGCAAGAGAGCTCGGTGATACCAAAACCAATGTCTTGAATGTGTTGTAAAGGTTTAGGGTGACAACCTCTGATGCATCCTCGGAAAGTTCTTGCACGGTTGTGTTTGCGAGTTTTTTAACATTTGCAAGCTAGGATAGTTTTAATGAAAATGTTTCCCAGGTATGTCAATTCTTATTAAGGCACTAGTCGCTGATTATTGAGGGTAATCGAATATAAATTGGAGATTTTTGGCTTATGTAGTTGATGAAAGAAGATTGCTTTAGTTTAAGGTAGGATTAACGGGGTCTCGCCACTTGTTACCCTAATTATAGAATTTTTGAGAAATTTGGGGTCTCCGGTCATGTCTATGTAACAGTTGGAATGCTATAAACAGAAACGATGTATGGAATAAGGGATAAGTCAGAACCATTCCGTACTCCTGCTGTGGGTTGAAAAAGTTCAGAAAGGGAGTTCCTGCCTTGCCTCGCAATGCCCGGTTACTCAGATATCATCATAAATTGGAAATCCTAATTTACAATAAGTCGTGTCTGTCAGATCCCGTGAAATGTTTGCTTACTGTTAAGAAAAATCCTAGATTGCATTGCTTGTGATTTAATTCCATGTTAGTCTCCGTAATGTGCTTCAACAAGGGATAGTGTCATATTTGGTTGTTTCTAAGCTGAATTGGTTGCTAGTTTCCATGTAGTCGCCATCTAACAAAAATCTACTCAAACCATTCTGTAAGACAGCTTGGCAAAGAATTCTCTTTGTCGAATTGAACTTCCAGAAGATTGAGGTTGCGAAATAGTCTAAGATAACCTAAAAAAATAACCTAAAAAAGCGATTCAAGTATGTTATGTTTTTTAATAATGTACACTGGGTCAAAAATGTGGGGAAAAGTCGTGTGTTGAAATATCTGTGTGTTGAAATGTCGGTGTGTGGAAGTGTGGGCGTGTGAAAATGTCCATGGGGAAATGTGATCTGTTTAAATGTCGTGTGATGAAGTGTCGGGTTCCCGACTGTAGACTCGCCTTTTCTCTTTAACCTTCCTAACACCGGGTGATTTTTACAGTAAACAGTAAATACCGGGTGGGGTCCGCGAGGACCCCAGTGTTTTTTCCATTCAAATCAAACATTCTCCTGGAAATTACACATCCGCGCGTGTTTCGTCATTTAGTAGAACTGATATCAATGGTTTTTTGTATGAGAAAAGGTAGTAAAATGTTTAATAAACGTATATTAATGAAAAAGTTGGAGTAGGTATATACAACACATATTTACATTCAATTTTCAGAATCATTACACACAGTAACTTTTTTTCCATGTGATGGACACACTTTCTTCTTACACTGGGAATAGTGTGCTTTAACTTTTGTATCTTTGCTCCTCGGGCACATATGGCATCTTCCTGTTTTCAGTTGATTCGTTTTATGTTCTGTTTCCGGCTTTCGAGTACGGTATTTCCAATCGTTTTCAGAACTGCAGCGATGTTACTTTTAGTTGATTTAGACAACCTGCGTCCTATAATAGGGTCCCTTAACCTATGTCGCAGATGAGGCTCTATTAGTTTTTTTTTGCTAATTCTAAGAGAAAAAGCCGTCTTCTATCTAAATATTGGCTATTCCACTCCGAATGAAGCTTTGTCCATAAAACAAAACCATTTATGGCTGCAATGTCAACCAGGTTCATAAACAGCGCAGCTGGCCACCGCTTTGTCTGTCTGTTGCAACTATACTCTGTGACCATTTTGTCTAGCGAATCCACGGCACCCTTAGTGGCATTGTAGTATAGTATAATCTCCGATTTATTATTTTCTACTGAAATGGCCGCATTGCGATGTTCGGTAGAAAGAAGTATGACACTTTTGTTTATTTTTGGCACGTGCTAGACTATGGTGACTTGTGGTTGAAATGAAAAATAGATGAATCTATAAGCCGGTTTCGAGACGGAAGGGACTCTCTAGGGATGCAGGCCTTATTTCTTCTTAGAGTTCCGCATAAGGTCAGTTTCTTGGCAATCAATTCCTCTGCCAGCTCCAAAGACGTGAAGAAGTTGTCCGTTGTGATACCATGACCTGGATTCAACCCGGAAACCAAGTCTAAGACAACCCTTTTCCCTTGGTCGCGTTCTGGAGTGTTGCCTATTTTACCAAGATATACTTACAAATTCTTGCAGTATGCAGTTTTCACGTCGGCGAGCACCCAAATTTTTATGCCATTTTTCGCAGGCTTACTCTTCATATATACCTGCCACGAAATGGTACGAGTTGTTCGTCCACAGTAAGGTAAGAATTAGGATTATACCATTTATGGCAGTTTTGGGCAAATTTTTCAAACGTATTGGTGCCATTTTGTCTTTTTATTTCCTTTCTTGTCTCGTATCGATGTTATCAAATCGCATCCAACTGCATATTTGGCAAAACGATTTCGGGGCATTGATGCTGAATATATGGATCGCTTAAAACATACATCGTCTTGCCATAGCATCCTTACGAGTTCCCGATTGCTGTTTAGTGCCCCAGAACATATCAACAATCGTATGAACGCGTAAATTTCTGTATCATTTACATTTCTCCACGTCGTATTGTTTTCACCTTTATTACGGCTATCAATTTCTCGTGAGCCCCTTTGATTGGTATAAGTCACAATGTCTTCCACTATCTCACGGGAAATGAATAACTTGAAGATATCTCCTATACTACTGGATTCCACTATTGATCGATGTGGACCTGGTGGGTATCTAGTTACATTCTTCGAACGATGTCTTCTATGGACTGGAGGTTCCTTCAGCCAAAAGGTCTGATCTTTTCCGTAGAACATACCATCGAAATCCACTTCCACAACTTTCCCTCCATTTTCTGACCCGATCGACATCCCACCATCCTCTTCCATAATTCCTCCAAGATATCTTCTGCGTTTGATATGTCGTCTCGCGTTTCTTCATTGTCAAAGACATCATCGACACAACTTTCGAATTCTTCATCTACAGGTAACAAATAGTTTTACAATATAGTATCATACATACACAACAGATAAACATTTACTCACCTGAATTAGAAGCAACAGCCAATTCCAAAATTTTCTTTGTTCGGGATGACGTCATCACAAATTCACCACAAAAAATTATTGCAAATACTCTGGATTCAAGTGCAATGCACAATTACATACAATATTCTTATAACTACACCTTTTGCAGGAAAACTCTAATTACCTCGAATTATTAGGAAGCCTTCGAAAAATAAATAAATGAGAGCTAATGATTGGGATTTTGAGTAATCTTTATCTAATACCAAATTACAAAAGAGAAAATTAATTAGCAAAATCGTTTATAATTTGCATACTTTGATAAGATTATAGTCTGTTATGATGAGATTATAAGAAAATATTTAGAGAATGTAAAGAAAACATTAACTAAAACGTATTGAATATATAATTTCAACAGTATTCGACATTAAAATTTTACTTACACCTATTACCGGGTGGGGTCCAATCGGACCCCAACCGCATTTTTGGAGAGATTTTCTAAAGTGTTCGGCTATATACTCAACATTTTTGTCTCGTTAGTTAATTATCTGGCACATAGAATTATAAGGACAAATGTAAACGAGTCTCATGATTTTGAAAAAATTTAAGCACATGTAATAACAAAAATAAGGTTCTTGGGGTCCGCGCGGACCCCACCCGGTGTTAGGAAGGTTAATCAAGTTCACGATATATTGTGGAACAGATTTGCGTGATATGTCTATAGTGACACTGTATTTTCGACTAATTCATTTGCAAGGGAAGTTCTTTTGTTAATGGCTTTCTCCAAGTCTTCGGGTATAAGAATGTCGTAGAGCACGTACTGGTCTGTAGATAAGACTGGTATTTGGTAAACTTCAATTAGAATATGTGAGTCTTATTTCTATGATGGAGAAGAAGTGTACGTTAGGTAGGTGTAGAAGGTTTTTGAGTTAGCGACGCTTCTTAACGGCGTTAAATGTCCCTGAGAGCTTCTTTCGTCTGTTAAGCAAGACCTAGAACAGGACGTAGGTAAGACCTTGAAGGATGACTTTGATTGAGAGAGGTTCGGTATTAAGCTGGACTGTGGAGGGGAAAGTATACATTAAGGAGAACCTGCGCTTCATTTACGATCAACCGTCAACCATCAACACACAATACAGCAAAAGTAGAGAAAGTGAAACTCACTGAAGGTATAATAACCAAGGAACGAAGCAGAAGAAGGTTATTAGTAACCAGATGATATCAAATGAGAGTTTGCCGAAACGTCGTCGAATCAACGAAGGTTCTTACATGAATACTATCGACACACGAGATCATGGGCACGGAAGAAATATATACACTGTGTTCAATTGAAAACGATCCACTTCAATATCTTGATAACCTATTGAAGTAAACAAAAAAGCCGAGACAGATCGATTTCTGAATGGAGAGAGACATCTTTTGGCAATCGTGACGTGAATGTCACATTAACCCCCTCCTCTCGGGGGTTAAATGAAACGGGCTATCAAATGATACATCATTTAAGCGGGCTTTTAAATCTCTATCCAACCATCGTTTAAAGTAAACTACCAAAGCTTTTCGAAAATCCCTCGTATTAGGCGACGTTGATAGTAGGTAGCAATGAAAAAGTTATTAGGTTATGATAATGAAAACATAAACATAAACGTAAATGTATCGTCTATTTGGCAAAAAATGCAGCACTAAAACATCTTAAAAATCGACAAAAATGACGGAGCAAAAGATTATTGAATTTAGTATGCTGCGCTAGATTTTTTCCGGGGATTTGTTGGTAAAGGTCAACTAAAGGGGAAACAATACGTTTTCAGAATTTCACTTATCAACGTTTCGGTGGTTATTCAGCCAATTTCGGGGCTTAAAGTTAATTTAATTACATAAATACAATATTTATTGCTAGACCATAGAACGTAAATTGAATATTGTAATACAAATATTTCCTACATAGTGTTTCTTTTAGTTTTATTTGACTTTCATCAACAAATCTCCGGAAAAAATAAGCCCCTATTTAATAAGTTGTTCAAAGTGACCACCATTAACTTCAATACAATAATAAAGTCTGTTTTCAAATGCCTGTCTCACTTTTTGAAATGTTTCAAGTCGAATTGCCCTGCCTTAAATCATCGAGACTTGTTGGGTTGTGTTTTATACACTACAGATTTTAAATATCCCCAGAAAAATAATGCATGGGAGTTGACTCTGGAGGTCGAGGTGGCTATTCTATAGTTCCTCTTCGTCCAATTCACTTGTCTGTGTACCTTTCGTTTAACCATTCTTTCACAGGGCGATAATAATGTACAGTAGTACCGTCTTGTTGAAAATGTAAGTTATTTTCATTAACTAACTAACTAACTCTTAACAACTACAGGTTCAATGGCATTCTCTAATAGGTTGAAATATTTTTTAGCAGTCAAATCTCCATCAATGAACATTGGACCAATAATAGCGTTTCCTAAAATTCCAGCTAATACATTTAGCTTTTGTGGTATCGGAATGAGTTTCTTGAAAAACATGAGGATTTGTATCGTCCCAATAACGACAATTATGCCAATTAACCATTCCATTTAAGGTAAAGGTCGGCTCGTTACTGAAGCAGCAAATATATTTAATCGAAATTTCATTTGAATTAAACTTATTTGTTATGACTTCACAAAATTCCATTCGACGGTCAGGATCATCCGCATTAAGTTTTTGAAGTAATTCGATTTTGTAGGGGTGGAATTTATGAAGAAGAAGCGCTTTGTGTACAGAACCTATGGAAAGATGTGTTAGAGGTGCCATTTTTCTGATTGAAATTGTTGGATCCGCTACAAACGTTCCAACTACTTTGATCTGTGTGTTTTCGGCTAACGTGTAAACCATTTTTCTCTTTCAATAGCAGTAATATTCACCGAAAATTTTTGTTACTGTCTCTGTGACATTAACTACCAATAACATTAATCAATAATTTTTTATCACTGTCACTGTGATTAAAAGTACACTTTATGTAGCCAACCAACGTATGGTTGGAGAGATATTTAAAAGACATTTTAAATGATGTATCATATAGCCCATCCCATTTAAAAATAATCTGGGTATGGTCTCATAGGGGAGGGGGTTAATGTGACATTCACTTCACGACTGCCAAAAGATGTCCCCTACATTCAGAAATCAACCTGTGCGGGATTTTTTCTTTACTTCAATGGGTTCTCAAGACATTGAGGGTGGACCGTTTTTAAATGAACACGTTTTATATATATATATATATATATATATATATATATATATATATATATATATATATATACATATGGGTGTCCAGAAAGGTGTGGTCAAAACTGCTAGGACGTATAGAGGGGCCCAAAATAACCCTAGTCTTCATTTGAATTTTTTTCCTATCTGCCTTCCTTATGTAGTTATCGGCCTTCAAAGTCAGAAGTTAAAAATTGAATTTCAGTGATAATTTTTAAACCGCTTCTTTCATTACTATGAAATTTAGACACCCTAAGTACCTCATAGAAAGGCATTTTTTGATATTTAACTGGAATTCATTGTACCTAAATTAAGTTTCGAACGGTTATTTAAAACGTAAATTCTAAATAAAAAACAATCGGTAAACATTTTTTAAGTGACGTTTCTCTGTAGTTATGGAAATGACTGTCATTGTTGATGTAAATCGGTTAATAAAAACCGAAAAAGGTTAATACCGCTAAAACTGTAGTAGAGATATGGAGGCATTTACTAATGAGGAGTGTACAGACATGCATTTAATGTATGGTTTGTCAGAAGGAAATGCTTCTTTAGCAATTCGACTTTATTCCAATCTCTTTTCTAATAGGAGGCTCCCAAATCTTAGAACTTTTATAAGACTTCATAGGAATATACGAGAAACAGGTACATGATGAAATTAAGCTCTATCACAATTAAGTCTCCCTTACTTTACAGTGTACTTCGCAGTATCATTTATCCATCTAGAAGTTTTGACCAAAATTAAACCATTATAGCTGTTTGTCCAATCCTCTTATTGAAAAGTACTGTTTCTTACTTAGATATAAAATGAGAAATCGTTTGTTTTGTCCATTCAAACTATTTACATGGCGACGGGTGAGCAAAAACAATGTGTAAAAAAGTATCACTCACTCATTTTTTCAATATACATAAGTGAACGTTCAACCAAATTTTATTCACTCATCAACAATATTACTTATGATTGCTAATATTACAATTGTTAATAGTCGGTTGATTAATACCAGGAAGTTTACTTTTCGCCGGCTGATGCTGTTGCCAGTGTCACTTGTAATAATTTTTTCGCTATCTCATTTTATTGGCCACCGACTCTTCTATATAGCTCTCAGCAATGGACAAGGCACGCCATTCTCAGTATCTTTTAAGGGTCAGGATATCAGCAGAAGAATTCGCCAATAGTGTTGCCGTTGTCCTTCATACTTGCAGGTAGCTTGCTACTAATCTAGGTATGTATACCCACTAGTTGAACTGTACATTTCCCAGAAGGAAAATATTCCATCGCGAAGAGTTTTAGGACGCAATGCTGCATATTTTGGGTATATTGCTAAACAATTAAATTATTATCTCTAGCACAAAAGAACACTATTATCATTTTTGATCTTAATAATATTGAGAACTAATAAAAATTCTTTACCTTCACTACTAGTGGTTTTAAGTTGCACTAATTCGTCACTCCTCCAGGTGCCCATCACATCAACCATCTTCATTAGCAAGTAAATATCGTCGGAAGCGTAATTTAGAAACTTTTCCACTTCTTTCTGGTCAAATGTTTTCGCTTTCTTAGGTTGATAGCCTGTTTTAAAATTGTGGACAAGGCCTCAAACCTATAAAATTATATATATATATATATATATATATATATATATATATATATATATATATTAAATATAGTATAGTATAGTAAATTAATTACTAACTTACTTGTTGGTCTATCCTTCAAAAACAAATAGGGTTGATTTAAGCATTGAAAATGTAGACTATATGGAAGGACCAGCAAATTTTTCTATTAATTCATTGAAATAAGTCATCATTACTTCTTCATTGACAACATTTACGTTTCTGTTCTCCATCCACGACCGACCTACTTGTTTTTAGATTTTGCGGGAGTAGATTAAATGCAGCTGCATTAACTTCTTCCAAGATGTCATCGGGTAAAAATACACCGCTTTCTTTCTCCATTTTTTCTAGGAAAATGGCTTGCACACACTTTTGCAAGAAAAAATTATAATTTGTTGACAAATTAATTGTTTGTTTGATGAAAACCGTAACACGAAAACTGCCTCCTAAAGTTTTTTGTAATCTAAAAATTAAAATGTATTTTATGTGCGAATACATTATAATATGATAATTGTAACCAATTTTTTTTTATATAATCATCTTTGTAAAGCCCGCGGACGTCATTATGACCCAGTGGACTGTAATAAAACGTCAAAAATTGAAAACATTAGGCACAAAACTATAAGCTTATTTAAAAATATGTACAATGCAGTTATTACAATTCGTTATGTTTATACTAGGTGATACGATTCCTGAGTTTCATACATTTTATTTCTGGAAGTGTCTCAGATATTGCGTTTAAAACTAACTAAACCAAAACGCCAAACGTATTATCCATTTGTGATGCCTGCTTTTGTACTCGATTTCATGGTAACGGATCACTACCTACTATCATAAATTAGAAATTTATTATATATATATATATACATATACAGGATGTCCCAATAGTGCGCATTCGGTCGATAGCTCCTTAGCCATTAAACTTAGAAGATAAGTTTAAATACGAAAGTTGGGTATAATATAAAAGCGGTACAATATAAACTTTTGATTTTTAAATAGAACACCCTATATGTTATTTTATTTTTCGTTTAAAAACATTTCAAACATTTCTTAAAAATGGTGGTTTCATACAATATTTATTATAATTACAATTTATGTATTTCAGTTAATATTTTTTAGTTTCTTATGTATCCACAGCTTGCTTTGACTGACTAATGTTACTCTTCATCAGTGTTATCAACCAGAAAAATTGAACAAACTTAAATATCTCCGAAGCTATTTGAGATAGATATAGAACATATTTAATAGAAATGAAAGCCGATTAATAGACGAAGATAAGGCATTAAAAAAATGTAGGGTGTGCCATTTAAAAAAATGAAGATATAGGCATTTTCAAATTTATGTTATTGAATTAATTTTTGTGATCACCGTGTATATTGAAATTTTTTTATCTTTAAAAATAACCGAGGTACGCTTGAATTACTACATACTTGAATTACTACATAAAAATGTAAGTTTTTAGTTAACTTTGCAAATATCTCAAAAACTCTAAGATTTAGATTGTAAGTAATTCTTATAAAAAAGATGTAAAATTATAAGGAGAATCGAAAAATAAAATAATATATAGGGCATTCTATTTAAAAGTCAAAAGTTCTATATTGTACCGCTTTTATATTACACTCTGTAGATACCAAACTATTTTTAGATTATGCAGCTTATAAAAATAGACAACTTTCGTATTTAAACTTATCTTCTAAGTTTAATGGCTAAGGAGCTATCGACCGAATACGCACTATTGGGACACCTTGTATACATATATATATATATATATATATATATATATATATATATATATATATACAGGGTGTCCCAATAGTGCGTATTATACAGGGTGTCCGGAAAAGATGCGCAAAAAATTTAGTTGCTGATTCTACATGAAAAATGAGTGTGACAAGTTCCTATAACACTTTTTCGAAAATTCAAAAATAACGGATCTACAGGGCGTCAAAGTTAGATTAAAAAAAATTTTTTTTTTAATAACTTTTTTGTTGGTAACCCGGTTGTTTTAAAATTTGGTACACTTATTACTTATGATCTTTTGTATTATCGGTTAAAAGTTGACATTTGTCCCTTATTGCTAAGGGCATGAACTCAACCTTTCCATCTACTTAATAACCTATAACTTTTTGGTTTTTCAGTTTTTGTTGTGTACAGTTTTAAAAAATAAAAGGGCGCTTAAAATTACGTAAAAAAGGTTTACTTGTTACATCTCTCTAAAATAAGCCGTTTTCGAGAAATCCTGCTTTGAAAATTGTCTTGCACGCTGTGAACAACAACGCACGTTAAATTATTTTCAACGTTTTAACACGGCGTGGAAACAAGTGATATGGTTTCTATGGCAACAAGGACACATGTAAAAGCAACTTTGACACATTGTAAAGTGTAAGAATGAGTGTTAAAATGTTTTGTCAGTAATAAAATGTTTGAACTCACCCTGTAGATCCGTTATTTTGGATTTCGTATCAGTTTTAGTGCATGAGACAAAAGAGCATACAAAAAACACACAAAAAAAGGTATACTTAATGTGTTAAAACGAAAATAATTCAAAGTGCGTTATTGTTCACATCGTGCAAGACAATTTTCAAAGCAGGTTTTGTCGAAAACGGCTTATTTTAGAGAGATGTAACAAGTAAACCTTTTTTGCGTAATTTTAAGCGCCCTTTTATTTTTTGAAACTGTACGCAACAAAAACCGAAAAACCAAAAAGTTATAGGTTATTAAGTAGATGGGAAGGTTGAGTTCATCCCCTTAGCAATGAGGGACAAATGTCAACTTTTGAACGATAATACAAAAGATCACAAGTAAGAAGTGTACCAAAGTTTAAGACGACCGGATTACCAATAAAAAAGTTATAACAAAAAAATTATTTTTTAATTCTAACTTTGACGCCCTGTAGATCCGTTATTTTTGAGTTTTTGAAAAAGTGTTATAGGAACTTGTCACACTCATTTTTCTTGTAGAATCAGCAACTAAATTTTTGCGCATCTTTTCCGGACACTGAATATTATTAATTATATATATATATATATATATATATATATATATATATATAGTTATTCTTTATAAAAATCTCTGCTTTCGAAAACAATAATATTCAGCTATTCACATTTGACATGGAATGTACAGGGTGTCCACAAATTGAAAAAGTTCGATAGGAGTTTTTTGACCACTTCAATTAAATTTTGCAAATCCTACTAGCTAAATCACACAGAACATTTATTTTTGTAAGTAGCAACGGTTACCTGCAGTTCGCTATTACCACAACGTATCTACCTTCGCGTTTAATACATCAAATTGTTCTTTTACAAAATTCTCGTAATACACTCCTACATACCTGGGGAGTGATTTCTTAAATCGTTTCTCTAATTATCATTTCTAAATGGTCTGAATTTCTAAACGGTCGGTGTTGATATACCTTCTCTTTTAAATAACCCCACAAGAAAAAATTGAGTGTGGCCAAGTCGGGAGATCGAACCAGCCAAAAAATCACAGAACACCTATGCATGACAATCTATTGTCAAGGTATTCCCTAATATCGAGCGTACTGTGACATGATGCACCATCTTGCTGGAACTATATCTGTTGTCATTCAGCTAAGGGTAAGAACAAAAAGTCCAAATAACGACCTGCATTCAAAGTGTTTCGAAAAAATAAAGGCCCAATTATTTTACCTTTATAAATTCCATACCACCCATTGGTTTTGAATGAATATTGATCGCGAGTTTTTATGGTTCTCATCACCCCACCACCCACAGGAACTGACTGTACCGTTCGACCTAAAGGCTGCTTCGTCCAAAAGCATAATACGTCTGTCATAAAACGGTCATCTTCATCTACATTCTACATTCCTCGAATATCACAGCAGAACTCATAACGTCGGTTATAATCTGTAGTGTTAAAGTATGAAGAAATTGTGACTTATATGGACGAAACCTATTCTCTTTTAAAATTATCGCAACTATATGTTTGCTGCTAGGATTTAGTAGCAAAGATGTTCTTTTTTGCAATGAATATTCTGGTTGTTCAATTGCAAATAGAATTACCTGTAGTACAGTGTCGTCACTGGCAACTTGTCTTTGACGCTTGTTTTTTTTACTTATAGTATGCCCGAACAGGCAAAGTTTTGCCTAATGCGCACTGCGAGGGTTTAAGGATATTGTTAGGCTGCCGAGAAATGTTTATGAATTTGCAAAGTTTGGAGGAAAGCAGTAACTAGTAGTGCATTCCACAATTTGGTCGCCGTGTAGAAAAATGTAGATTGCGCCCGTTTAGTATGACAAGATGGAATTTTGAGTGCGTAATTATGGTGTGAATAGGCAAACCGGGTGTTCCTAGCGAAGATGGCCTGTGAAGATAATAAGGAATGTATTTCGGAGACACACTTGCCATGGTAATAGCGATAAAACAAGGAAAGAACCGAAAATATTCTTTTATGCTCATGAGACTGCAGGTCAGGACCCAGAGACGGGTCATTTATAAATATTATAGCTCTTGTTTGGATGCGGTTTAACATATCAAAGGCGTATTGGGCAGCACTGACCCAGAGGTGGGAATTGTATTCCAGATGAGGTCGAATTTGAGCCTGAAACAATAAAAGGAGTTGTTGCGATGTAAAGTACTGTTTAGATCTGTATCAGATTACGGGAGCTGTTTTGCTGGCTAACAAAAAGTGGTCAACCCATGAAAGGTTGATGATACGGACATCCCTAACACAGAAATACAGTTTGAAAACATGAGTTCTAAGCCATTCATATTTACAGCAGGAAATGATAGGTCTTTCTTGGCGGACACAAAGCAACACTGCGTTTTGTCCGCGTTGAACGTGAGTAGATTATTCCTTCCACATACAAGGAACGTTCTAAGTTGATTGAGGCTGCCATCTTCGCGTTAACGTCGTGACGACTTATTGATGTAGGAAAACTGAGAACTACAATGTAGAGCGCTGTCACCTGCAAAGCAATGGATCGGGTTACCTGTTAAGCAAATGAGGTCATTTATGTATAGCTGGAAAAGTGTGGGATCCTTGGGATACACAAGCGTTAATAATAGTTTCTTTCGAAAAGAAGTCATCGACGACAACGCGTATACGTCTTTTGTCAAGAAAGCTGGATATCCAATTGATGAGCGTATCGGGTAAGCCGAACGAAGTGAGCTTATCAAGTAGACACTTGAAATATCTAAAGCTACTGCGACTATTTCACCAGACCTCTCTACTGTATTATTCCAAAGTTGGGTGACATATGAAAGAAGATAACCCATTGAACGACTCTGTCTGAACCCATACTGGTGGTCGTTTAGGAGTTTATTGGGCTCAACGAACGAAAGTGGTTGGTGATCGATAACTTTTTCCAAGATTTTCGACTGAACGGAAGTGATTGCTATTGGTCGATAGTTTGAGGAATCGAATTTGTCGCCCTTTTTAGGTTGGACATTTGTCAACTTCCACGATGAGGGTAGCATTTTTAAGGACGATAGCTTGGAATACCATCAGAGCCAGTCGCCTTGTTTGAGTCAAGTTTGTTGAAAATTGATTCTAGGAGCTTGTAACGAAAGTGGATTGGTTTAACAGAGTATGGGCTAGCTTTTGGCGCCGGCACAATTTACCAGAATCATTGAAGAACAAATATATCCAATACTTGTTCTTAACATTTCCAGATGTTTTAAATTCATTTAATATTTGCCTCACTGTTGACTGATGAATATGTTTCTGTGGATGTCTGCAGCGTCTCGAATGCTTTTGAACTTGTCACCTACAGTTAATTTAATTTCAATTTTCTTTTCTAAACTCAATTTCGCCAGCATATTTGTTTATTTGTTACTACACTGAGGTTCAGTAAGAGAAATCTCACTGTCAGTGCAACCCAGTTTCTAAACTATTCCAATCATTTTTGTGTATCACAGTAGCAAATTCATTATTCTGTTGGGTATTACTTAATTATTATGTATTTATATGCATTGCTAAAATGTTACAGACCAGCGATTAAACATTTGAAGTATTATCCGATGTTTAATTAAGATAATAGAAAACGTTTTTTACAAGTAGGATTTGCAAAATTGGTCAAAAGTGGTCATTTAATCAGTAATCGTGCTTAAAGTTCTGTAACTGGTTTTTATGATCCTACTAGCACCTCGGACTACGTAAATAAGTATTATTGAAATTTTTAATAACAGGATTAATCAAAACACTCGTGAGAAACTAAATCACTCACTTATGTGTCGTTCCACACTCGGCTTCGCCTCGACACTCGCATGAGTGGAACTTTTAATTTCTTCACTCGTACTGTAATATGCTATCTAATATGACTTAATTTTTCATACTTACTTTCAGATTCCAATTTTGTACCAAGTTCTTCGCAGTCTTATAAGTCTTCAGCATGTAGATCGCAGTTTTTCACTGTTAGCTTAGCATTTACTTTTGACATTAAAATTATTCATTTATGTGTAGGGAAAGTGAAGAAACTATAAGGCGCTTGCTCCAGTGCAAAAAAATGTGATGGTACTTACACAGACCTGCTGCCTATTTTCCCACTAAATTTACTGAATACGCAGCACAAGATACATGCACATTAGCCGATGGATTGACTGTTGTGACATATTGGAGACGCGTTGTCTAATTCTGGTCCCCACAAGGTCAATCCCCATTTTATTCAAGAAAGCACAAAACGGATCAACAAGCTGTCTAGTTGTAAAATCTACTTGGGCAAAAATATTAGGAATCCTTCCACTGGAAACCCAACTTTATTGATGTATCTCAGCGGTTAGTTGGTCCATATGGCTGACGTCACATATCCGTTATTCCGTACTCGTTATGCAAGTTGAATAATTAATTCATGGAAAAAATGGGAAAGAAATCCTTTACCATGGTCGAGTTTGGAAATTAGCTCTGCTAAGCTCAATAAATTTCCATTTGACACGTTGCCAATTATTTTGCTATATTCGCGTATTGGTAGCCGACTTGAGGTTAATGTTTTGGTGGCTTCTACAGTTTACAATAACACATTGTGCTCATTGCGTAAGTTGTTCTATTAAACGTTTTAATGGTGCTCTGAACCAATTTTAATTATTTTGGGCTTCCTCCAGTCTCTAATCCCATTATAGTCGATGTTGTAGAGCCCTCAAAAAGTATTTTTTTGACACGCTCCCAGAATTTCGTGCATCAGGGACTTTTATAAAATGTGTACTATAAGTACAGATCTCTACTGTTCATAAAAAATAATATCGCCGATAACTTCAAAATGAAAATAACGCGCACGCACATTCCTTTATTTACATTGTAATAAAAGGGCTCCCGGCTCACTACTATCTTTTAAAATTCATTTCATGTACTATTTCATGAAATGTAAACAAAAAATTTTAAAACTAAATAATTAAAAAAATTCAACAAATTTAGTGCCCAAGTTAATCCGACTCTGTCTTAAGTTCTCGTTCCTCATATTTATACCGCAGCAATTACATAACGGTGCCGTAAATATAGCAATTAATGTTCGACAACACCTAACACCAAATAAGTTGTTTTCTTTGTTTTCTCTTTCAGTTTTTCCAATTAAGTTATTGCTTTGTCAATATCAAAGAAAATTACTGACATTTTATATTAATGCTTATTCATAAAAGTAAAGTAATAAGACTTATATTTGCCATTGTTGACATTTTCATTTAGCTGTAATACGTTGTTTGGTTTTCTATTAATGGAAAACAACCCTTTATTCTCTATATTAAATGAGGGTTACAAAATTACAATTCTGTACTAAATTCATCTATAAACGTACTCTCATTCTAAAACTTATAATAAAATCCATAATAAGCAGTAAATGTAAATGATGCACAACAAACTTCAACAAACTGAACTTTACATCATATAAAAGTGTAATCAAGCCGGGTGGTGGTGAAGCTCTATCGCAAAATACAAGCTAATGTCCTAGAAATCCTTGGAGAGATAATTAAAGTCTGTCGCCAGCTAACGAAGCTAAACACATACACATTCATCACCTCATACCACCCCCATATTCCCGACCGAGTCCATCCCTGTTCTGCCCGCATAATTATATAGGGTGTGTTTACAGTGCGTGATTAGACGATAGCAGATTGAATTTCAAAACCCAGATTCATTTGGACTCTTCCAAGCTGACGATATGAATTTTCGAGAAATACGTTAATATCGTATTCTCAATCTGAAAATTGAGTTACCAGTCGAATTAGATTAATGTTTATTTTGTATTTATCAATTCAGATGAGTTTGTCTCGTGAAAACAGGAAATGAGTTACATGATAATCGAATTACTTATTTTCTGTAGCATATGATCAATTGTATTATAAAAGGTAAAAAATCGGTGTCAATAGGGCACCAATATTGTAAAATAGTCGTCAATACAAAGCTCATCTTATCAGCGGGCGATCTCGGTTACGCGCCATAACGTAAAGGGTTGATAGATACACGTTTAATGCAAAAAAAGCAAATGTAAATATACTCACTTGGGTTAAAAACAAAAAACCGCTTTCACTTGTTAGGTCGATTTTTTCCGATATCGGAAAAATTAAAACTAACAAAACTCGGTTGTTTTAAGTTGTTTTGTTATGGCCTGCTGCGATTGAAAGGGAGTGTCTGTATAAAATAATCCAATTATAGATTCTTTTTCAGTTCTGTTTGTAATTTGTTTGGTTTTGATGGTATGTGCCTTTGTTCAGCAATTATTATTTTTTGTTTTAGAATATACCCAAGGTTGTAAAAATTTTTTTTACCCCAAAAATGACAAGATTTAATTATTTAGCAATACGCCGAAACCAAAAATTTGTGACTACTAAAAATTACCATTTTAACCCTTTGAAATGAATGTCATTAAAGCGTTTTCTATTTGCGCAATACAGGAACATAATACGTCTTCAAAGACAGAGATTAATGCCATGGAGCGACAAAAAGATCAAATATTTGCTTCCGTTCTGCTCGCGCTTAGCCAACCTTCCATCAAATTTAATGATAAACATACGAGAAACTGATGCACCATTATTTTTCATTATTAACGTTCCGCTAGTTTTCAAAATTGCAATTCTCTCGTCCTATCGTTAAATTTAATGAAAATGAGAAAATTCTTTTTACGATTTACTTGCTTTTACGCTAGACTTGCTACATTACCTTATTTTCTCTTAATTTGTGAACTTTGAGCATTTGTTAGTTTACTATGTAATATGGAAATTCACTATTTTTGTTTCGATTTAATATTCTTATTTAATTTATCGTATTATAAAAGACGCCAGATCAAAATTATAAAAGGGTGAATCAATTTAATGACAGAATTAATATAAGGTAGTACAAAGTTCATAAGATGTACTACGATTACCTCTTCTTTCTATCCCATAACGTTAAAAATTATTCGTGTAAGAACAAAATACAAAGGTTTATTTTTTCCACTGGACTATATTTAATTACCGAGAAATTTATATAATTATTTATAGCATTCTTCCAAGATACTATCATATTAATCACATTCATTGTACAGGGTAGCTCAAAGATACAGTAAAGTATGTTCTCGGTAGGTTGGATTTGAGGAATAACTGTATGTACCCTATGATAGGGTTTGTAAAGAGACGCAAGTTAGACATAATGTATCTGGAGGCCATTTTTTTCCAATGTTGTCAGATTGACAGTTCTCGAGATATAGCCGGTGGACATTCTTAGTTGGCCACCATGTACACAAGGTGCGATAAAACAGCAAGGCCAAAAAAGGTTTGTTTCTCTACAAAATTGTACGAAACTTCAAACGTTGTGCAAGAAAATCTAAACATGAAGTTTACGCAGTTTAGTTTCGACAATTATTGTACTCAGATTTATTAACTAAATCGTTAATATAGTAAGTCGTTAAAAAAAATACCCACATACTACACAAAAATTACACAACACAGAACGCGTTCCATTAGCTGAGGTATGATCATCAGCGGTCGACTGGAACGAATTAAAGAAATTTCTAATAGATGTACATATATATATATATATATATATATATATATATATATATATATATATATATATATATATATATATATATATACAGGGTGAGTCAAGCTCAACGGGACGGAATCTCCTGGGCAAACAGTAAGAAATAATAAAAAGTCATTTTACATGCATATGTAGATTAGTAACGGCTACGATTTAAAATTAATCTCACATATACAGGGTGTTTCAAGCTCGAGTAACATCAAAGTTATGTTTTTTAAATGGAACGCCCAGTATTTCATTAAATTTTTCAATTACGTTTTAAAAAATAATGTTAGTTTATTAAAAGTACCTTATAGCTAAGTTTGATAGTTTTCGATTTATTTGACATTTTGTGAAAATACGGTCTTCTTAAAATAATTAATTGCAGCTTATCAAGTCAATTTCAACCTGTAATGTTTTTGCTTATTTATTCTATACTCTTCAGGTTTTCTATCGGTATAATTACAATAATAAATTATTACTGGGTGTTCCTGGCCTAACCTACTCAGATAGACATCTCACTTTTTCAAGGCTTGCTCATGTAATTTTTTACACTTCTCTGATACCACACTTAGAACCAGATTAAAAAAAAATGATATGCTAATATATTTATTTGTTGTATGTACAAATGTAATCAGTGTATTATTCAGATACATGATTTTCTCTAGGAATAAAACATTATGATTTAGTACAAGTGAAAAAGGTCCTTTCCACTTCTGTATCATTACACCTGCGAGGACGTGGTTCAAGTAATTGAGCATACGCGCAGTGTGGTGCCCATCGGACATGCTTTTGTAGCGGAGTGTCAGATGACCGCCATTGGTTTATTCGAACTCCACACATGAAGCAGTCAACCGTATCGACTGAAGATGCTCCTCTAGAGGACTGGTAGGTGTTCATCAGCGGTACACGATGGTATACTATCACAGCATGATTCATATATTTGAGCATATACACCATGTGGTGTGTATCTGTCTGTCTGTCCATCTCTCTGCCTGTCTGTCTGTATGTCTACCTCTCTGTTTGTTTGTCTGTATAGTAGTCGCCGCGCTCAGTCAGTTAGTGTCGGTCTGTATGGTCTGGGGTCGCACTATTGGGGACGACGTTTTTTTGAAATATATCATAAGTAGAAGGAGAGCTCTATCAGTTATATTTTTCGAGGACATTTTTCAAGGTGAACTTAGAATAATTTTCAATAAAATCTTTACGGACTTGTAAAATGTGCAAACGTAAACAGAGGTAAGAAAGCGCTTTCATGTATTACTGCCACAGATGTGTAATTTAAATTTTGTTGCTAGTAGGTAGGTCACGAGCATGCGTGGCTTGTAATCGTCCCGTAGCGATGGGTGGACGAGTTAACATCATAAGCCACATTGTGATACTACCGCGGGATGACACTCCCATCCTGAGGAGGTTGCAGGGAGAACAGCCTCATACGGATCACGCACAGGATGTGATGGAGCTGCTCCAGGAAGGAGATGCTGCCGATGACCGGGTGGAGAGCGAGCAGCTTGTTGTGGTTACACGCACATGTGTTATTCCGCGTCACCATCTTTTCTACAAATATAATCCTATTGTTTTGACTTCACCGTTGAAGTTGACGAGGTCTCCGTCTTGGTCTACTATTTTAAGTGTTATGGTTGAAATGGTGGATGTATTTATAGGTAAATAGATGACGTGTAGAGGGCATTCAATTATTTTGTATACCGCTGGTACACTGGGAAGAAATTGCTTTCATAGTGTTATTGTTCGCCCGTAAATTAAAAAATGTATTCGAACCCTTCACTGTATCATTTATATATTTATTCACATCCGCAATTTCGTATGATCCTGGCGGTATTGTAATTCTAGTTCCTTCAAATATCAGTTGGTTATTTTTGGAAGTAACGTATTGTACAGTATTGAAAGATTCAAAACTAGTTAACCCCATTACATATTCCAACTCATTATCACGATAAATCGGTGGGTTAAAGTTGGCTTGCAAAATACTGCTTGCATCGATAAATGTAAATGTGTACGACATTACGATCAAGCAACGACTGCTGAGAATCAAAACGATCCGTCATATAAAAATCGTAAGACTAAATGACACAATTGTATGTATTGAAGTTTTGAACCTTGGTATAGTTATAGTCAGCCGTGTTTCTGCTACCATCACTTTTGAAATAGTGAATTAATTCTAATGGTGGTTTAATATGTCCTATGCTATCAAAATATGTAATATGTCCATTACGCTTGATGTAAGCCGTCCAGTGTGTTCCCCTGTTATTTTGATCATCCAAATTCACGATACCACATTCATTTGTATGGATTCGTGTAGGTAATTTATCTCGCATGTATATCCCTCTAAAATACAAATTTTGATAGCTCAACGTTGCTTAAGACGTGACGTGGTAGCTTCAGTGGGAGTTTTTTGAATACGGTTGTAGATATAGGCCTAAACCTCGCTTATATGGTTTTATATATAAGCCTTTTCCATTGCTTGATTGTGTCGTTTGGTTTCTTCTAACGTTTTTGATGCAGTTTTTGCGTCAGTGACCGCTTTTGCAATTGCAGCTGCACCTCCACCCAAAGAACCTAAAGCTCTTAATGCTGAAAATAGGGGAATAAGAGGTATGAATATCCCACGTTTTGGTATTGGTAATACTCTGCTCTTGGGTGTCAAGATTATTTTATGTTTTAAAACGTTTAAGGCTTGTTGTACCGTAGATTTTAACGATGACCGAAGTTTACCACCAACACGACGTCGCGCTAGAAGCACTGCCTTGTTGAATAAAATTGGTGTTTCTGTGAGAATGCTTCCTACGTCGTGATTTGCTTCCCATTCCCATTGTTCTGTTTCCTTTCATTATACCGGCTATGGTTAATGCAGCTGCTCTTTCTCCAAAGGTAGCGTTTGAAGAACGAGATCTATTCCAACCTTTTTGTTGCAAAGCCTTATCAGCTATGTGGCGATGCCTTAGATCGTTTGACTGCGAGTATGCAATATCGTGTTATTTACACGCTTCGTCCAGTTCGTTAATACCTCTGTCACCGCGAGCTAATCCTTCTCGTAAACGGGTACCCGGACAGCAATATCTGTACCTAGGTATATGCAACTCCACGGGTAATTTATTTATTAAGGTGTTAATTAATCCAGAGCCTTTTTATACCTATTATACTGAGAACTATGCTTCATACCACACTGACTGACAATTCACTACTAAACTATTTAATGCGTGTGATATACACACACACGCACGCACGCACGCACGCACGCACGGACGCACGGACGCACGGACGCACGCACGCACGCACGCCCGCACGCCCGCACGCCCGCACGCACGCCCGCCCGCCCGATTCAACGACTCAATTAAACTGTTTTTTTAATATTAATGTGTATTATTTTGAGACACAAACTAGGTTTTCGACCCTTATACAGCGTTAGAAACAAGTAAACTTTACATCACATGTGATTAAATTTAAATAGCCCTATTTGGATCTTGTAGAAAAACACACATTGAATACGCACTACTTTAAAAAAATGTGTCTGGAATAAAAAGCATTTTGAAAACTAAGAAGTTTTTTTAGGTTGCGTTCAGCCTTATTTTGTAACAGTAGTGCAATTTACAAAAAAATGAGCAAACGATTTAAATTATCTTATGCAGTCTTTTGCATGTGGGCTAAAAATTACATATAGAAAAACTTTTTCTAGTAATTTTTTTCGATATTTTTGGAAATAACCCCACTTTTTAATTTTTTTTGGAAAAAATTTGACAGATAATGCGGATCACGTGACTAGCACTTTTTTTTGTGAATTTTCATCTCGATCGAAGCAGAAATTGATGCCAAAGTCAAATTTCGTATAAACCTATTAATAAAAGAAATCCCAAATGATACGAAGTTTACCAGTCACGCTGTACATTAGAAATTACTTTAGTTCGTCCAAGTTCAGTGTTTTTTAGTTATTGTGTGGTACGGGGTTGTATTTTGTTTGTTCCAGGTCCTGCCATAGTTCCAGTGTTCCAGGTTTATCAAAATAAGTGATTTTTTCAATTTCAACAAATTACTTCAGTACATTGAACCAATTACGTGGCTATTGTTCAAAGTGCATACTTTCATATTCTTTTTTGTTTTCAGATTATTTTCACATTAATATGAATAGGAGTTAAAATAATCTGGAAATGCCCACTTCTTGCTTTTATGGGCGAAAGAGTTAAAAATTTAGATACTGCTACAGATTTTCATGCCTCAATTAGTAGCAGAAATAATATTATATTACCTAATGCCAAATTCGGATGGGATTCTCTGGCCGACGAAGAGATTGTCAAACGTACGAAAATTATGTATATAGTAAAAATAAAGCTAGAAACATATGGAATAGACTATGGACTATGGAACTATGGACAAAAAAATGCTGATTTATATACTTCAACAAAATGTCAGAGAATACCTCCTGTTCTAGGTGGCGCCAAATGAAGGAATTACGTACGGACGCTATAATGATTGCATGGTATATATATATATATATATATATATATATAGTTTTTCTAAATTATGATGCCAAGTGGATATAGGACGAGGAATACTTTCAGGTCGGAAATTCGATATAAATATGTGTCTCAAAATGGTTAATTAAAAAGAAACGGGGTGTTTTATGATAGTTTGGAGAAACATACTTCTATTATTTTCTTCCAAAGGGCTTTTGCGATTTTATTGAAAGTTGGTACACAAGGTATGCCCGTCAGGTGTAACAACAATTGATGAGTTCATTATTTTTGGTTGGTACGGTAACCAAATAACAAGGGTGGCCTGGATAGTTTTTTAGCAAGTTTTTTTTTGTGTGGACAAAATGCATATTTTATTATTTTTTCTTAAAGTTTGTTTAATAATACATAAAAAAAGTACTCTAGTTTAAAATCGATAATATGCACCGTTCTCGAGAAAAATGATTTAGTATAAGATAGTGCCACTGCACATCTATCATTTCGGATATCAACCTTGCCATGCTTTTTAATTATTTTCTACTTTCAACCGGTGGGTAATTAAAATTACTAAATGCAATGTCAAATAAACAATATTATTTAATCGTAATAACAAGAAACTAGTAACAAAGGCTTAACAAATGACACTGTAGAAATTGTTCAAAATGTGTTCCATCAACACGAACACAAGGTCTGACCCTTTTGACGTAGTTAAATTGTACTTTCTCTGTACTTCTCTCATTTTGTTTAGCTCTGCAAACACAATCTCGATGCTTCGTCTTAAAAAGTTTTCTCTGGTAATTGGCCTACTGTATACTTTCTCCTTTACATTACCGCATACAAAAAAATCTAAAGGATGTAGATCGGGGCTTCTTGGAGGCCATTCCTGTGGTGCTTGATGTCCGCGACCGATACACTTAGCAGGAAAGATATTATTTAAATATCTCCTGACATTTCTAGAGTAGTGGGCGGGGGCACCATCATGGATAAGTCACATGTTTCGACGCGTTTGCAAATCGATATCTTGTAATATTTTTGGAAGTTGGTCCAATAAGAAGTTTAAATAATGAGCAACATTTAAATTTTGAGGTAACTCAACGTGGCCCAAAATTTTAGTTCCAAAAATGCCAACCCACAGATTTATTTTAAATTTATGTTGGGAATGTCTAAGTACTGCTTTCCTCGCATTCTCTTCACTCTACCTGTGGTTGTTCCTTGAATTGAAAACTCCGTCTTTTGTAAATGAAGCCTCATCAGTAAACAGAATACTTTTCACAAAATCTGGATCACGCTCTATATTATGGAGGACCAAATTTCAAAACGTTGACCTTCTTTCAAAATCCGCTTGCAGTAGTTCTTGTACTTGTAATAGGTGGTACGGATGTAGGAGTTGCTCTCTAGCTACCCTCCACACTACGGAATGAGGTATCTTTTCCATAGCACTTATTGTTCTAGTATTTAAAGTATTATCTACTTCAAAACGCCCTAAGATCTGTCCTTCATTTTCAACAGTTCCTGTTGTACGCGGCCTACCAGCACTATTGTTAATGTTTCGAAAACTTCCTATTTCTCTTCAGTTTTCTTGAAGGGATTCTCCTATTAGGAAATCTTTTCTTGCTGCCCTTGAGCTACTGTCACATTCACCAAAAATTAAATGCATGTCAGTAAATTCCTGAAAAGTGTATCTTTCAGCCATTTCTATTAAAGAAAATTAACAAAATGTTTAAATACGAACAACACAGGAATTGAAAAGACTGATATTCACAACAGAAAATAATAAAAAAAATGGCAAGGTTGATATCCGAAATGGTAGATACAAAAAAAAAACCCGGAAAAAATCACTCATCAATTGTTGTTACACCTGACGGACATACCTTGTGTACCAACTTTCAATAAAATCGCAAAAGCCCTTTGGAAGAAAATAATAAAAGTATGTTTTTCCAACCTATCATAAAACACTCATTATCTTTTTAATTAAGCATTTTTAGACACATATTTGTATATAATTTTCGGCCTAAAATGAAGTAATCTACCTCCTATATCAATTTGGCACAGTAATTTAGTAACACTCGTAAATACATTGGCTGATCCTTTTAAATCGTACGAACATTGTGATTTCTAAACCGTAAGAGAGAAATGAAAAAGTTGCAATTTTAGGGAGCCAATCCACTTGTATCAAAACATGCTTTAAATGTCTTTCAGTTTTAGAGTTATACGAGGAAAACCAAAAAGTTCGATTTTCGATTTTTGCCAGTAATAAGTTTATTTTTGAAAGTATCAAAAAATTATACAGGAAAATTTGAGTCAGTTCAAACATTAGCTATCTCAAGAAGAAGCTAGATTCTCTTCACGACGTTTCGTGTCTTTGAGGATATCATCAACTTTTTTTTTCAAATACGGACCTGTATTTTTTATTAATTTTTTTTTACAGAATTTGTAAAGTCTAATATAACTACGTACCACTATTGACCATTTTACGACGTTTTGTTTAACAAATAACCATCATCAATAAAAGTTATGTTATTTTTAATCTGTAGAAACAATGGAATTATACAATTGAACTCCACTGTTTTAAATGCACACCTTATATCTACTTAAATAAGATTTATAACAATAATTATTATTTAATCCCACGAACTCTACGAATTGTTCGCGTCCGATATTCTCTCAATTTAGTCTAATACCTTTTTAAATGATACCCGGCAACAAAAAGTTTATTACTTATTAGGTAAAAAGGTTGACTGATAAATTGAACTCAATGGTAAAAATTTATCTGATATTGCATTATTTACTAATCCAAAATACGGAGGACGAGTTCCCTATTCACTCCGATTGTTTGTAATTTGTCGTTTCTAACTGCTTCCTTAAATATTATACCGTTTCCAAATTTATTTATACGTGTTCAAATAATAATCTTGACTCTCCGTAAAATTCAATGCACTGTCTCCTTTTAACATAAAGGTGAATTTCTAGTGTGTTAAAGCTGCATACCAGCTTATTCATTAAATTACTTGAACATGCTATTAAATAAAAAAAAAATAGTGGCCTATGCCATGACCGCTATTTGATAGGATTTGACAGTTAGCTGTTCATACTTAGCACTTAATTATCTTAGAATAATGTATTTTTCAAATGAAGACAAAACAGATATGTTGTTTTTATACGCAAAATGCAACAGAAATCCTCTTGTTGCAAGAAATAGTTAATGCTGAAATGTACCCAGTTCGGAGAATACCTAGTATGAGGGTATTAAAGAAAATGGAAGGAAACTTACGAGAAAATGGAGCATTTCAAAAGAAACATTTCAGAAGCAAACTTATTACACAACCAGGAGGTGTAGATGAAATCAACGTTTTGGGTTAGTGCTCTAAGTACACAGAACTTTGAAATAAATTCGTAACCATTCTTTGCTCTCTTTTAGGGTTTATTCATTGCAAAAGATATTCAATTCGGGAAGCTTCTAACGAATTTGGTTTGAGTTTTGGTTCAGTAAGGACAAATTAAAAAAACAAACAAATATAATCCGTACAAAATAAGAAAAGTATACCATTTATACACAGGTGATTAACAAAGAAGAAAATGATTTTGTCGTTGGATTATAAGGAAAAAAGAGAAGTGGGAAATATCTTTAAAAAAATATTGTAGTCTGATGAATCTAGGTTCACAAATAATGGATGGTTCAATAAGTGCATGTCAAATGTAAACAACCACCTTCACAGAGAAACAAACTTCAAAGAAAGATTTGGGGTTAATATGTGGATAGGAGTGTTAGATGGAAAAGTTATTGGTCCTCATTTTTATGATTATGCTCTAAATACAGGGTGAATCACGACCCACTCCACGGAGTTCTATGGCGAAGCGGCATATACGGCATAATACGGTGATATTATGTAAGTCAATATGAGCAAAATATTTTTTAATATACTGGGTGCTCCAAAAAAACTGACATATCAAAGTTATGTTTTTTTAAATGACACGCCCTGTGTATTATTGCATTTTACATAAAAAATAAGTAGCACTTTCATAAGGGTTCCCTATATCTACATACAGAGTGTTTTAAGTTATATCAATTTTCCTGAAAATGTAGGATTTTAGAAAAAACTAAGTAAGTATATCCTAATAAAATTTACCAACAAATTTACTCTTAGGTTTAAGTATAGTACTATTCCCTTAGTTTTATTGACTGAATAGTAAACACCTCTCTACAGGGTGTTCATTTTTTTCAGTTAAATTAGTAGAACATTCATACTGAAATATTCCGCTTATTTTAAGTGGAACACCTTGTATTTTATACGCTTATCGTTTAGATTACCTATAAGGGTTTCCTATACCTAAACCTTCACATTTTCAACCTATTTAATAACTGTTGGAATTAGTTTGTTCCTGTATCATCTGTAGATTAAAATATCCTCCCAAAATGCGTACTCTTAATGATTTTTGGCTAATTCACATTTTCAAATTCAAATCATAGTAAATTTAATTTAAACGTTTATAAAGTTATTTGTACACTATGCAGATTAAACTGAAAATCACAATAGATTTTTTATATACTTATCTACTCTCGATAACCGTAACAACAAATGGTCACCTTTCAAAGCTCTGAGGATGCTTGGCCCGTTCCAGAGAAACAGATCAGATTCAATTTCAAAAAATATAGTGAAGTCTATCGCGATTTTTAGATTAATCTACATAATGCAACAGTTTCACAGAGTAAGGATTGAAAGCATGTGCACAATGGAAACTAACATTTTATTTATGTGGCGTGATAGTTTGCTCAAAAAGTAAAAAAAAATACAATAAATGTTCGATATGATGTCCATCTTCTTGAATACCCAGTGTTATTCTTTTTATATCATCTGCAGTGGTGGGAGGTGTGCTGTAAACTAAATTTTTGGTATAGCCCCAAAAGAAGAACCGTGTGGATGTTAGTTCAGAAGATCTAGGTGGCCAGGCAATTGGTCCATCTCTCCCAATCCACTTATCAGGAAACTTCCTATTTAAATAGTCTCTAACAGCACGTGAGAGATGTGCAGGTGCTCCATTTAATTGCAACCACATATTTTGTCTAATATTTAAGGGAATACTTTCTAAAAGTTCCCAAAAGTGTCTCTTTAAAAAGCTAAGGAGTTTTTGACCATTTAAATTGCCATCGAAGAAATACGGGCCTATAACATGATTTCCAACAATTCCACCATACACATTAACACTCCATCGATTTTGGCGATCTACAGTATTAAATAAATGTTTATTGTCGGTGCCGTAATAATAGAAATTGTGCTGATTCACTAATCCATTATTATGGAATGTTGATTCGTCGGTAAATAATACATTTTCAAAAAAATCTTAGTTGCCAGGCATAATCAATACGTTTTTGAAAGTCTGTGCCATATAACCTTTGATGTATTGGTTAAAATCATATCAATTCTTTCTTGTTGTGAATAAACCTTTATTAAATTGAAAATATTTCAACAACTTTCAACAGACTCGAAAAAATTTGTTAATATGTAAATTACAAATATCTGAAATCTATCATGTACAGATAAGATTGGTACCGAGTTCTCTACTTATTGGTAAAGAAAAACACTACTACATTAGCAAAAAGACATTAAGTAGGCATTTTGGGAGAGTAGTTCAATCTACAACTGATACAGGAACAGACAAATTCCAAAAATTATTAGATAAGTTGAAAATTTGAAGGTTTAGGTATAGGAAACCCTTATAGAAAATGAAAGGTAATTAAGTAAGTTAAACGATAAGCGTATAGCATACGGGTGTTCCATTTAAAATAAGCCGAATATTTCAGTATGAGGGTTCTATTAATTTAACTGAGGAAAAATGAACACCCTGTAAAGAGGTGTTTACGATTCAGTCAATAAATGGACTAAGGGAAGAAACGAACAGTATTTTGCTTAAACTTAAGAGTAAATTTGTTGGAGTTAATGCGATTAGGAGATATTTAATGTTTCCTAAAACCCTACATTTTCAGAAAAATTGATATAACTTGAAACACTCTGTATGTAGCTATAGGGAACCCTTATGAAAGTGTTACTTATTTTTCATGTAAAATTCAAGAATGCAATAATATACGGGGTATGTCATTAAAAAAAACATAACTTTGATATGCCACTTTTTTTGTAGCACTCATTGTATTTAAAAATATTTTCAAATGTTGCTCATATTGACTTACATAATATCATTGTATTAGAGATTAACGATTATATGCCGCTTCGCCGTAGTACTCCATGGCGTCGGTCGTAATTTACCCTATATATATATATATATATATATATATATATATATTTAAATAAAACATTTTTTCCTTGAAACTTGTGTAAATAAAATTAATTCAACGTTTCGGGAACGTCCTTTGTTCCCTTTGTCAAGAATTTATTTTGACAATTGAAATAAGGTAACTATTTTTAACAAATACAGAATATGAAACAAGGTAACTAATTTAAATTTAATCTGGACGAGTGTGCTTGACTTCGGGTAGTTGAAGGTGTAGAAATGGGGACGTCAGTAATAGTTGAAGCATGTATTTGAAATTTCTGGAAGATTTGGAGTTGGTTGAAATGTCGAATCAACTTGTTTAATGATATTATTCCAAATTTGTGGCATTCTAGAAGTGTCATCTCGTTTATTGCTGGCGTTTGGTCTTCTTTCGATTTCAACTGCTTCTCTAATCATTCTTTCTTGTAAGGTGCAATTAAACGGATATTGTTGGTGTTAATTTGGTGTCCTGTATCTAAATAATGTGCAGCTAAAGACGATGATGGATTGTGCTGTTTAGTTGCTAGTTTGTGCTCATCGGTTCTCGCATATAATATTCTATTAGTTTGTCTGATATAAGTTCTTCGACAGTTGTTGCACGGTATCTCATACACTCCTTGGTTTTCATTGGGAATTTTGTCTTTAGGGTTTCTTAAAAGTTGGGACAAAGTTGAATGTGATCTGAAGTCGTTTTTCGGAAATTTCTTTGCTATTCTGTCTGTAATTCCTTTTATATAAGGTAGCATAACAGGAATCTTGCGTTCATTGTTTGACAAGTTATTATTTCTTGGTCTTCTTACTTCGTTGGTAATTTTTTATATTTCTTGATCTTTGTATCCATTTTGAAGTAGTATTTTATTAATAGTCTTCATCTCTTCCGTTTTAGAATGTTGATCAGATAAGTGGTAAGAGCGGTATATCAAGGATTTCATAACGCTACGTAATAGACCAGGGTGGTGATGCGAGAGAGAGTTCAAGTATATATTCGTATGAGTTGGTTTTCGATAAACTTTCTGTCTAAATTTACCATTAGGAAGTCTTGTTATCAGGGTGTCCAAAAAAGAGAGTGAATTATTTTCTTCAACTTCCATAGTAAATTTGATGTTGTCGTGAATGTTGTTAATATGTCCTAGAAAACGGTTCAAGTTTCCTTTTCTATGGGGCCAAACTACAAATGTGTCGTCAACATAACGAAACCAACATTTAGGTTTTCAATTAAAGAGTTGCGTTAATTTACCGAGTAGGCATTTGTCTTGTTTCCTGTGATCATTCAAGAATTGATAATATCTTAGGTTTATATAAATCTATCGAAAATCGAGACATCAGTGGCGGTAGTGACGCTGTTTATCGATTGTGAGTTTTATGGGACTGTAAGCGTAAGGATTTTGAAGCATTGTTCTAGCTACTTTACGTTTTATCACCCGTCTTCGAGAGTCCAGCAGCCACCCGCTTATTTTATACGCGATGTCTAACGAGGTTTGACCATGTAACACGTTACCTAGTTCTAGTGCAAACAAATTTTAGATAAATCCTCAATGGAGTTCTTAAATATAATTACCAAAAGTTGTGACAGAGAAACAAACAAAAAATACGGCAGCCTAGGAAATTAAAAGATTATGTTGAATAACGTTGAACAACGAAGGAAGTAACATTCTATAATTCTAGAAGAAACATTATTAACTTTCAAATTTAGTTGCACCAAGTAATTCTAAACGGAAATAAGTAATTTGAAATAAAATGGACGCACCAATTTTTTTTTATTATAGTTGTCGGTTGTATATTTAAACTACAATACAGTTTTAAAATACTTAGATGTCATATAAATAACTTAAATTATAGACAACCATACCATTATTCAACCGGACATTTCCCATTTGTAGTAAGCTTAAATTCTGATTGATTTAGAGGCAAAATAATTCTTGGATGCTTGAAATACGTAATTATTGTGCATTGATATGATTAAATGTTCCATTAGAATTATTTACAAAAGATTAGAAAATTGTTTTAACCCTTTTTACTATTTCCCCGATCATTTCAATGACACATTTATGAAACCCATTTGTGTTTGTGTATTTACCTTTTGCCTTTTAATGACAATAGTAGTGCTGCATGCTCTAACTAGTGAAATATACCGCAAACGTGAAATTTAATGATTAAAAAGAGTATTTTGTGTTCTGTTTTGTCTGTGAAGTACAATTTCTAATCCAGTTGTACATATTTATAGAAGGAAGTCTTGAATATATTGTTGAATAATACTAGTAACTAGTAATTAAAACTATTTAAATTCAATTCAGTTTGAACTACACCATTCAACATTTCCCATAATTAGTTAATAATGATGTTCGGCTAATCTACATCAATGATCGGGTTGTTATAATGTTATGTGCCGTGTCTGTAGCCTCATGCCAGTGTACTGTTCTGTCAACAAACCAACAGGTACGGTTTCGGGTGTTTCCCAGCCTCATATACGTATTTCGAAAAAAAAACTAGCAAATCGTGAAAAAATTATAACGGTTATAAAAGAAATTCTTTATAGAAGCTTTTGAAATGAAAGCTTTTATTTATATGGTTTGCATCGATAAACTAACCAAATAATGTACGTTGTTTAAATAATGCAATAAAAAACGCATTTGCAATCATATAAAACAAATTAATCCTTGTGTCTACAAATTTTGTTTACAGCTTAACCAAACTCCCGCGATAATCTACTGTGTCCATATTTTTATTTGAAAATGAAAATGAATAGAAAATAACTGTCGCGTCCGTCTATAAATAAATAAACAAAACAGACTTGGAAAAATATAAAGCTGCAATTCCTGACCTATCATAACCGACAAAAACAGGCAACTAATTTAAAAACGCATACCGCAGGTGCTACGTTAATAAAAGTGAATTTGGGATATTAAGGTTGCCAGGATAATAAGTAACTGGACTGAAAGGTGTATTGCGTTTCTGTCATGTGACCAAAAATTCAACCAATCGTAGTGAACTAGAGTTCCCAGTATCGACTTTTACATGGAAACTCATTTTCATCCAATACTTTGTCACCTTATGGATTTGGTGAGCAGATATGTCTAATTGTAGATAAGCATGAGTAATATTTAACTCAACTAAAAGCAGATTCTCACACTTTTTTTATTGCTACATATAACATAAATAACATCTTTCACCTAAGTTTGTAAAAATTTAAAATAGTTAAAACCCTGAAAGCGGGATTAAAGGTTTATATGGAATGTTTATTAGTCAATCTGGTAAATAAATAAAAGGTTTAACTTTTTAAGTTTATAATACTCATCACGCACAAAATTCATCAGATATGTGTGTATTTATTGAAACGAAATGTGTTATTTGTTGATTCAGTAGGGCTTTTGACACTGTTAAATCTTTTATAATCTCCGTTTTCCAAATTTTTACAATCTTTTCGAATAAAGCACTGTTAATAATTATTCTAGTCATTGTCACTTTAAAGTAACTGTTTCTTAATTCCTTTACGCTAGTAATTAATTCACTTGCTATTCATTTTAGTTTCCTAATTGCTATGTAGAAAAAAATAATTAAACAAAACTGGGATCAGTAGTATTACATGATTTGTCATATTGTATTAATTAAATGACCGTTTTCATTTAGTCTCGGAAATGAGTGATTGCATTACAGTAATAAAAAAGAATGCTAACCCATGCATTTATAATGCAGTAATCGCTCATCGGTTCGTCTAGACCAACTTCTGACTAAAGCATGAACTTTGCTAAAACGCCTGGCATAAAAGATGCAGTTAAGTATGGAGAGACTGCATACAAGTTTCAGATCCAAAGGATATTCCAGAAACTTTAATTCATACGTTTATTTAATGCAAACTCACACTTTAAAAATTTCTAAGAAATGTCCGCTAGCGTAAGAATATGTTCTTGACTAAAGTAATGACTCAAACCAGGAATTTGATAACCCTTTAACGACATGGCTTAAAACGCACTTTTGGCTGTAAGTAAGATTTTATCTTTAGTATTTTTTATTGTTAATTATTACTTTTTGCTACCCTACTAATTTTATAAATATAGATGATTTTATTGTATGGTTATGTAATTGTACTGAAGCCAAACGCCTCTATGCAGTGTTTATTCCGAATGCTAATTTATTTAGCGGAACAGTTTCAAAAACTGAATGGACGTTTGGAAAAAAATGAATAATTTCAAAAATGATCTACAGAAGGTAATGCTAGGGCAATTAAACTGTAATCTACTGTCTTCGAATATGGCGTGTTACGACGAATTCGAGAATATCCAACCAGCATTGCCACTACTTACCTTAGCAGATGGTGTAAATTATAAATTCAAATTTGACCAATTTACTTTAAACTGCACCGAAGAGATATTTTCAAAAGGTATAGGAAGCATTTGTCAATAAAAAGTTTTATAACAGCTTTATTATGGCTTTCGTTAAAAAGCGCGCTCTTAAGCCTGCGAACAAATATAACATTTTGAACTCTTTCTCCATGCATTCCTATCCCTGCATACCTCCCTACATACATTGTCTCTAACATGCCCTCTTATTTTTAAAACTCCTTATCTACCTTTCTTTTATCATACACTCTACTGCATTCAGCCAAGTTAAGGCCCGGCCTTAACTCCGACTACACCACATAGACCTGCTTTGCTAATCTTGTGTTGTTCACTCTTTCGATGTAACCAACCCAACGTTTGGTCACCCCTTTCGTAATTTCTTGACATACCCATGTCTCACTTCTATGCAGTACTGACGGGATAAACACGCCATTATAGATTGCTTGTTGCGCAGCTATGCACATGCTTTTGTTTTTCATTATCGTCCATATATTTCCAATCGCTTGCCTTCCAGTATTGACCCAACGTCCAATGTCGGTATTCATTGTACCCTCTGCGGTGAACATTCTACCCAGATGTACCAACTCGTCCACTTGTTCCACAATTTCATCATGCTGGGTAAATAATCTACTCTCATTTTCACCTTCCCGGTTGAACACCACAATCTTTGTACTGTTCACGTTTACCTTTAGGTCTATGCTCTCACAGACTATACCAAATTCCTTAAGAGCAGTTTTTAGATCATCCGCATTCTCACCTAATAACACTGCATACACCAGAACTGATACATTTACGTCACCAACCAATACACTATTTGTATCGATATATGCCTGCCTAACACATTTATCCATGTATACATTGAACAACCACGGTGACATCACACCTCCTCTCATCCTTACACATGCCCGGCTACCATTATACACTGCCCTTATTCCGTTTATTAAACTTATACTTACGCCGTATTCATTTAGTATTTCCCACAGCTTCTCTATATCCACTCGGTCATATGCTTTCTCTAGATCTACAAATGCACAGTACAGCTTCTTTTTTACACACTTTTCGATCCCCTGCTGGAGAGCAACCCTCTGGTCCTCTTCCTGGCATTAAGCCACCCTGCACGTCCCAGATCTCAGTTTGGGTAGTTTCACGTACTCTATTAATCACTACTCTACCGAATACTTTAGGTGCACTGAGAAAACTTATTCCTCTGTAGTTTTTACAACCACTCTTGCTCCCTTACTCTTGTACAATGGTACAATGATCGCGCTTATCCAATCAGCAGAAACTTATCCACACTTTAACCCAATATTCTTCTCAGTTTCATTCACTATTCTTTCTAAATTCTAATTATTAAACTTTTCAGTCTTATTTTCCTCACTACTGTACAGCTTTCTGAAATATTGTTGCCAGCATTCCCTTACTTCACAATCGTCCCATACTATTTCGTTACTCCTATTCATCACTCCTGCAGCGTTGTTTTGGGCCACGTTTTGTATTTTTGACCCATTTCCAGCAGAGTTTTTTGTTTCACTCAAAGTCATTCTGCATTTTCTCTCCTTCCAAAGCCATCACTTCTTCTTTACTTATTCTCACTGCCTTATTCGCTTCTTTGTTTCTTAATCTGTACACCTCTTCTTAGTCACATTTTTTGCAGCAATCATTACCATGCACGCATCTTTTTTCTTACACTCGTTTTTTTACCAATTCATTCCACCAAGCACATTTTTTCTGGCTAACTATAGTCGCTCTTCCACATATCTCCATGGCACAGTTGACAACACAGTCTTTCAAGCTTATCCATGCACTTTCAACACTACTACTTAGAGCATCTGCATATTTCATTCTGGCACCATTATCTACTAGCTTATCTACCCTAATTCTCGAAGTTCGCACTACGTTTGCCTTCCTTCCCCAGACCCACTTTTGCCCTAAACACACTCTCGATACAACCAAAAAGGGTCCAATCCACACTCCAAAACGCGCATTACTTTTGTATCTTTCACAAAGCTTCTAAGTCGTTCATCATACACAATGAAGTGAATTATACTTTTAGATTAACCTCTTTGCCATGCATACATTTTTATGCTTAAACCATGTATTAGGTACAAACAGGTTTCTTTCCACACATATATTCATCAGGCGTTCACCATTCTCATTGACTCTTGGGTCTCCGAACTTTACTAGGACGCATTCAGTATGTTCTCTCTGTACAACCACCCATTCATTAATATATCCCAATATTACCACTCTTTCGTTTGGCTTACATACGTTTAACACGTTCTCTACATCATTCCAGAAGTTCTCATACTCTTGACCTCTTTCTCCATTCACCAGTACATAGCATGCAATGAGAAATATTTTTCGAAATTCCACTTTCATTCTAACCCACATTACTTGAGGGATACCAATTCGTACGGTTTAACACATTTTTGCTCCTTCACTCACGATCACTCCGACTCCTTTAGCGCCATACATTTCAGTCTCAACTCCTGACCATAGCCATCCTCCAATTCATGGCATCTTTTCTTTTGCGCTTTGCCTCCGATACACAGAATATGAAGCCGTCTTTGATTCATTACATTCGCACTTTCTAATTCTTTACCGTGCATATGCATACCTCCAACGTTTCACGTACCAACCACGTATACACTATTAAGAATCGCTTAGTACTATTCAACGATTCACAATTCACAATGCTTTACTGATATAGTTGTGTGTCATTTTAACTGTAGTTAAGGCCTTTAACAAATACATAGGTAGTTATGAATCTGTAAGTCGAACATTTTGCCGTCCGTACAACCTTGGACGCCGGGATCCTATCTTGTCAGCCGACATTGAAACACATGAGTGAGAAAAGTTTAAAGCAACACTTAAACCCTAAGCAAGAAGCACGAAATGCTGAGAAGAATTTTGGAACATCTAAAACAATCGAAGTAGTCTGTGCCGTAATTTACAGCGTTCTGCCGTATAATTCAAAATAGAAATGGCTTTTCTTCTTTGAAGATAAATTCAACCGGGTGATAACTAATTAAATCGTAACGGTGCCTCAAAACTATAGAGACCGTTTGGACCAATGAGCTCCAACAGCATACGCAACGAGACTTGTTGCTGTACGAAGTCCTTGAAAACTCTACATTGGAGGATATCGATTGACTAATACAGATTTTAACATTCTCTTTAAACTAGATTCCTAGAAACACCTGTTTCACTTATAATTAAAATAAGTATTTAGAAATACACTCCGCATCCCAAATTTGGGAGAGAAATTATAGTTTGTAAAAAACCCAAAATCAAATACCAAAAATCCGTTTAATTAATTGAATAATGTTGGGATTTAGTTCTTTATAGCTTTATAAAGAATAATATAAAAAAAAACTTTAGTTTAAGAAACATCATTAAGTGAAGATGAAACAATTAACCCTAGTGATGTAAAAAATCTTCACATAAAAAGCCGTTTTGTTAAATAAATGGAACAAAGTCTGAAACATTAGCTCCACAAAATGCCCTTAAAAAATCTTGAGATTACTATTGATATGTTGATGATACGTACTATAAAAAGAAACTAATAGAAGTTTACCATTTTTAAATGTATTGGTTTCTAAAGGATATACATAAGATTTATAAAAGTCTACACACTAACAGGTACCTTCATTAACATTATTCACGTAAAAAAATAGTGTAATTAAAGCTCTAGTAGACCGGGCTAATCGAATATGTGTTCCTGAATTATTATCAGATGAATTTAGAAACACCAAACATGCTAATGGTTGTATCTTAAAGACGTCAATTAGGTTACTAAATCTGTTAGGTGTACCATAAAAAAGAATTAGCGATTAATGTTACAGACCGTTTCTTCTTTCATAACTAGCATTGTATTAGAACTGTTTTCAAATCTAGGATTAAAGACCATTATTTTAAGATCATCTAATTTACGAATATAGTCGGTAACGTGGATAAGTTTCAAAAACGGATTAGCTTATATAACTTTGCTCGTGAGATTATATATCTTGGTCGTTCTGACACATCGAATGTGGGTTAGAAGCCTTAAGCGGTGACACCTTAAGTGTTTTACTTATTTTTACGGGCATAAAATGAATTATTAAAAGGAATATAATAGTCATTAATATAGAAAGCTTTTAGTACGATTTCAGACATGTGAAAGTAGGTGCTTAATAATTATAATAAACGTATTCCTGTCGCTTATGGACGTCTTCATCTATCGTAATTGCTATTATACACTCTGTTCAGATTTCGATGGTCAACGTTGTTATATCGGTTGTTAGAAGAGATAGAACAACGGTTAAATGGGGAACGGTTGCGGAAAGCAATGCTCGCAACAAATATTGTTTGAAATCCATCCTGACTGTCTTCGACTTTGATATATTTTAAAAAACTAATATTTGCCGATTTAGATTTTTTTCCATAACTCAATAACACCTTATGCAACCGTTTTGAACTTTCAAACCTTTTGACGCCAAATTCGTTACTGACAATAGAAACCCCTGATTTTCATTTGTTCCCAAGTTATCAGCACTATCATTTGTTTTTCTAATGGTGGCCATTTTTAGTTTTTGATGAGTTAAATACCGTTCGAAAAGAGCTTTTCCAGGAGGTACAACATGTACTTTGTGTACTAGTCATTTGATGAGTAATAAGTACTAATAAGGGCACATAAAAGCAAAGAATGCTAGGATCAGTAAATGGCAACACATTACGTAGAGTGTGTAACTCTGTTAGAACAAGGTGCCAAAGGTGTCTGGAGAATGGTGTGCATATAGTACAGCTTGTTTAAGTATATTTCAACTTTTAATTCGTATTGGAGTTTAATTTATTTTTATTAATATCTCTCGTAGAAATGAAGATTTTTCCTCATTGAAAAGCTCTTCTCGAGGGCTGTCTAACTAATCAAAAAGTAAAAATGACCGTCATTAGAAAAATAAACGATAGCTTCATAATTTGAGAATAAATGAAAATCGGGGGTTTCTGTTAACAACAAGAATTTGTCGTGAGCAAGTGTCTGAACAATGTAAAAGTTCAAAAGGGTTACATAATGCGTGAGTTATTGAAGAAAATTAAAACAGGTAAATTTGAATTTCTTCAAAATATCTCACAATCGGAGGGAGTCAGGACCAATTTAGAAATAATTAGAGTAATTACGAAATTGGATTCCACTTGTGAACTTTTGCAACAAATAACGATTTCCCTTTGTTTGTGATAATCCTATAATTTTTTAATTACGCGAAAATATTTAATCTAAATTCAAATGTAAATGTGATCAGTAGAGAAGGATTTATTGTGATTCTAAATTAGAATATAATTAGGAAGCATACGTACTTTCTAATAGATGCTAGAGGAATTTAATTCTGATTTAGTGACACTCTTAAAAATATTAGAAAGTCTAATTATTTTATTTCTTTCTGTAGGTATGCATGTTGTAATGTGCCTCTTGGCTATCATTACCTTAATTTACGTCTTATATTTGTATTATTATTGGTAAATATATTTACATTACATTAGTATCTTTAGGCATTTCTTTTTCTTTCAATAATTAAATTTTGGTATATCTCGATATTTCCTCTTTAGTCTATATAATTACGAATCCCTGGGTATCTTTTTTGCTTCCCTTGTATAAGATATGTAAGGCTTCTAAACACATTTTTGTAAATATTTCATAGGGAACATAAATAGGAACAAAAGTACGCCTCTACATTAAGGAAAACCGATTGTGTTAAGGAAAAGCTCTTATGTTCATGAATTTGCTAAAGCATCGTGGATGACGTCACGATGTTAACATGCGTAAAAATGGCGTGCATGACGGTGAAATTTTAATCTAAATAGTTAAAAATGGGCATTCCTTTGTATCATTACCGCTTGCTGTTAGTTTTCCTGCGTTTGTAGTTTTTCCATTATTGGTATGTGGAAGATATAAAAATTACCTTACATATATGGTCTACAGTTCGTTTATTGGTACGTTATGGACAAATGGAAATTACCTTTATCGTGTGTTTATCTTATGAATGCAAATGAAATTCTCCTACTACAGTGCATTTCAAGACGAAGTTAATATATTCATTGGCAATTGGTTAATATATTCATTGGCAAGGCCTTTTTTGTGACCCACTAGCAAACACCTAATTTTTATTTGGTAGAGGCGATGACATGGCCACATGTATACATGTAAATTTTGAATACACTATATTTCGAATTGTATGTCGTAGCCTTTCAAATACATCGTTCTGAAGGAACTTCTTGATAGTTTTCTTTTCTTGCCCTGACTCATCTTCTTTACTGTAGGCACACTAATCTTGAAAGCTTCGGCTGCTCTCCCTTGTGTCTCTTGAACATTAAGTGAAGATTATCTTTCTTTCGAAATACTATTTTTGCCGAACTATTTGATATGGATTTAGAGCAACGTGTCGTATAATTACCGCTTGCTGTAAGTTTTCCTGCGTTTCTAGTTTTTCCATTATTGGTATGTGGAAGATATGAAAATTACCTTACATATATGGTCTACAGTTCGTTTATTGGTACGTTATTGGCAAATGGAAATTACCTTTATCGAATGTTTATATTATGAATGCAAATGAAATTCTCCTACTACAGTGCATTTTAAGACGAAGTTAATATATTCATTTTGAGTGCAACAAAAGTAAGTAAGAAGTATTCTTTTATGCATAGTACATTTTAAGTAAATAACAAATCAGTATAGTAGTTTGATAGTTATAATGAAACAGCTGATTTTTGTTTCTAAGATAGAAACATTTGAGTCCATAACCTATAATACTGTAATATTTGTCGACGTAGGTCAAGAATACGTTTCATTATTATTGAATATAGTGTTGATCATATTACATTTTGAATTTTAAGTTATGATAGATTATAAGCTTGTATAGTTGTGTTAAACTAGAACCTATTTAATATCGTAAATCTTTGCGAGACATACTATTTTAATCATTTTATTCTGGAATTATTCAAACATTTTGCTTTAGTAAATATGCAAATAAAGACAGTTGTTTATTGTTATTCAGATCACCTATGCTATTGAGGCACAACTTTCTCAATTTTTGTTGTATTTTAATTATTAAACCTATAAATTGAGCGGCGTCCAACAAACAAATGCTATACCGATTATGCCTCCCTCACACCTGAAAATCAATGAGTTCTCAACCTACAGTAAGTTTTGTAACTTTGTACCTTACTGAGCAAGACCGTAGTGCAATTTCCCTTTTTATATTACAGATCAATCACCTCAAAAATTTTTATTTGTTATAATGTACATTTCTTTGCTTTTTTTACATAAGTACACAAACTAATAGACTAATTAAGAATATTCAAAATTATTATTAATTTTATTAAATACATAAATAAAAAGTTTACCTCGAGTAGGATTTGAATCTACGACCTGTAAGTTTTCTCTTCATGTATGTAGAACTGATGTAAATTCTAAATATAATGAGATTACAATCAAATTACTTATATTAATGGATGTGAGCCTGCAATATCGCAAGGATTCACACATACCAAAGCAACTTGACTAACATGAAATTATTATAAGTTTTTGTTATGAAGTAATAAGTTCAAAAGTAAATATGTAATTAAAAATTATTATTAATTTTACTAAATACATAAATAAAAAGTTTACCACGAGTAGGATTTGAACCTACAGCCTGTACTTCACTAGAGTACCGCGCTAACCAACTGCGCCATCGAGATTCAAGCCCCAATCGATGTAAATTTTCTCTGTATGTATGTAAAACTGATGTAAATTCTAAATATAATGAGATATATTAATGGGTATATTAATGGAATGTGAGCCTGCAATATCGGAAGGATTCACATATACCAAAGCAACCTGACTAACATGAAATTATTGTAGTAATTGAAAATATTATTTAAAAAAATAAGTATGTACAAACGCTTACAAAAAGAGACAACTAACATTAAACAAATTAATATAACTATTATAAAATGAAAAACGAGACAAAAAATGGTTAATGTAAGACAGATATAAAAATATCCATCATCTTTAGCTTGTCATGTGTCATCTCGATGGATGCTTCCCACAGTATGCTCATAGCTGGTCTTTCAACCAGCTCTTAAAACTATTTGCGTACTCGTGATAATCATACTGTTTTGAGTTTGTTGCGAATATTAGGCTGCTATTTTCATTAAAACAATCTTTATTTTCGGCATGCAAGACTATTTGAAGAAGAATAATCCGATTTTTTTACACTTTGTCTTGGCAAGGCCTTTTTTGTGACCCACTAGCAAACACCTAATTTTTATTTGGTAGAGGCGATGACATGGTCATATGTATTGAACATTAAGTGAAGATTATCTTTCTTTTACCAAAATACTATATTTGCCGAACTATATGATATGGATTTGGAGTAACGTGTCGTATTTTGAATTGGGATCAACATAAAACTGATATAACTAACAATTTTTTGCTAAGATTTTGGTTTCGGATGAAGCCACATTCCACAAAAATGGATTTGTGAATCGCCATAGCTTCTATTACTATTTAGATCAGAATCCGAGGATTTTCAGGCCGGTTGTCTATCAACACAAATGGTCAATAAATGTTTGGGGTGGAATTATTGGTGAACATGTTATTGGACGTTATCTTTTTAAAATATGATTTTGCAAAATCATTTGCAAAATCTATGTGCACGCCCATTACTCTATTCAGGTCAGGGACCATCCTAATGCATTCTTTCCAAATTGTTGGATGGGCATAGGAGGAACCGTGTAACTAGCCACCCGATCTCCCGATTTAACTAAACTGGATTTCTTTTACTGTTACGCCTAGTTTTGATTAATAACGTGTAGTTTCGAATAAAGACGAATGTAACTAAAAAACGAGTGGGTTTGGGTATAGGGAACGCGTAATAAAATCGATAGTGTAGTAAATATCCCATGAAAAATATAGGGCGTTTCATTTGAAAATTTCGAGAAAGTCTACGATTCTCGTTTTGGACCATACTGTATACCATTTCGGATGTTTCGTGTAGCCATCTGTATAAAAACAAAATAGACCATATGCATAAAATATCCTACTACAGATAATAGTTAATTTCCTTTGTTCTTGAACGATACAGAGAGATCGAGACATGTTCATTCAGACAAGGAAATTCTCATATCTGTGAAAGCACTCGGTATACGATGCTGAAATTTTGTTGAGGTAATGTACGAAGCAAAGAAAATTTAAATCTGGAATAATATACGGGTTATTTCGTTAAAAAATACATAAGTTGGTGTTGTCATGGACTTATGGGCCACCCTATATTTTTTAGCATTTTATTGTTCCATTTTAATACTTTTTGTAATATAACTCATTTAGATGTTGTAGAAGACTGGAACTAAGATGCCGGACCCTGTATAAAGGTGGACATACCACCAGTAGTGATTGACGTCAGAACATCAATACAATTTAGGTCCAATTTAACCAATATTTTGTTTGACATAAATAAATTGGGTGAATGCGTTCGCAAGTACGGAACTTCGAGTATTTAGCTAACAATTGCTTCGAAATTATTTGTAATTTGGTGCTGCTTTGATACCCTAAACTAAAATTTGTTGCTCATATTTGTTGTAATATCTTCGGGTTTAAACTTTATGAAAATCACGAAAACCCGATTTTGCTACCCCAAAATAAAATTTGTTGCCCATATTTTTCATAAAATATTTGGGCTAGAAAGTAATGGAAATCACGAAAACCCTATAAAAAAACATGGTATCAGGATTTGGTGTTAATTTGGTGCTAGTCCGTTACCTTAAACTAAAATTTCCTGCTTGTATTTTTCATAAAATTTTGAGCTAAAACATTATGGAAATCATGAATATTTGATAAAATTTTTGGGTTAAAACGTTATGAAAATCATGAAAACCTTACAAGTGATGGTATCAGAGTGTTTGACATAATTTGGTGCTATTAGGTTATCCAGAAACTTGTTGCTCCATTTCTCCTAATTTTTGGGCTAAAACATCACGGAAATCACCAAACATATCAGCCCAATAATTCTATAAGGAAATGCGAGCCACAAATTTTATGTTGTGGTTACAAAAAAGCACCAAATTTATACCAAATTATGATAGCATGCTTTGTTATAAGGTCCAAAAATTGCATAAAAAACGCGATAAAATTCCATTTTTGAATCAAAAATTTGCACTAAATTTGCACCAAACCATATTGCATTGTGTAAAGTGTAAAGTTTCCGTAATTACCATAACATTTCAGACCAAACATTTCATAAATAAGGTTAAATGCTATTTTAAAGTTAAAAAATAACACCGAATCAGCACCAAATTATGGTATATTAAGCATCCTTATCCCTCCTATTGTGTTAACATTTTGGTCTTTTTTTATTTTTATTACATGTTATTATAAATGTTATGTAAAGAATAAAAACGTAGTAGTCAGGTACATGCGTTTATTTGTTACAACCTTGGCAGTTGTAATATATATTACTTATGCATCATACATGAGATTTATATATTTATAGGTATTTTGAGCAATTACAACACACCGTATTAGTTTTATTATCATTTGAAGAGTGACAAAAATTACATCTGTTACGCTTGGTTGTGGATGATTGTTCCCTTATTTCGGCATTACTGGTTGAGGAATGTGACTTTATAACCATTTCAGCTGCAGGAATACTTCGAGGGAGGGGTTTTATTTCTTGCAATAATGGAGTGATCAAGGAATTACCCAGTTTTTCAAGAAATAGTGTCAGTTTTGTAAGTCTTCCAGCATTCCAGGTTGAAGTTACTTCGCACCACAGAACATAAGCGTTGCAAGCTGAAACGCACATGATATTGTAAAGGATAGCCATTGGTCATCTTTTAGTTTGCCGTCTGCATATGTATGTTATTATTAACTTGTCTAATGTGTCTACAGCATCTTTAGTTTTGTTGTAATCTAAAATCATAAGCGCCTTTTTATGATCCTGGTTGCACACTGCGTTATCGTGGTGCATGGTGCTCATGAGAATACCATTTTTATCCTGTTTCGGAATATAGGAAACTATCGACGTGTCCTTGGTAAATTAAAATTTTGAAGAAAGGACTCTTTTCCTGTTGCAGACCAATGCGGATGACAATTCAGGCTTATTTATGTGAATAGTGCCAAGCATGGTTATTTTTCCATTCAATAGCATCTGCCTCAGATCCTACGAGGTAAAAAAATTCTCACACGTTACGTTGTGATCTGTTACACCATAAGTAAGACCTATCACAACTATTTTACCTTGACCTCTCTCTGGAGGTTCCCCTTCTTTTTTCCCGAGGTTATATGCATAACCAGTTACAGAATCGCATAAAGTCCAAATCTTTACTCCGTATTTAGCAGGTTTATTTGCGATGTACTGTATAAAAGGACAACGGCCTCTAAAAGGTACCAGTTGCTCATCTACTGTTACATTTTCCCGCATGGGGGCTAATTTGTCAGTTTGGCGTCGTTGTGGTCGAGTTTTTTTATCGTCGTTGCTCTGAATATTGGATGACCTACATTTACATCCTACAGACTGGCTAGAAACAGTAGGCCAAAATATGCTTCTAGTTCAACTAACGTTAGTTCTTGAAACGTGTCACCACAAAGTCTTTTGCCTCCTAAATATGACATTTTCATAATACCTTGTTGCCCCAGGAATCAACGAAATAATGTTTGCTGCTGATAACCTTCCCGATTGATGTGTCTTGTCATTCCATACTATATATATTGCCATCTTTTACAGTTACGTAATTATCCGTATCAGCTTCATCTGAAATAGTAGCTTCCACTTCATCATCCGATTCGTTATTATAAATCTTGGTTTCGGACAAATGGTCTTCTTCTTCAGAAGGATTAGAATCACTATCAGAAACACAATAGTTTCTTAAGTTCACTATCCGTAAGCAGTCTCTCACTACACATTTTCAATAATAAATTTCAATTGTTAGGTATTTCTTATTAGAGTATAGCATTAAGTTTGATATGTACTACGAAACTAACACACAGATGTCCACTGGCTGCATTTATGTGCGGAGCCACAGAAAAGTCTCACTTGTTTACCGGTACGCAAATAACGCATTTAATATGCGCAATATTGCGCAATAATGTGGGAATATTATGTAAGTTATTTATATTTATGAAAATAAAACAAAACTAATAAAATACATTGGTCTATGACAAAAATCTGCTTCTCGTTCTTTTAATTTGAACCACACAAATCACCGGGTCATATAGACCCAAAGCGAGTGTAACAAATGCATTTAAACAAAAACTAATTACAACTTTCTATCAATCTAGGTACACCGTTATTAGAGTAATGACATAAGAATCATCAATTGCAACGAAATACTTAATTAAAGAATTATGCACATTAGAAGAACGCGATTGAATCATATTGACCCGACCACAATAGGAGGGTTTTACCATGCTTAGTTCTGTTATAAGGTTTTTATGATTTTCATAACGTTTTAGCCCAAACATTTTATGAAAAATACAGGCATAACATTCTATTTTGGGGTAGCAAAATGACACCAAATTAGCACCAAATTATAATATATCATCCTGATAGCATGATTCGTTATAGGGTTTTTGTGATTTTTGTAAAGTTTAACCCCAAAAATATTATAAAAAATACGAGCAACAAATTTTAGTTTAGGGTAGCAAAGTAACACCAAATTAGCCCCAAATTATGACACATAAATGACTTCGTTACAATTGTTAGCTAAGTACCTGTACGTTGGCTGTGCTTTTTTTGTGGTAACAAATTAGCACCAAATTATAGTATAGGTTTCAAACGATTGTACTGCAATGACTGTGTTAACTTTAGGTGTGTCAACCAATGCTATTAACAGACCCAAGAAAATTCTATGAAGGTAATAATCCTAGCTACTACTAACGGTAATATAGATTAATTAAGTGCAATGCTATATATTTAACTTGGTTTCCTTTTATAAATTTTGTTTTTTTTATTTATTCGGCTTAATATGATTTTCTGTGTACTTGAATGTTTGACGGAGTTGAGCAACTAAGTTTTCCCAATCTAACACGATGTTCTTTACAGATCGGTACCATTTTAAGTCGTCTTCGTCGTCTGTGAGTAATTCGGCGGTTGCCTGAAAAACTTGAGCGGAAAGGGTTGTTCGTTTTCAATACTATAATTTCTTGGTTCCAGCTTGTCCAAATCTCATCCCTCTGATTTTGCATTTGTATCTAAATTGTTTGTTATTTTTGGAGTTATTTCTTACTTTCCTCGGCCATGTTTTAGCGTCAAAATTGCTCTGTATAGATCATTTTGTGTTAACATCTTTGCTCTGTACTTGTTTCGTTTCCCACATGTCTGTTTTCTATCTTCTGACCTTTCTGTGGGTAAATTTTCTCTCCATCTTTATGGTTTCATGTTCCTTTCTCAGCATTTTGTTCTTACTTGTGATCTTTTTCAACTTCTGTATCTGCTTTTAGCTTAATTCACTCAGAAGCTCGTAAATAACTTCTTTCTCTGGTGTTTTATACTTTCGCTGATCGTTTCTTTCGCGTTTTTGTATTACCTACTTGTTTCCCTCGTCTTTGCGCCACTTCGATTTATTGTCTGGTGTTCTTTCCACTTTGCTTATCTAATTGCGGACTTAGATATTTGTTTCTGTTCCTCTTTGGTTTGTAAATCTGACGTTTTCCGTAATTGCATTCTGCACTTTTCTTCTTTTTCATTATCGCTAAATGACGCTCGTCTTTTTCGACTTTCGTGTCTATGTTGTTCACGTATGTACTTCCAGCCTAATGAATAACGGTCTTATTGAAACTATTGCTGGACCACACTGGGACTTCTTGCATGGGCTACAGATTGAAATTTTTGAAGCATTTTGTGGGCATTTGATATCCGTGGCTGTCCTATCGTTACTTCGTCTTCTTACTGTACTCATTTCGGTTCGTTAGAAATTGTACAACAAATGAAGTGATAGTATGCTAGTTACGTATGGTAGTGTGTTCCGTCCAAATGGACATTTTAATAACCTCTACTACCCTGTTTTATGCTTTTATAATCGTTAAAACCTTCTGGTAGTCTGCTATTTATTGTTCGCGGCCTAACGTTTTTTTCGTGTTTAGAGTAGTCTAACACAATTGTAGAAATATATTTTCCAGTATTGGGCCAATACGTTTCAACAACTCATACTGCTAGTGTGTTGCTCCTTTTGTACGTACGACGTACATAGCCTCACCATATCTTCGTTTTTATCCTCGTCGGACTTCGCATTTGTTTTTCCATCTGACTTTTCTTTTTGTTCATTTTTGCTCCGGTTAAGCGTACCTGATGATTTGCCACCTTCAAACGAACTGCCAACTACATCATCCTCTTCTCCTTGTTTGTGTGAAAACTCGGCGTTCCTCTAGTTCAATTAATGCCCTTTCATCTGTTTCTAAAAGTTTTTTATCTTTTGGCAGAAATAAATTAAAAAACACTATAACTTATGTTATCTAGTTAGATTGGATTAAAATTGTTTTAGACCAGGTGGGATTGACAAATGAATAACCTGTCAAACGATTTTAGCAGAACCTGACTACCAAATACAAAAATAGTATTCTAAATTAAACCTGACTATTGCAGTATAAGAATGGGACAAGCTGGCTTAAGTAAAATTATTCCATATCATGGAGTAGTAACTAAGTTATTTTAAGAACTAATTCGGGTGGTTGACTATTCACGCCAACGGTGTGATGATTTGTCGAGACTGAGTTTACAAGTTCTCAATTTGGTAGTGAATAATACCAAATAATACAAGTACATTTTTATTATAAGTTTTTGTTATGAACGAATAAGTTCAAAGGTAAATATGTAATTAAAAATTATTATTAATTTTATTAAATACATAAATAAAAAGTTTACCTCGAGTAGGATTTGAACCTACGACCTGTACTTTACATCAGTTCTACATACATAAAGACAAAATTTACATCGATTGGGGCTTGAACCTTGATGGCGCAGTTGGTTATCGCGGTACTCTAGCAAAGTACAGGTTGTAGGTTCATATCCTACTCGAGGTAAACTTTTTATTTATGTATTTAATAAAATTAATAATAATTTTTAAGTACATTTTTGTTTCTCCACTTATTGATGGAAGAAGACAGATCACCGACGTATAAAAGGAATAACGTGGAGATATATTGTAACCTTTGTTGGACCCTACTCACTTTGTGCATAGCTTTGGAAAACAACCCAAAAAACTCAGTCTTTAATATGTCAAGGGCGACAAACCGAATTTCGCCAAGAAGCTATATTGCCCATAATCAGTGTCTACACTGTCTCTCAGTTGCTACCTTAACTGTTCAAGTACCAGACATTCATAAATTATATGACCTGCAGATTGATCCTCTGCCTTACAGACGCACACTAAATTTTTGGCTTATTTTCAATCTGTAGCAGTAAGATTTTAATCGTTCATGACCGCTTAATATCGTTGTCACATTCGGTGGTGAGGAGATTCTAAACTTCAGTTTAAAATTTACTTCCAATTTCCGGTTTCTTACATTCTCGATAGCTTGATTTTCATTTTGCTGGCGCATTTCTATTGTTCTTCTCTGTATTTGTATCTTTTCTTGTATCGTGATTATTATTGGTGCTATTCCTCAAATTAAACATGAAGCTTCATACGAAATGTTTCTAAATGCTTTTAATATTTTGATGTTTAGCAGTCTATGAATTCTTCTTAGTCTTCTTGTGCTTATTTGTTGTTTAGACCCGATTCCCAGATCTCTGCCACGTATATATATATATATATATATATATATATACACAGTGTGTCCCATCGCGTGAGGATCGAAGATAGCTTCTCACCGAGGCGATATTTTACAATTCGGATTTCGTAAGACAAGGTACACCACGTGTCGACATTTTAAAATTATTATCACTAGTACATGTTGTTCACTTACAGAGTGTTGCAGCAAACGTATGTTTTTTTAAGTGGTACACCCAGTATATTATGGCATTTTTGGAAAGCCACATTAATGCAGATCAAATTGATACCAAATTATATAGGGCTATTTTCAACCGTTCTCCCGATAGAGGGAGTTATTTGCAAGAAAAGGGCTATACTTTGGACATTTGTAATCCCTAAAATATTTGGGATATTGATATCGGGTTTTCACAGAAAAATAATTTAATGTAGCTTCCATGTCTTTTTTACACCGTCATACTTTTCTTTTCTTTCACGTACCATAAGGTCCACGGAGCAATTCCAGCTACAACTTATACCACTCTCATCGCAATCCTTCTTTACAGAGTTGAAGTCTGCTTATGAGTCTCTAGCTCTTTATCCACATTGCTGCTGCGGCGTATAGTATTTGCGAATGGACAACACTAGCTCGTATTCTCATTCTTGATTTTGGTGGTAAGAAAATATGTATTCTAATAAGAGGGTTTTTTAACTAAGACAAAATTTACAGAAACCTTTGTTTTTCAAATGCAACACCCTGTACATTTGGTTTTGGTGAATGTAGATTTTCATAAGGTTTCTTACGATGCCACTATTGTATAGGTTGAAGTAAACACAATAAAAGTTACAAAAGTTTAAATTTTTTTAATTTGATTGAACTGTGTTTATCCAAACATTACGTCATTAATTTGTTCTACTTGTTGCACACATTCTTATTTTTTTGTTCAGCCGAACAAAAGAAAATATTACGAAAATAGAACACGTGCTTTATGTAGTACTTTTTCCAATCAGGTAACCACAAATTATTCTCAAGCAGTCTTTGCACCGTTTGTAAAAATCACGGTAGCTTTGGAAGAAAATTAAATGTCAAATAATAGAGTCAGTAGATATTTAACAGAGCGAATTGTTTAAGTTCTATAATATCTATTAAGTTAATTTGATTACGTACTTGTTTATTCTAAGCTGTTTATTGATCCTTGTTTATTTATTTTGCGCTCCGATTGAAAATGAACTTTACTGATGAAGAGTTACTGAAAACTAGAGGTGTTTGAAAACTTACGGACACGGTTTGAGCAAACTTGTAGCGCCAAATATTTGCCCAAATCTGATGAAAATCGGCATACTACAAATGAGGATGCAGAATTTTAAGTATTGTTAGCGATTGAAGAAAATTCGCAACAGAAATTGAACTTAACCAGGGAATAAACAAATCTTCGGTGCACAGAATAATTAGAAGATACAAGTACCATCCCTACCATTTACGTTTGCATCAATCGCTTCATGGTCAAGATTTCCAAAATAGAATAAAGTTTTGTAATATTTTTTCCAACAAAATTGATGAAAATCCAATTTTTGCAATATAGTTCTGTTCAGTGACGAAGCAACCTTCAACAATATCGGTGTCGTTAATCAGCATAATATGCATTACTATGCTCACAAAAACCCATGTTGGGTACGTCAGGTGGATTTCCAACACCAGTGGTCCCTAAATGTGTAGAAACCAATCATAGGCGATAAAGATATCGGGCCATTCTTCTTTCAAGAATGATTTGATGGAGAACGGTACCTTAGATTTATAGAGCACGAATTGCCCATTTTACTAGAAGATGTTGATCTTGAAACACGGAGATTAATGTTTCTTCAACATGATGGTGCGCCTGTCCATTTTCACCGGAGCTTAAGGCATTACTTAAATCACTGGTTAGGAAACCGATGGATTGGTCAAGGAGGCGATATTTCATGGCCAGCAAGATCGCCCGATCTAACAACTATAAACTTTTTTCTCTGGAGATATACAAACAGAAAGTGTATGAAGAATTACCAACAACTGCGGAGGACATGAAAAATCGCATATCAGCAACTTTTAGAAATATTAGCCCCCAAATGTTAAACAGGGTCAAAGAAAATGTTGCAAGACGTCTTGAATTTTTTGTGTTCAGGAAGGTGGGAATATATTTGAGCATTTGCTGTAAATTTCCG
>JARFJB010000229.1:1757500-1937500 GCA_036346205.1 Vesta saturnalis | reverse complement strand
TCCATTGAGTAACCTTCTGAATAAACACGTATTTCCCTTTATATAAAATGCATTAGATCAACCTGCCACAGATTCACACGGTCGTTACCCCAATAATTTAAATACAAATGCACTTCCCCATCCCTGAAAAATCACTGACCACCTGAAATCTCAAAAAAAAAATAGTGGATTTAGAGAGAAAAGGAAGGGATCTTTCATCTGCTGCTGAAATGGAAGGAGATAACTGTATTACAAAGACTCAGGAACCGGTCAGATAATGTGTGTCTTGATATCTTTTTAGAGAAATTTTGATATATACAAGTCAGTATTAATCTGGTCTTAATCTAAAAAGGTTATAGAATTGTTCGGTTTTATGTTTTAAGTCCAAGTATGTTAAACTTTTGTACGAATATGTGAAATTTTAAAGTTCCCCTTTAAAATAAACCAATAATGCAACGGTTTGAAGCTTAAAATATTTAAAATATTTTGACAAATGTATGTTAAATCCGTCTGTAAACATAAATACATAGCGTACATTCATCAAAGTTGTATTACAAATTTATCACAAGCTGCTTTTGGTTTTTTGGTGCTCACGTCTGAATAACAGAATTGAAAAATTCCGAGCTACAAAGGTGAGAATGTGAATTTCTTTGAATTTTTTTGCGGTGGTGGTTTATTTTTATATGTAAATAAATTAGTTGGTGATGTTATTTAAGAGGATAAGTACACGCACTAATACTTGTTAATGGCGAAGTCGGGCATGTTCATTATTGATCTACGGTTGCTGTGCCTTATCCTCCGTCGCGACGCCCATCAGGCGTCCATTTTGTACAAGTCCTCGCCTTTCGTGATCAGCCACGCGAACACCTACACGAATACTAACTTAAATAGCATTTAGAAGTTGATTGCTGTTACTTTTTCCTTTATGGGTTTCTGAATTTTACGCACCGTTGCTTTACTTTCCACTGAACTTTAATCCTTTTGGGATTTTCGTAAAATAAAAAGAAAATTATTTAATCTCTTTGTGGTTTCAGAGCAATACTTTTTCAATTTTCTAAAACTTTTACATGACCTCTTAATTGTACAAACTTTTACCTCACATTTTTTTTTGTTTATATACATATGCCAAATATTTAATGAGGATTTGTATAAACAAAGCTTGTTTTAAAATGATTTAATTAATAATATAATAAAAAGAACGCTCCTTTTAACTCTTAGTAATTTAAATTTCTGGTTATACATAAATCTGAATGCTGACACAAATAAAAAGCTTGAAAATGTTTTTAACTTTATTTTAAAAATCTGAAAATAAGATAATCTTCTATATACTAAATAAAATTATACGAAAATATAATAAAAATGCGTACTAAGCTTAAAACAAAATTATAATTAATTCATTTTATTATTTTCGGGCATTTTATATTAAGATTGATTAAAGTATGTGTATATAAACGTAATTTTGGAGATTTAATATTCAAATGCAAACTTTTGTGAACACTCTTCAGACTTTCTGATTTTTTAATTTAAAAAATTTCACATCCTTTAATAGGATATTTGAATAGTTTTTTAAGCCCGTTCAAGAAGTATTTGTAGGTTTAGGAACTTAAAGATGCTGTGAATTGTTTTACAAAATATCTTAAAAGGTATTTAAAATTCGAGTTAAAAAGGGCGGTGTGTATAAATTGAACTTTCTTGTGTTTTTTTTTTCAAATTTGTGATTTCTAAATGTGATGTGATTTAAACTGTCACCCAAAACTTTAAAATATCAATTTTCTTTTATTGCTTAATGCAAAATATACGTTGAAATGCTAAAAAGTTGACGAATACGTTACGTTTGTAATAAAGTAAAAAGTGGCTGAATTGTGTAAAAATTTAATAAACGTAGTTACTTCCACTTAAGCTTTTAACTCTTTCACGTCAGCTGAAAATTATAATAATCGCTACTGAAAAATGTCCGTAACCGTTCAGTCTTTAATCGCACAATTTCACGACGAACAAGTGATCCATGCACATGACATCCAATACTAATGGTCTATCAGGTTTTTCCAGGGTTTTTTTAAAGCTACCACGGTATATATAAATCATAAATTTTCCAACGATGACAGTGGAAAACATTATTGGTATGTTAACACTTACCTTCACTAATTTTTACTCTTTTTTTCACTAAAACGCATATAAAACTGATAATCCTGAATTTAATAGAACATTACCGTAACAGTTTTCACCGATACAAAACTTCATGCATGCGCGTATACGTTACATAATGGAAAAAAGTTTTGATTTTGTGTTCGTTTCGGGAAAAAATGTCAAGGTCGGATCGATTAATAAGTTATGAATGGGATGTCGTCGTGTTTCGCGTTTTTCACGTATAAACGAGTTCAAAGAACTTTTTGTAGGGTTTTCCTTTTTGTTTTAGTTTTGTTTTATTATTATTTTTTATGCTTTAATCTACTCAATGAGGCTTGTTTTATACACAATAAATTTTAAATTGGTTTAATAGGTAAACTTTTAATCTATCTTGTTCTGTAACTCACATGAAAAATTCGTTTACACTCGTGTTAAATACTCAATTTATCTGAATATAATTATAAATTTTTTTTAACAATTTGATCACAATTATAATAAACAGAAACCTCTCTTTTTTTTAAAACTAATGATTAATTAATGTACTTAGAAATTTTTCTTGAAAGTATGGAAACTTTTTGTTAAATGTGCAAATTTTCGCACTTGCTTCCTTATACAAGGTAATCCAATAAGCCCGCGTCGGTCAATAGTTACTAAACCGTTATACGTATGGAAAAATTTTCTTAATGAAACTTACAATGTGTCATCTTTGCTATAACTCAAAATTATTGTCTGGAATACAGGGGGACCATCGATATCAAAAATTATACTTTTCTTAAATGGAATACCCTGGTGTCAAATGCAATGTTGCCGAGTTATGAATTTTCCTTTAAATTTGGTCGAAAATATTGGCTTACTTCATCCTATTGGATTCTATCATATAGGGTGTCCAAAATGTCTCTTCGAGCATCTCTACATTCACTTCTATTTTAATTGCATTTCTTAAATGTAACACCCTGTATATTATTCTGCCGTTGAAACGCTTAAAGTATACTCAGTGAGAAAATATCGTATCTATCGTATCTATTTGTTCGAAAATTTACACAAAAATGAGACAAATAACAGGCGGCGTAACTCGTTAGCATAATAATGTTATTTCTTTTATCAAATCAAACAAATTTTTATCATAATTAAAATACTTAGCTTTTTTTAATGGCGTATTTTTGTATTTATATTTTACACAAATCTATGCATTTCGATAACATTTACTGTGCTATCGAAACGTATAGTGTAAAGCATAAATACAAAAATACACCATTAAAAATCCCACAGAAGCTAAGTATTTTAATTATGCATAATAATGGTGAAAGTCTACATTTTCAAATTTATATCATTTTAATTATTATAAAATCAAATATGTAATTAAAAATTATTATTAATTTTATTAAATACATAAATAAAAAGTTTACCTCGAGTAGGATTTGAACATACCGCGCTATCGAGATACAAGCCCTAATCGATGTAAATTTTGTCTTTATGTATGCAGAACTGATGTAAATTTTAAATATAATTATATCATATTTATTCAAATAATCATAAAATCGTTCAGAATAAAAGATTATTAGACGGAACATAAATTAATTAACATAACCACAATAACTACTTTATCACATGTTCAAGTACTGTACCATTTTATTGTAGATTCATATTGAAGCTGTCGGTTAAAGATTTATTTACATTTCGATCAAGGGAGTAACTGAATAAAATGCTTTTCTTATTCTTTCCAACATGTTTGCTGCTGTGGTTGGGGGCGTTTTGTAAACCAGATCTTTTAATATATCCCAATGGGCACAATCAAGTTTCGTCAGATCTGGTGATCTTGGAGGTCATGGAATATGCCTTCTTCTTCCGAACTAACGGGCTCGAAAGTTTACATACGGAGTATTTCGGACGACAATTCTGAAATGAGCAGGCGCCCCATCTAAATAGAACTAAATCTTTCTCATTAGTACAGGCCATCCTACAATTCATACCGGATGTTAATGACCTCAGTGTGTTTTCGTTATAAGTGTTAGTATGTGCCACGAGAGACCAAAGTCAAACAATATCGTATTGTTTTTATGACTATTTTGACTTATTTTACATTCCAAAGTTTATTTGCCTCCGCTGTAGTAGCGAGTTACTTATGTTTAGTTTCTAACAAGTTATGTTTCATTTCAATTTTCAATTATTTACATATGTTTAATTTTTAACCAGCTACATATTAGTTTTGGAGATAAACCGAATGGTGCGTACCAAACTCTTAATCAAGGGTTACAGTGCTCTACCTGCCATCATTTGTAATGTGCCGAGTATCCTTCTAACACCGAACCAACCTCCTAGCTAGATCTATCCTGAAATGTGAACAGGTTGACCGAGACAAGTTGGGGTGGTGGTGGGCTACTTCCTTCCATCCTAGTTGTACTGGTATGTTTTCCAGTATATTATCAAGATCTTCATTTTAGAAAATTTGAAAGATATTCTCATTGGGGTGCCAATCACAAAAATAAAGCCCTATTTATTATTTTCTGAAGCTTTGTAATCGCAAACAGGGTGTGGAATGTAGAGATATTCGGAGAGAAATGTTGGACACCCTATATCAAAGAATTCAAAAGTTGAATTTGTTCAGTTTGAAAAGGGTAGGTCTTTAACTAAATTTTTAAAGAAAAATTCAAAAACTGGCAACACTGCGCTCGGCAACCTTAACCATTTGTAACTGAATGTAGAACCTACAGAGGCTGCATTTGCCATATGAGAAACTGGGGAATCCTTAAGAAAAATATAATGTTTGGTATTACTCTTTTTGGTACACTCTTTGTTCTTGACAATCATTTTGGGTTATGGCAAAGATGTCTCATTTTAAGTTTCATTATGAAGAATTTTCCATAACAACGGTTTTAGTAGCTATTGACCGACGCGCGCTTGTTGAGCTACCCCATATAAATTCGTCGATAAAGCTGCAAGCTGCCAAGCGTTACTACAAGAAATTTGAAAATATATTTCTTAGAATATAATTTAAAATATGACATACCATATTCTCCAGTTACACCAAACAAATGAGAAGTGGGATAGTGCAAATCACCTTCTGGAATTAAGAAGTTGTATTTAGATCTTTTGTGACTTTTGTAGCTAAATAAAATCTTTGCATTTTAACACTATTCAGAATGAAATTGTGATCAATAATACACTTTGACATTAGGTCAAGAAACTAAAAAAACTAAGCTTTATTAAAAGAATATTAAACAAAATTGTATTGGAAAGGTTAACGTTAAAAACCAAAAACAAAGTATTTAAAACCTCTCACTTGACATTCCGAAAATTTTATCAGTTACGTCTTTTGAAAGCTTTTATAGTGAGTACTTCCCACGTTCCAGATCCAAATTGCACCAATCGGGCCTTCCAAAATTGCAATATCGACCATTTACGTTCTTGGTAATTATCGGTAAAGATTTTGACATATCTCTCAATATTGAAATGCAGCTTACCTCCTTTGGGTTACACTCATCAACTGGGTCTCCAATTTACTTGATAAAGACGAATACATGTCGTAGTTGATGGATTCTGTTTAAAAGAAGTTGGAATTAACGAGGGCGTACCTCAATGATCAGTGATAGGCCCTTCACTTTTTCTGCTATACATTAGTAATCTCTCATTATACACAAAATGGTAATCCAAATTCTCAAATCAAGGCATTAAAGCTGAAATGACCATTTCAATCGAGGACATTCAATGTATCAGTCAATGAGAAAGCAATAATGTAATTAAATTTAATGCTAATAAAACTCAGTGTTGCCTTGTGTCCACCAAAAAAGATCGACCATTTACTATTGTAGGTATGAATAGCTCAGATCTTATGTTTTCAGACACTATTACTGTTAGGCGTGACTGTATCTTCAAATCTATCATGGGTCGACCATCTTCTTTCAGCTACTAAAGCTGTTTGTAAAATAAGCTACTTGTGCATATCTAAGCAGTACTTTACCTTCCGACAACTATTTGCACTATATCAAGTTCAAATTCGACCTCAGTGCAAATCTCCACTTGTCGTACCAAACGAGCGCAATCTACATTCTTCTACACGGATTCTAACTTTGGAATGACCTTTTTAGTTCCTGTTTCCCACCCACTTATGATATGAAAAAAATTTAGGTAGCCGTTTATAGGATTTTCTTAACAGTTCAATATCCCCCTATCCATCCTGCTAAGTGTTCCTGAGTACTTTATCACGTTAGTCTTTTTTGAACCACAAATATAAAAAAAAACATTTTCATATTTTATACATCATTATGGAAAAATTAAGATTCTATCACCTCCCACAGACCTTATTTGGTAGGTAATCTTATCGAATACACCTCGGAACCGCTCTTTTGCAGGTGAAATTTTATCTTAAGGTTATCGCTCTAGGGTAACATCCCCATATAGAACCTCCGCATGGAATTTTGGTTTCGGGGTGCTACCATATCCATATACTTTCGAGAAAGTTTAACCGACAAAAATCGACTCCCTAATATATTATAATCGACAATGTTGTTTTATTTATTTTTTTTATTTAGTTAATAGCAATTTTTTCAACGTTTCTTCAATAATGGATACCATCTGGATTAGCGTGAACTGGAAATACTCATTCACGGCACAATTTTTCTGTTCTCACGGATTTGTTAACCTGTTGGTTTGAAATGTTTGCGTAGTGTTTCGCAGGTTTAACCTTTTTGCCACTACTGGAAATGAGAAAATAGACTCTTCCTTCATCAGCTTTCATGAAGGAGTTTGACTCAGAGAGAACACTATTGTTATATTGATTAAAATCTGACCATAGTAATAGATGCTTCTCATATTTTGAACAAACTGATCAATAGCTTTGAAATTTAGTCAAGGAGTAAGGGTGCTCATTTACTATCACGTAATAATATAAAGTAATCCTCATTTTTTGGTTATTTTGAACGTTTAAGTGTACCAAGGTAACATAAGCAGACAATTTTTTAAATAAAGACGCAATAAAAAAAGTGAAAGTTGCCTATTGTGCTGTTAAAAGAGTTTCAATACAAATCACCTTAATTCCTTTTCCTCTCTTATTAATATTGTTCAAACTTTAAATCAACTTAGGTCAGGGTCAATTCCGTAGTTTGTTTGGATATGGTTATGGTCTCTCCTCGTACTTTGCACTAAATATCTCTTACTTCCTTATTACAGTATTATTATAAAAAAACATAAATATTTAGCACAGTGTACAATATCATTTAAATACTATTTGGGCACCCCCAACATAAATCTCTGGCAGCTCACTGGCATATATGTTTTTGCCAATAAATCATTGCTTAGTAATAGGCCAACAGACGATTTGTAGTGTTCAAGTTTGAAATTGGACAGGTCTTCTGATGTGACAAGCTATCGAGCACATGACAGGTACGATACAATCAAGTTATCGCGCTAAAGTTAATCATTATTTTATGAGCAACAACAATTTAACCAGTTGTTAAATTTTGATTAAGTACGAAAACACAAACAATTATCATGCATCGCTAGATATTTTCTAAGGAAAATTGTTCGAAAACGTCTATATTCTGTGACTTGAATAGTTATCTAATTTTAACTGCAGCAAATTGACACTAGGACCTTGTAGTATGCTCTCAAGGTAGCAACCTCGGGTCATTCTTATTCTTAATATATGCGAGGTAAAGTGCAATGAAAGCTTCAAAAATGCTATTTTTGATATCTAAAAGACCTCGCTGACATATCGTAGAAAGAATTAAAAGTGATAGTGATAGCTTAAATTTGGCAACTCCATTAAACCAATGCAACAGGGAGTAATAGCGTTATGTTTTTCGTTTCTTGTGCAGTGAAGGGATTAATACCATTAATATTCATTGTAGAATGAAGCTACAATACGGAAAATTACACTTAAAAATAAAAAGGGGTGATTTCCTAAGCAGATTCTCGCCAACCTAGACAAGCGCGTCTTGCTATACAGATATGCAGAAGAGCTGTGGATAAGCAGAAAATAGTCTTTGGTGGAGTGAATCTGTTAAAAATGCAGTATGTAGGAAAAAAGATGTGTACATAGCAATGTTTGTTTCAAAAAATGAGACGAAGATAAAACGGTTATATGAAGTGAAGAAGTGAATGAGTAGGAAGGTATTGAGGGCGGCAGTAGGTGAGAAAATATAGAATGATGTTGAGGGAAATAAGAAACTTTTCTGAGGGTCTGCAAAATGTAGTGCAAAATAGAACGGAATAGGAACACTGAACAGTATGAGCGAGATAGTATGGGATGAGTACGGATTGAACAAATGCTGGCAATAATATTTTGAAATACGGAAATGAGAGTCTAACAAGAAGGATGTGAAGGAGACACGGAATGGAAATGAGTTAAGTGTGATAAAGAAAACGGTGCAAAAGTTGAAGAATGGTAACGCTGCAGATGTGAATGGAATTACTAGTGAAATACTGAAATATAGACGTGCAAAGCCTGACATAACATTGTATAATTCCGATCGATCGGAAAAGTTCCGATGCATAAAGGTAAGGGGAGTAACAGTGATTACAAAAAATACTTCACTGTAAGAGTTTTTATTTTGATTAATAGAGTAGATACACGCCGTAATATTTGAGATGTACAAGGAAGGTGATGCTTGGATTAGGTGATAGTTCTCTGGTAGGAAAGTGTTTAAATGTGAAGAAGAAGCTGCACTCTGTGCTAGAAAATTTGAAAGAAATGTTTGCTGGACTTAAGAGGGAGAAGCTCTGAAATATTTTGTATGGAGGGAGTAAATGTCTAATAAATGGAATAAGAGCAGTGTATCCTGGCAGCCTGACATGGTGAGAAAGCGCTTGAGTAACTTAAAATAGAGTATGGAGTTAGACAATCCGTAGTTTAATGCATCCATGAATAAATGTGTTATCCAAACTCGCACTGATGCAATTGAAAATGGTTAACGTGCGAGTTCTGTATACGGCTTTACCAAAATACTGAGGAAGTCTGATGAAGTCTGTAAGTGTTTAACCTGCTTGATGAAACTGTAGAATAAATTAATGGGTTTGTATGAATATTCAATGCAGATGGTAGAATTGATGATGAAATTGAGCGGAATGCAGATGTAGGAAGCAAAGCAATTGGTGGTACATGGACCATAACAATAAATGAGAGTATGAAACGAGCGATGTAAAATAGCATATTTGTCCCGCTGGTACTGTATGGAAGCTCTGTATTTCAGAAAGAACATACAAATAAAGTAAATGTTGTTGGTTGAGATTTTTGCGAAGCGTTTTCGATAAAACTAGAATGTATAGAGTGAGTCTGTCGAAAAAATACGATAGTGGATATGCGAGATATAAGTATGCTTCTTTGGAACACATTAAAAGAATGAACGAGGAACAATTGACGAAGCATTTTATATGGGGGCTCAGTTAATGGTAAAACTGGGCTTGGTAAACCTCGAGAGTGCTCCTTGAATGCAGAAGAAAGCACGAGTAAAGGGAAGAAAGGTAAGGAGTTTTAGGAATGAAAGGACGTATGATAATCAGTGCATAAATCATGCGGGAGAGAAAGAGGTATGCAATGGTTTCTGTCTACCCTGTAAGAGAAAGGTATGATGGGCATGTTATGTTATGCTATGTAAGCCTTTGTGGAAGGAAATCCTCATATTATCATTGACAACATCTCAGCAGTGTTGAAATGAGTTCACCACACTATGCATAATACTTTTCACTTCGATAGAATTAAAACTTTTGTGTCGGTACGAAGCGGAAGAAGATTATTCTCTGAGAAGGGTTGTGACTGGCGATCCTGGGTGCACTACTATCAACTTGAAATCACTATTTTTCAACAAACCCAAAAAGTTTTGACCGCAGTTTAGGTTAGGCTGCTACTACTACTACTACTACTACTACTACTAGTACTATACACTCAAAACGAAGAACTGTTTTAAGCCTCCCATCAGAAGCACACGACAAGGATCTCTGAGGTACCATCAAAGCGTTAAACTGTCTAACAGACTCCACGCTTCAAGGCATTATCATTTTTTTGGTGGAAACACGCTTAAAAAGTGATGAAGTGATTAAGTTAAGGTGCACACTACCAAAGGACTTTTTTGGAATTGAAGTATTCCCAAAACTGTGGAAAAGTAATATATAGGTGCTTTGGACATTGTTTTGGTAAATATTGTTTAAAAACGTTTTTCAGGTTTTCGTTTGACTGTACACCTATGTACATGATACGCCGAGTTATATTTCACAAAGCGGGCATGGCTTACTTTATGCCGAGATTACTACGTTGTCTAACACAATGATGATGCAATTAGCCACAATAATAAAAATAAAAATATAAATATTATTGCCTTTAAGATGCCATAACGCTTATAAAGCTTTGAAGGGATCTGCAGTATGCGGTAACCTGTTTAGAACCTAGCCATTCTTACTTGTTTTTTTGAAACGGAAAGTTGTCGTAACACTATGGGGGAATAATTCCATTCTAACCCTTGTTAAATAAAGAATGAGAATATGTCGCGACGTTATACTTAATACTGTATAATTTGATTTTCATATATTGCATGTATTATAATTACAAAATAGATAATCTTAACTGAATGTTAATGTGACCAAAGATTTTAACTTAGCCGAGAAAATGGTAGAAACTTTAATTAAACGAATTATGGCAAAAAATAAAAACATACTAATAATAAAATACTTATCTTTTTTGGGTTTTTAATGGTGTATTTTAAATCATACAATCTAAACGTTTCAATAACACTTACAGTTATCTTCGTCAGTAGTAATAGTTTTTTGCTGTGTTTTTCCTAGACCTTGAAGAAAATGCTTTACCAATTATATGTAAAATTACCACAGCACTGTAATTTAACATAAGTAGTTGAAATTAAATTAAAATTAAAAATTACAAAAAACGTTCTGCATTATACTTTTCATTGTTAATAACACTTCCAATTATTGATAAAGATATCTCTGTGTTAGATTTAACTGGGTTATTTTATTTGATGTGATGTTTGGATTTGCGAATGCTTCTATCATTTTCAAATTGAAGTTTTTCACAACTTTACACTTACATCATAACTCGATTAAATTTTGTTAAATGTGTTTCTTGGCTGACAAATTTCATTGTTAGCTTTCGCCGTAGAGAGTGTTCTGGTTTGTCATCTTTAAGGCATTTGAACAATATTTAATTTTTAATGACCTAGTTATTCTTTACTAAAATTTAATTTTATAGTTGGCTTTATACGTTTCTCAAACTGTTGTATTAATAGCAGGCTGATGTTTATGTTTTAATTTTTCAACTTTGACAAAATTGTTTACAACATCTTTAACAATTTTTAACAAATATTAGTACTGACGAAGATAACTGTAAGTGTTATCGAAACGTTTAGATTGTATGATCTAAAAAATTTAAAAACCCAAAAAAGATAAGTATGTTATTATGAGTGTTAATGGTTTACATTTTCAAAAACATACTAAGTTTATTATTAGTTATGTAATGTAATCTTGATCAGTAGAAATGGCAAATGTAAACAAATATAATAAATGACCACAAAATGCACAACCGCGTCGATGTAGACAGGGGCGTAGATAATAATATTATAACAGTACCTTGCGTTTTTATTTTTATTTGTCTTTGTTCAGCTAAAAAGTGAAAGTATAAAAAGTTAATAACACTGAGTTGAGGTTTCAGAAAAGTACTAAATTGTGCAATACGTTGTGTTGAGTATGTCTTTGTGACGTAATGTTCGAAACACAAAAAACTAATCAAGCGTGAAAGATCTTTGTAAGCAAATCTCATATTTCACTCGGTAATTTACAAAAATAGGAGACCTGGAATCGGACTCATCCTGCTGATGAATTATTAATTCTAGAATCTAAAGTCCAGTGTACACGAGTTTCTTTTATTATATCCTGATCTAAATAAATATGACTTAATTAAACATGCTCACTAAATTATTTCCTTAAATTAAATCAATGAATGGTTCAGAATACACAATGGGAATTGTGAATTAAGAGCTAATTTAACTTGGCTGAATAAGTAGAATTATTCAAGAATGTTTGATACAGATAACTAAAAAAGGTAAAACATTTGCAATTGCAATAATAAATGAAAGTGTTAAGTTGGTAACATCAAAGTGATGAGCTGCCTTTATACTTCAGCATAAATGTGGTGGTCCTTTTGCACATTCGTTTACATTTATTTGTAACGTAGATGAATGTATGTATATGAAAATATGTGTACGAATAGGTAGGTGTTACTTGTTAAATACACGAAATTCAAAACAATAGAAAGAGAATACGTACCATATCTTTTGAGATCCTATTCACAATTTCTAGATAACACAGTATAGTTTCAAATGTTATCTTGTAACGAACCCTTTTATGATCATAACACGTGCAAACTTGCTAGAATTAATTTTCTTAATTCGTAAATTCCTAAACAAAAACATTTATTTACGTGCAATATAAACGTGTATAAAAACTCTAATATTTTTGCATAAACACCACACATTTTTCAAATTTGCATACGTTAATAATAAGACGGACAGAGAAGGCGCGTTTATTGAACGTTATGAATGAAGAGGATAGGTAACATTGAAAAAGGATGACAAACTCAAAAACACGTGTCAGACGAGGGAACATGTATGTTTCATGCGGTCGACAGCCTTGGGGATGGGAAACAGAGAGAGTAGACACAAAATTTGCATAAAAAATTCGAAAGACGAGGATAGCGCTGGTAGCAAACTACGTAAGCGAGAAAAGTTTATGCGCTAACTGAAAGGAAGACGGAGAAGTCGCAATTTAATTAGTTGAAACGAGAAGGGGATGTTTAGAAAAATAGCGGTTCGGATAAGGACGGAAAGCGCACGTACACTAAAAGAGAGAACGCTTCATCGTTTTAGGAAAAAACACCGGAGCGTTACTAACGTGATGCTTTTACTGAAGAGAGATGGCTGCTGTAATTAAACAAGTAAGAGAAGGGCGGAAAAGGTAGTTGTAGAATAAGAGTACGGTTTATATGAGAGTAGAAGTGAGAGCGTTAAGACAAAAAGAGATAAATACGCCATGCGCGGAATTCAGAACCTCCCTATCCTGCATCGATCCTTTGGGCGAGCAAAATGGCTCCCCAGTGGAAAACCTAGCTGTAAAATCACTAAGGACTAAAAGCTATCTAAAAGTATTGCAAAATGAACTTTAGAAACATCGAAATAAAGGTGATTTGACATTGAAAAATTATTAGGTTTGCTGAAAATTCCGAAGGGGCATTTTCGTATGCAGCACCCTTTGCCTCACGTGCGTTTTTCTGTTTAAATAGACCATATAGCGTGTTTGAGCTAGGGAAGAATTTGCCACATAAAAACTATCTCTCAAAGCCAGTGCGAGTGAAAAATATGTGTGCTTTGACGTAAATTAATGTGCGTAACGTAAATTTAACTATTTTACAATAATTTTACATAAACGTCAAGATTACAGTTTAGAAGCTGCCTACTTAAAGGATTAACAACAAGATCCATTGTTTTATCGCTCCAATTTCATTTTTTAACTTTAACATCTCGCTGAGAAGCGTCAGAAAAGATACTTTAGATACCAAAACGAAATCCAATCGTTCAGAACTCAACCTTCCGGAATTTAGTCTATCAAGCGTAATGAGCTACTTAAAGCTTTCAGAAAAAAAATTTTAGTAAAATACCCCACTTTCCACACCTATACTGTTAATACTCCTTTGTAATATAATCAAAATTTACTAAATACCTACACCTTAAATGACAAAAGAGAAATAGTTCTTTTGTGTGAAATTTAAATTAGCAAGTTTATTAATTAAAAAGCATTCACTAATGTATACCTATTCAAAATGAAAATAGGACCCAAGGAATAAAAGCAGAACCAATATAAAATTAATAATGAACAAAAATTTACAATAAAATAATCGTGAAAAGCGAGTATTTGGAATTTAGTAGGGAAAAAAGCATGTTTGGTAAATTTGATTTACTGAGTGCTGCACGTGAACCTAAATCGAACAGTTTAGGCGTCTAATTATGTCGCCAGTTTTAATTTCATCATACAAAGGGCAATACCATTCTCTCTTTCAGCAAATTCTATTATGACACCCTCAAATTGATTATCCTAAATGGGGCAAGGGTATCCAATCAACAACATATTTTGTATAAGTTATTTTGTAATTATTATGAGTTTTGTTATAAACAAAAATACGTTTAGAATTTACATCAGTTCTACAAACAAAAATTACATCGACTTGTATCTCGATAGCTCAGTTCGTTAGAGCGGTGCTCTAGTAAAGTACATATCGCAGGTTCAAATCCGTCACGAGGTAAACTTTTTATTTATGAATTTAATAAAATTAATAATAATTTTTAAGTACACAAATTACTTTGTAATTTCCTCTTTTCTCTTTTGAAATACGCACAAATCGTTAACTGTTATACTGTCCTATTAAAGGAGAGGGAGAGATGTAGTAGCAGGTGAAAAGCAGGGGGTGATTTTAAAGTTGTTCAGCGCAAAGTTTTGGAAAGAGCTGGAGGCACATTACATTTGTTACATAATTCAAAGGCAAACATATTGAATTATACCCAACAACTTTGGTTGAAGTAACTTTGCTATTACACTGTAGATAGTTTTCAATTTAGAGAAACCACATGCCTCTGAAATATGTTTAGTATTTGCTCAGAGTATTATTAGAATTGTGGTATTATACTGGAAAGAGCTTAGTTCTCAGTCACTGTTCTGTGTTCAGTTAAGCCAGCTAGATGTGGGCAGAATAGATTAGAAATTTAATATATATGTTTGTACATAAACTTGATATGTTTAATACTTTTGTGGCATCCTCTACTAATTTTCAAAATCCACGACAACGGTTAAATATTATCACACGGTTTTAGAGCTTTATTTCTTGAATATTATCTGCCGAATGTGTGAACGACAGCAAACAGTATTTGCAATTTCTGATTTAACATTGTACAGTGATGCATTATTAAAGCAACCAATTATTTAATCAGCTTTGCAGACTTACATAATAAATATTAAACCCAGAATTAACTTGGATAAACTTGTTTTTGGTCTAAGCTTCTATTAACGATTCAACTGTTTTCATAATGCATTATAAACGAAAAAGAACAAAAACTGATCCTATTCTAAATCGTAATAAAGTTACTAAGAGACTAAACTATTATTACTCAAATAATTGTAAATGAATAAAGGTATTGTGTTTATTAAAATAGTCGTTATTAAACTAGCTCTCGTTCAACTTAATTCTGTTTATTGTTCGTACTCTTTCATTTTTTGTATACTTAGTACAGATTAATTAACAAAAAATTAATTTACCTTTGCAAACATGTTTTTAAAAGACTGTTTGACAACATGAAAGTTATTAATGATTAAATAGAAAATTATTAATATAAAGCTTTCTTGTGAAAGTTATTTGTTAATACAACAGGCAATTAAAAACGTGCTTGTTGTAAATTTAATTGTGTAACATCACTCTAATAAGAATTAGATTACATCGAACTAATTGAGGGCGTGAGTGCAAAATGTGGCACAATAAAATAACGAATTCCGATACAAATTTCGTTTGACTGCAAATTGGCGAATTAATCATAATTTTAAGAGCCAGGTTGCGGTTTACTTGAATATATCAAAGAATTTAAAAAAAAACGAATTAATCCACTTCCTTCTATACCACTTGATCAATCTATACCGTACTTCAATAAGAATGTTTAAGTTTATTTACCCAATTACTCTTTTTCTCAACTTTTTCTACTACGAAATGCAGCATGCTATAGCATTCGTTAAAATACAAATTTACAGTGTTCACTAAGAAACAAATCCTTTATGATATATTCTTTTGGAATTCGTTAAAAAACAGGTTCTTGTAGCATTCCCTAAATGAAAAATTCTTATATCATTCGCTAAAAACCAAGTGACTGAACACCCTTGCAGCACACGCCAAAAACAAATTCTTGTGGCATTAGTTAGAAAACATTCGTTAAAAAACAAATTCTTATGAAATTCGTTAAAAAATAAATTCTCTCTACATTTGTTAAACAAAAATTCTCATACCACTAGTTAAAAGCTAAATTCTTACAACATTCGTTAAACAACATATTCTTATAGCATTTGCTAAAAAACAACTCGTTATAGAATTCGTTAAAAAAAACAAATTCTTGCAGTATTAAATAAAAACAATTCTAATGGAATTCGTTAACAAAAGATACTTACAGGATTCATTAAAAACAAAATCTTATGGAATTCTTTAATACATATACAAATTCTTACACTTAGAAAAAATTTTTTTTATGAAATTAGTTAAAAAAAGATTCTTACAGCATTCGTTAAGTGGCATATTCTTACGGCTTCGCTAAAACACAAGTTGATACCATATTCTATTATTCGTTAAAAAAAAAACAAATTCCTACACTATTCGTTAAAAACAAATTTTTGTGGAATTAGTTAAAGTTGTAGCATTACTTAAATGACATATTGTTATGGCATATACTAAAAAACGAATTGATACAATATAGTTACGGCACAAAAAACATATTTTTATGGCATTCGTTACAAAAAAAATTTTGATGAAATTCGTCAAAAAACAAATTCATACAGCATTAATTAGAAAATCGAAATTCTACAGAACTCGTTAAAAACAAATTGCTATAGCTCTCGTTAAAAACAAATTCTTAGCGCATTCGTTAAGTGACATATTCTTTAGCGTTTGCTAAAAAACAAATTTATACAATATTCTTATGCTGTACATTAAAAACAAATTCTTATCGTATTTGTTTAAAAACAAAATCTTACAGCAGTTGTTAAAAACAAATTCTTGCAGCATTCGTTAAAAAAACAAATTCTTATATCATTCGCTAAACACCAAATTGATACAAAAGTCACTTGTTAAAAAATTTTTATGGCATTCGTTAGAAAACAAATTCTTATGGAACTCGCTAGAAAACAAATTATTACAACATTCATCAAGTAACGTTATTATAGCACTTGCTATAAAACAAATTGATAGAAAATTCTTACAGCACTCGTTAAAAACAAATTGTACAGCATTTTTTAAAAAACAACATCAATTGTTAAAAACAAATTCTTATGGCATTCGATAAAATACAAATTCTTATGAAAAGCGTTAAAAAATAAATTCTTACTACATTTGTTAAACAAAAATTCTCATACCAATAGTTAAAATCTAAATTTACAACATTCGTTAAACGACATATTCTTATAGCATTTGCTAAAAAACAACTCATTATGGAATTCGTTAAAAAAAAAACAAATTCTTGCAGTATTAGATAAAAACAATTCTAATGGAATTCGTTAACAAAACATTCTTACAGTATTCGTTAAAAACAAAATCTTATGGAATTCTTTAATACATACACAAATTCTTACACTTAGAAACAAATTTTTATGAAATTAATTAAAAAAATATTCTTACGGCATTCGTTAAGTGGCATATTCTTACGGCTTCGCTAAAACACAAGTTGATACCATATTTTATTATTTTTTCAGCACTCCCTGAAAATAAATTCTTATGGCATTTGTAATTTAACACTCGTTAAAAACAAATACTTACACAATTCGTTAAAAAAAAAATTCTTACACCATTCGTTAAAAACAAATTTTTGTGGAATTAGTTAAAGTTGTAGCATTAGTTAAATGACATATTGTTATGGCATATATTAAAAAACGAATTGATACAATATTCTTACGGCACTCACTAAAAACATATTTTTTGTTAAAACAAATTTTGATGAAATCGTCAAAAACAAATTCATACAGCATTCACTAGAAAATCGAAATTCTACAGAACTCGTTAAAAACAAGTTGCTATAGCGCTCGTTAAAAAATAAATTCTTAGCGCATTCGTTAAGTGACATATTCTTTAGCGTTTGCTAAAAAACAAATTGATACAATATTCTTATGCTATTCATTAAAGACAAATTCTTATGGTATTTGTATAAAAACAAAATTTTACAGCAGTTGTTAAAAACAAATTTTTGCAGCATTCGTTAAAAAAACAAATTCTTACAGGATTCGTTAAATAGCAAATTCTTATATCATTCGCTAAAAACCAACATGATACAAAATTTACTCGTTAAAAAAATTCTTATGGCATTCGTTAGAAAACAAATTTTTACAACATTCATCAGGTAACGTTATTATAGCACTTGCTATAAAACAGATTGATAGAAAATTCTTACAGCACTCGTTAAAAACAAATTGTACAGCATTCGTTAAAAAACAACATCAATTGTTAAAAACAAATTCTTATGGAATTCGATAAAAAACGAATTCTTACAGTATTTATTAAATGACAAATTTAACTATTGAAAAACAAATTGATACAAAATGTTTAGAGCAATCGTTAAAAACAAATTTTTGTGGCATTCGTTAAAAAAACAAATTGTGCTAGAGTTTTTTAAAAAGATATTGTTATGGCATCCGTTACAAATTCTTGTAGCATTAGTTAAAAGACAGATTCCGACTGCATAGCATTAGTTGAGTAGGCATTGGCGCAAAATTATTACACCATTTCGTTAAAAAACAACTGTCCGCACCGTATTCTTTAAAAAATCAAGTTTATGCAGCATTCTTTAAAAAAGATTATTACGGTATGATATTCATGAAAAAACAATTTTTACGGCATTCGTTAGAGAAAAAATTCTTGTAGCATCCGTAAAAAAAAACAAATTGCAAAAATTCTAACAAAACCAAAATGTACGGCAATATTTATTGTGTCAACAAGTATCTAAAAACTAATTTTACATTTTTATAAGAGAGCTGTGTTTAGCTAACTACTTTAGGGAAAAATTGCATTATTCCAATCCGTAAAATAACAACTATCAACCATATCTGTTTTTATATGGTATTTAAGCGAATGCGATGGTATTTTAGAAAGTGCGATGTTAATGAGAACATTAGCGTTTTAAGATGGAAGGTAAATTGTTTTACCCAAAGCTCATATGACTTACAAGTCTCTCGTTGAATTGTACGGGACATTCCTATTTGTAAAAGCGCTGAAGAAGCACATACTCATGATCTTTAAATACTACCAGTACGCACCAAAGATCGTGGTTATCATATTAATTTTTATGACTGTACGTGATTCGTTTTCCGCCATTTGCCTCTCATTCTTAAATGGTTTGTAAAATGTCATGCCATTTGTTGCATTTAAATCCATCACTACTAAAATTTAAAAAAAATCAGTGTTGCCATGCGTTGGTATTATTGCCACTGAATAAAGTCAGAAGGTTAGTGACGCAGAAAATCGTTGAAATGACTAATCGATGAGTAGTGTAAAATTTTTGTTAACCTTGAGTCATAGTTGTAGCAGATGTGCTATGACTATTTTCTCCCCGTTTCGTCTCCAAATACTGCCAGACATCTTGGTACTGTAAACCGAGATAGTTAGACATGCGGTAACACAACCTACTTAGCAGTGACAAGATAATGGGCGCAATTATCGTTATCGCCTATCTTGTTTTTTGCAGGAGGTTTTCCTTATACACATATAACGGTATGATCATTGGGTATACGCACATCATGGGCGGATAATTAACCCCAACCGATTCCATCCGATCCTATCCTGATCGCGCCCATACTTAACCGAGGAAGGTTCGCAAAAAACTCGAGCAGTCCGTCATCCCGTTGGGGAGTGAATCAAACATGTTGCTTTTCCTTTTTTGCTACTGTAAAGATTCTTGTAATTTTTTTACGTATATGTACGAGCAATTGTATTGTCATAAGACAACTACTCCCTACAGAAATTATCAGTTACAGAAAAATATCTTGGTTAGCAGCTTATTATCAAAAAGAATAGTAATTAATAAAATAGAATAGCCTAATTGTTTGAATTTTAGGTCCAAATTTTTCTTCGGAGATACTGATGGTCGACTATGTTAGATTATCATTTGAGAAGACGCTATAACTTAATAACTCAAAAATTGTGCATTCGGTATACATGTAGAACAAGATCATTCCTAAACCGCGTTTCATAGCGACCCTACACTAAAGGCTCTTATATGGAAACAGTAATACTAGAGTAATACTTGAAATAAATGAACATATGTCTCTATGAAAGTTTCATAGAGAACATGGAGTTGTCTATTTTTGCAAAAGATAGGTACGTTTGGTAATTAAACCATGGTTAAAAGGACTTATTCTTAGTTGTGGTAGCTACAATGGGGCAAAGTATAAGAGTTCACTGAGGAATGATGATAAAATACAGGGAAACCGTTTTCCGGAATGGAAACAATGGAAGATCACTTGGTTATTTATTATTGACGAATTAGAAGTATTCTACGTTTGGGTGACATCTACTTGCTATTTCCTTACTGAAAAAAACTCGTATGTAAGAAAACTATTGAAACTATGGCAGATATTCGTATTTTGTGCTATATCTATAAAAAGAAGTAGTTTCTCATATGATGTTTCACAATTGCCAATCATGTTAAAAACCTTTCTGGTTGATGACTTTAAAAGATCATCGATTCAGTATCGATTCTTCCACACTGTTTTAGATTTTGTCCTAAAATTTCTTCGTTATTATACATTTGACCAATTTAACAAAGCCTTCATACTGTCATATGCCGTTTGATTATGATTTAACATACGATCTTGCCTAGTGGACGATTTTTCTCAACCTGTATTATTCTTCGTTATTAGTGTATGTTTGGACCAAAACTTTTGAACCAACACATTTTGGCTAAATGATTTTGTTAATACCATACACGTTTAAGTAATGAGTTTCCGAATTTGGAACAAAGCATGTTGCTCTTCGAAAGATATGGTCTACCAAAGCAGAAAGCAATGAATGGCAATGGATGTTTATAAAGATTCACTGCAATCACTATTGTTTACACAAGAGATGCTAGCAAGTTTAAAGTTACACTGGCGTAACTGTAAATATTTCACAAACGACTATTATTCAAAATAAGATATTTTTATGGCCCGCTATTATTTCCAAGTAAAATATTTAATTTCGGATTATATTGCTTTTACATCGAGTGTTATTCGAAATTTTAGAAAGTTATTGTTGAGGTTGAAATCTGCTGCTGTAATATGTATAAGTTCATGTAAATTTTGTGAGTATAAGAAATACAGCAAGTTGGAGAAATCTTTCTTGGTCTAAGGAAAAGGAAAAGGCCACGTGTTTTATTTCCTCCCTAAGGGGGAGGGCGGGCTGCTTGAGCTTTCCAAGCTCCTGCAGTCACAATCACGGATTCCCAACATACATACATTAAGTATGTATGCATGGTGGGATTAAGGAAAGGTGCGGCCAGCAGAGGATCGGAGGAACGCATTTAGGGTTCTGAGGGGGAAGATACTACTCCAGCATTCACCTAAATAGCCACACATGGTGTGCGTGTACGCAATGACCATGCCGCTATATGTGTATGAGGAAAACCCTCTTATACAGAGTAGACGATAACGGGAATCGAATCCATTACCTCCCAAATGCTACGCAGGTCGTATTACCACAACTCTACTAGGGGAAAAGCAGAATAAGGCAGCAATTTTTTTTAACGGTGGTGATGAAATAAACTCAAAAATTAATTGAATTAAAAATTGCATTTAAAGCTCTCATCAAATAATTTGGTATTTTTATTTCATCGTTCTTTTTACATTCAGGTTTTTGACAAACGCTCAGTATTTCTTGCTGAAGTGTGAAGAGGGTGTCAATTCGTATGTATGATGGTTAAGCGAGAATTCTTTGTAGTGTAAAGTTTTTTCAATTTCGCATGTATATCTCATGGATTTTTTATTTGAATAACACTGTTTTGAGACATATATTTTTTCGTAACACTTTTGAAGGATTTTAGGGTTTCGCCGATCTTCTGAAAGATTTTTTGTGGAAACTGTAAATACTATTTTTAGCAGATTGAACAGTAATTGATATATGGAATGTGACAATAGGTTTCCTCTTTGCAAAATCATGAAATTTATAACAAGTAAAATAATTTAGTGGCGTAACAAAGTTAATAAAACAAAATTTCAGTTTTTAAACCACTTTATCCATTTGTGATCGTAAAGCTCAAAAGCTCAATAAAAGTTACAGAGAGGTCTACGATGGATTACGGTGTAACACATACATCATCGGTTCAGTTGACCGACAAAATCAGAACAAAAATATGAAAAGAATGAAAGGGAAAGGAAAGAAAAATACAATGGCTGGCGTATTTATAAAAACGCGGTCATATCAATGGCATATCCTTTACCGCACGGTAGCCAAATGGACACCGCAGCTTTAAAAACGAACCGACTACTTTTGCACCTCTCATTTTTCACATGCGCGCAACGAAAAGAGTTCGCAATCTGTTTTTAAAAGCGATATCATCTTTAAAACGATTAAACACATTTCATAAATTGAAATAACTTGTGCGTTGCCTTCAACAAAATATCCAAGCGGGTAAATGCGACACGAATAGTTTTTCACATTTCAAATTTAATTTCGTCAATAACACCCAATCAATTAATAAATTTTTTAGGCGTTTTCTCTTTAATTAAAAACGCTATTAGCAATCAAAGATATCTCTAATACGTTTACGAAAAAAAATAAAATGAAAAATTTTATAAATTGTCGCGAAAATAAAAAGTGAAAATAAAATTGCTAGCGGGGAAAACTCGTTTCATAAACTTTCCGAATTGTTCCCTAAACTTTTCGCAACTTTTTTGCCGCTTCTAGAAAAGTAATTTAAAGCGTTGAGAACAAAGGACTGCGCTTTATGGAAATGGTTATAAGGACGAAAATTGGGACTTTCCTTCGTTTGGTATTAAGGAGTGGTAATGGTAGATCCCGGCCAAGCTAAGCTAAAAATCTTGCAGGAGCTCAGCTAGCTGTATTGATCAGCCAGAGGGTGGTTGGAGGAAACCGAGGGTGGGAGTTTTGGTCTAAGGGTGGTCGAGGAAAGGACAAGGGTGGGCTGCGGTCTTAGTCCCTACCCGATAGCTCTAACACCCTCATGTATTTCATTCTATATACCTTGGCACTACGGTTAAAGGCTGTGGCTTTAGTGGATTGCTTTTTTGAATTAACTCTCGCGTTTTCTTTAAGCGCATTTTGTTTTTCTTTTCAAAATTATTAATTGACTTTCACGCTCGTTTGTGTTTAGATAAAATTACCTCGGAATTTTCACGTTTTAATAAGGCGTATAAAATGTTTATAATTTAACAAAAACAAATATTAAGATCTTTTAAAGTTTATCTAAATGACTACGTAAATATTATTTCAAAAAGGTCGAAAGGTAATGTGAAATTTTTGTATGAAATTTGTTACAATTAACCCTTTTGAATAAATAATGCCGTTTACCTCTAATTATTTCAGAAAACATTTAAACTTTTGTTTAGTCCTATTTAATTTGTGGCTGTTTTCAAAATTGTATTGCTGTATCTTTAGAAACATATTAAACATTTGTATAAATCTGCAAATCAGATTTTTAATAAGTCCCTTTGGTGTATAATTAAGTTTGCTGCGCGATAGTTTTTTATATAGTTTAAGTTTAGTGTGGGTGGTACGGTTTTGTATAGATATTTGTAAGCGATTCACATGTAAAAATGATTGTAGCAGAATAGAGACGTTTAAAAATCAGCGGTAGCAGGTGTGAAACCCTTCATTTTGTACAAAAGGGCAAGGGCAAAGCTTTATGGAACGAAATACTGGTGTAATTCTCACACAGGCAATGGTCCCGAGTTATCCGCTGAAATTACTCTGCACAGTCCCGGAAACTAGTATTACCCGAGTTCTCCGTTTTCTCCGTACTCCTGGAAAATCCCCTCATGCCATCAAAAGTAACTACCACCCGTACAATAAATGTAGGAATAAATACACGGACTTGAATATATGTTCTATGGTTACGGAAGAAAGTATTGAGCTAGGAAAAATGGAATTAATTAATTATTCAAGGATATTTATGATATGTCTGAAGCTTTTGTGCTATTGTTCAAGAAAGACAATTGCTATTGTTCACGCAAAGCCCACTGAAAACAATTAGAGATAATTGGAAGTCTTTTATGCTCTTGATTTGTTGCTTTTTTGTCTTTTTGTTCTTTCTAGATTATCCTTATTTTTAAACTTCTTTTACTTCTGTTTTAAGCACTAAACTTTCATTTTCGCTAACGCTTATACTACTTTTTTAAATTTTTAATGCACGAGGCCAAATTTAACGACAATGAAGTTTATAAAAGAAGTGACTGGTTAATCATCAATCTTAATTTTGAATACTCCCACGAACTTACTAAAACGTGCTAAGAAATTTAACAAAGTTAAAATATTTACCAGAGTTTAAATATTATCTTTACTAATTTATTGAGTTATAATCTTACGATCATCCCTCGCGTACACTCAATCACTCAATCTTTGCGTATCAACATTTCTTGTCAGTTGAATGCGCCCTTAGAACGTTGATTCACTTTGAAGTCAATGTAATTCCGTCTTAACCACTATTACTGCCTAGAGCCATCTTATTAACTTGGGTGTAAGCAATCGGATAGGCTTTGGACTTTGCTTATAAACTGAGGCACAAAATTTGTAAGAATCTAGTACATACAATTTAAAAAGCAATGTGCGAAAAATTTTAATTATCAATAGCGTAGAAAATTGAACCATTAGTGCTCAATCTGCTAGATAGATTCTAGGATCAATACGTCGTTCAACTTTTATAGATTGAATTTACTTGTTCATTACACATTATATCACACTTTCTAGACCACATGTAAAAATGAGAGAATTAGTGTTTTATTTAGCCATCGTTATTGAATTTAAACTTCTTAATTACATTTTCCTTTATTGAATTTAAACACGCCTATATTTACACTAATGATGTATCTAAATTATACTTTAATTTAAACTGAAATTGTTGTTACATCTGGGATAATTTATTTTAAAAGGACGACTGACGGTACAATTTTGTTGTAGTGTACGAATCTCCACAAAACTTTTAAAATTATGTACCATTTTGTCACCCCTCCAAAACATTTAACAGAAAAATGTTCTCAGTTATCCTAAAATATTTTTCTTGCGTTAGAGGATTAAATTTACCAGGAACGTTTAGCAATTCAAAGTCCGGGTCAAATCCCAAATTGTGAATTTGTCAGGTCCACCCGCAATATATCTTATCAGCTGTATAAGGGTGATAGTCGCGCAACCCTATAATCATTAGTGACCGTTGCCCCACTCCTTGTGCTTAGTTTGCATTTACAAGTTCCCTTGCATCCCTCGTTTATGCCCCTTCAGCCCCCTGGGCTTATCCCTTACCCCAGCACGAAGCCTCATATACATAGAGGTGTACACTCGCCACCTCAAATTCATATCGCTTTAGAAGTCTTTAGGATGTTTACATTTAAAGTACAGTCAAGGAAAGATTCCTATTGTCTTCGTTTACATAATTTTTTTATAATTTAGAAAATCGTGCAGGGATTTAAGTCGACGTTTAATTCAATTATCTTTAATTCTACCCATTATATATTAAACGCTATTTCTTTTCAGTTCATTACGTTAAGGGCAAGCGTATAAAATTCTTGTCATTTTTGTTCTAACGTAAAATGCGTTAAAATACTAAATAATCTAGGGACGTTACAGAGAAAAACAGTAAAAAAAATTCATAAACGCAAAGTTATAAAGTTCTAAGTAATTATTCTGGGATGATGAAAAGCGACCTGCCGTGTCGGTACTTTTATTTGCATTTTTAAATGAGTAAGATGTTAATGAGTGACAATAAAACTGAAAAAAAAGGTCTTTTCTCTCAGCTCTAAAATTACCTAAATCATTTTGAAATAATTTTTATTAAACACCCAACTTTAAAAAAAAAATTAATTTCTATTTTTAACATCTAAGATTCTGTAATCATATGGTTTAACTGTACCAATGCGACAGAGTGCATTTTTCTTAAAATTTTGCGCATTGATGTTCGCGCTTTTGCACTGATCGTTAGAGAAAATTTTAAACGCATGCGTATAAAAAGCTTTAGAGTTCAATTGAGAGGTCGTAACGCTCACTATCAGATGCCCCATCTTAGATCTATAATTATTGACTTGTCTTACATGCAAAACTAAAAAAAAAATGAACAAAAATCTTTTTTAAAAAATTAAACAAATTTACTCTTAGAAGATCTTTGAAGTTATTTTTACGCATAATAGAGACGATAAATTTATTGTTGACAATTTTCATTTTGCTCTTGTACTAATCTTTTTTGCATGATGTAGAAGCTAATAGGCATCGTAGTAGAGGTAGTGAGTACGTATATAGAACTGTAATTAATGTGTACGCATTTAAATATTCGACTAATCTGCTTTTAGATTAATAATGAATTAGATGCTTTTGGACTTCTTTATTAGGTAGAACTTACACACCCCCTTGTGCTCAGCGGCGAAACTAGCGAGCTTTATCTAGGACGAAGAGGGCGCTTTTAATCCTGCTTTCCAATGTATTTAACATGTTTTCCACAGCTGCTAAAAATTACTGTTGTTTTATTTACTAACGCTTACTTTAGAAAGGTGTGGATTTTATATTATTAAGCTGTACTGTTTTTTAGTAAATAATGAAAAAATTTAAAACATATATTACTTCTTTAAGGTTTAAGAATTTTATTTAATGCATAATACACAATTTAAAAATATCTTTTGGATGTTTTTAATGTAAAAGGAACTTTGATTGTTGCTGCTGATTAGTCTTACATTTTTGTACAACTTGTAATAAAGAATTTTAAAACTGTGTTGCTTATTGATAGGTTTTTAAATGCTGTAAAATGATTTGCTTTGTAATTTATTATGCTTGTAATAAATATGCTTTTTTTCTCATTTCTTGCTTCCAGGCTTATACCATAAGGTAAGTAGAGGCTGAAAAAAAAATGAAAACTGCTTTAAAAATGTTAAGTCTGTCAGGTTAAAGAACGAAACTGTATAACATTTGTTTAAAAAAATACGGTTGAGATTACTCATTTAGACATTACAGGTGATTAAAAATTATAATGACAGCTATTTTATTACCATGGTAAAAAATTTCGGGAACTAAACAAAGTGCAGGGTTCGATTAACCTACTTGAATACTCGTAAATTATTATTATTTTTTGACAATCATTATTAAAACCTTAGAAAATTGCAAAAAATTTATTCAAAATGGTAAAATTTATAGATAAGCGATCTTGTAGTTGCATCATTTACAAGGGCATGTAAACATTCACACATGTAGATTACGAATATTACATCTCATTTTGCACAAAATCGCCTGTGATACGTCTACTTACCTTATTGATTAAGGTTTCTAGCCTACTCGCTTATTGATATCTCTGATAGAAATTTCATACAGTACGTGGTTATTATAGATCACTTCGAAATATTTTATATAACAAAATATGTTGAGTTTAAAAATGATACAATTATTAAAAACAAAAAGAATGTATTCCCTTTCGCTCGTATGACCATAATTACCCACAAATAGAATTGTTGATACAACTATCTAATAATATGCTCTATTGGAATTCTTTCTCTGACAATTCAATTAGATTAATTCTGTACTAATGGATTTCGTATAAAAATAATTAACAAGGTCTTTTTGTATTTTGAGTACTTGAAGGTATTAGTTTGTGTTTTTTTAATTAAATTTAATTATATTGTTAAATCAAATATTTTTAGATCTGCAACTTCCGGATCTGCACCATTAATGGCAGATAGCATTTTGCAAATGATTAGGTGTGCATTAGAATTATAAATAAAAATGAGCAATGGCCAGTTACATAACCTTCTTTACAATACCTACTAAATTAAAAATAATTATTAATTTTATTAAATACATAAATAAAAATCATTAAAAGTTTTTGTTATGAACGAATAAGTTCAAAGTTAAAAATTATTATTAATTTTATTAAATACATAAATAAAAAGTTTACCTCGAGTAGGATTTGAACTTACGACCTGTACTTTGCTAGAGTATCGCGCTAACCAACTGCGCCACCAAGGTTCAAGCCCCAATCGATGCAAATTTTGTCTTTATGTGTGTAGAACTGATGTAAATTCTAAATATAATGAAATTACTTATATTAATGGAATGTGAGCCTGCAATGTCGCAAGGATTCACACATACCAAAGCAACTTTACTAATATTAAATAAAAACTTTTTATTTATGTATTTAATAAAATTAATAATAATTTTTACTTACATAAATAAAAAGTTTACCTCGAGTAGGATTTGAACCTACGACCTGTACTTTGCTAGAGTACCGTGCTAACCAACTGCGCCATCAAGGTTCAAGCCCCAATCGATGTAAATTTTGTCTTTATGTAGGTAGAACTGATGTAAATTCTCAATATAATGAGATTATAATCAAATTACTTATATTAATGGAATGTGAGCCTGCAATATCGCAAGGATTCACACATACCAAAGCAACTTGACTAATGTTAAATTATTACAAGTTTTTGTTATGAACGAATAAGTACATCAGTTCTACCTACATAAAGACAAAATTTACATCGATTGGGGCTTGAACCTTGATGGCGCAGTTGGTTAGCGTGGTACTCTAGCAAAGTACAGGTCGTAGGTTAAAATCCTACTCGAGGTAAACTTTTTATTTATGTAAGTAAAAATTATTATTAATTTTATTAAATACATAAATAAAAAGTTTTTATTTAATATTAGTAAAGTTGCTTTGGTATGTGTGAATCCTTGCGACATTGCAGGCTCACATTCCATTAATATAAGTAATTTCATTATATTTAGAATTTACATCAGTTCTACACACATAAAGACAAAATTTGCATCGATTGGGGCTTGAACCTTGGTGGCGCAGTTGGTTAGCGCGATACTCTAGCAAAGTACAGGTCGTAGGTTAAAATCTTACTCGAGGTAAACTTTTTATTTATGTATTTAATAAAATTAATAATAATTTTCATTACATATTTACCTTTGAACTTATTCGTTCATAACAAAAACTTGTAATAATACCTACTAAAGATTAAACGTTAAAAAAAAAACAATTGGATTAATTTCTTTAAAGGCATTCATTTAAAATTAGTTTTAGTGTTGAAGTCGCTTGAGCTGGCGGACCGGGTTCTATTCCAGACCGATCTAGGTGCATTTTATAATATTTTTAGTTTAAGTTTTAAGGCATAGTATCAGATAGAAATTTGATTTCGATAGATTTATAATCGTGAAACACAATTACAAAATAGGGTAGAATAAGCTTTATATTAATCCTACATCAATCAAATTGTAAGCAAACATGTACACTGTGCCCCAAAAGTTCAGTATCCAGCAAATATTTTGACAAATCCCATTATTTATTAAATATTAAAGTATGCCTGAAATTAGGTTAATTTTGAAATATTTTGACCTATGTGCACTATATTTTTCCTTTCCTCACCATTTTTAACTCACTTTTTTTCGTTATGGTTTTCATTATGGTCGCAGTGGAGAAATAATACTCTGTTTTACATATGAATGATTCATAATTTAAGGTCCTGAATATACGTCTTTACAGTGAATATACTTCTATACAGTGATGTCGTTTATTACATATTTTTTTAAACAATGATTAATTCAGCTTATGCTAAGTATAAGTAAGCTCCATAATAGGTTACTGCGAAATTGTCATATTGTGTGCTGGAGACCATAAGGTCAATTGCATTGTCGTCATTTTGTAACGGTTGATCACGACTAGAGATCAATATTATACATCTTTGGATCTATTTGAAATATGTTTTCAAATGGCGTATATATTGCTATACGGTGTTCCATCACAATTTTTATGACATTAACATTTAATATAGCAGGTACCACATGGTCAAGATCAGAATAGGAAGTGCACATATTCAACTGGTATGCTATCAATTAGCGAACACAGAGAAAGGTTGAACCGCCAATCCTCTAAAGGCAGACAAGGACGTTGTTTCCTAACTTTAATTTGTGGTGGGTTAAGGTACTTTCGGATGATACTCGTGTTGCCAATGAAAATTTTATTAACCATCAGCTTCAACCCAGTTGGATTCAAGGTTTAAACAGGAGATACACATCTTTAGTTGGCTAACAATTAACCACATTTGAAAAAAAGTTGAGCCATTTTTCTGTAATCGCAGACAGGGGACAATAATAATAAATAATCTTAAAATAGATATTTGTGTTTGCATCCGACAGCACGAACATTCCAATCCTTAAAATTTTTTTCTGGCCTAGACACGGAAAAAGCTAAAACTTTTAGTATGGAACACATTAATTTTTATTACATCAATGTTTGATAAGGGCTGTCATACCATTCGACATGTGGATGTTCAGTGTTGCAAACATACCTGAAAAGCGATGTGTATTGTACATCTCGGTGCAGAACATATCTAACGCCTTGGCCGGAAATTTTACTCATACTCGCAAAATTATCGTTTCTGAGCTAGTGATACAAATAACTATTAATGGATGCTCAAACTATCGGCCGCCTTGAATTTTCCAACATTTCTGACAAAACCGCTAACTTTGATCCATGTGCTCCTTCTAACTTAATTTGGTTCATTTAAATCTATTGGGCTTGTTTGTAAATTATATTTTTTGAATTTTCTCAGAAGAAATAATCTAAAACAACGGTCTTTTTAAGAAGAATTGCTTTTGGTAAAATTGTGACAAATGTAGACTAGCCCTATGAATCCTACATTCCAATAATTTGCAAAAATAAAACAAAAAACATTAAGGGCCACAGATTATAGATAGAATGTTATAATTTCTTAAAATGAATACAACATTTCCTAAAGTTAATTTTAAATTCTTCCATTCTTTTTTCAATTGGACGACTCCTTGATCTAATTCCAGCCATCTTTAGCGATATTAAAGCTATAGCGGATTTTTCAATTGTTGTATGGTGTAGGTAATAAATTAACAGAAAGAGAATAACACATTACACTGCTTGTTACGTCATTATTCGTATTTCAATTTCATAAAACAGTTGCTAGAACCCGGAGACATATCCTAGGAATCAAATGGGCCGACAAAAGGTCTGCTTCTACGATTAGAAATACAATAAAAAGATATTACAGAAATCCTGTAGTAGACTGTCATATGATCTATCCTCATGCGATTCTGGTTTAACCTACTTCATGCTTTAACAAACCAAATCCACACAAGAAACGCTTCTTATGGTTGTGTGTTAACAGTATATTAAGTAGTAAAATTTACTACACTTACTGGACATATGCGGTTGATACCGCTGGGACGAGAAATGAATCACGATGAACGTGTTATTATTACTGTCACTGGGGTGGTTCCTTTTCAGGTCCCTGCAGCGCGACCGTAGTTCTATTGTGCCCCCTATGTTTGTTCCACTCCTCCATCAATCCCGTCTTTGAGGGGTGTATTTTATTTACTTCCGCTTGTGTAATTTTTTCCTATCCAAGAAGTTTTGTTGTCATTGTGAAAGCCTCGCAATGACAGACGACGTGGTGAAGTGTTTCGTCAGCTACACCACAACCTCTACACAACGAGCGGTCTGTCAGTTCCATTACGTGCATATGCGTGTTCATGCGACAGTGTACCGTGGCAATTTCTGTCTCAAGCTTTATATTCGTTCGGCCTAGGTTTAGGATAGATGAGGTAAGTTTACTGTTCGGTTTTCCCAATAAGATCTTAGAGTGGGACTGTCCCGTAGTTTCTTTCCAGTATCGGTAGTGATCTCGAACGAGCCCTGACTCTATATCGGCCTTAACTGTGGTATAATAGATGCAACAGGCTGACTTTGGCATATTTCTTGCTGCTCTAGCAAGCTGATCCGCCACCTGGTTACCTGCAATCTCCAGCTGTAATAGTACGGTGATTGTTTTGATCTGGTTAATTATTTTATTATACTTTTGCTCGTCATAAATGTTAGCTACTGTGGGAGAAGGTGGTTAATTGCGTCCCACTCTTTTCATTTGTTCGTATATGCTATTCTTTTAAATGAAGACAACATATCTCAGAGAAATCTTTTGTAAATTCACTAACTATCCATTCTGTGCCAGCGTCACCAATGGGCATTTTGGAGAAAAGTCCTATTTTATTATTCATATTTTTTACCTTTCATCCTATTTCACAAAGATTTTACTAATCACTGATCTATGATTCGTTCTTTCTTGATAGCAGATACTAGGTGTACACTGTATTCCTACATATACTTTACTAGTAGACCTGTTGGAGATACTTCCTAATTAGACTTTTTGCAGCCATTTTATCGACCGTAAGACAAAGACTATTTGGTTTGATTGTCAGAACTAGTGGTCACTCATACAAGTTGGTCAAAAAAGAAATAAAGCAAGCTGCCAAAGACTAAGAAACAAAAACGAAACAGTAAAGTACTATCACCATATTACATAAGTATCTCTGACAAGATCAGAAAAGTATTAAGCACACTACATAAAACCAATTATCACAGCTTTTGAAACAATTGCACTTATAACTTATAACAAACAAACGTGTTCTTATTGATATTGATTTGCATCACTGTATACTACAAACATTATTAAATCGAGTTAGTAGTTAATTTAAATACCACATACATTTAGTACTTGGGTTAATTGTATATTAAGCATATTTTGTAATGAGTATTTGTTTCTTTATTTATCTTTATACCTTGCTTAAGTTAGGTTTTTTATATTTGTCCTATAATTGGATTTAATTATTCTGTTGGACAATAAATGCTATTTATTTATTTATAACAGTTTGATAAACGTATAAAGCCAACTATGGAATCTAACCTTAGTAAAGGATAACTAGATCTATAATAAATTAAATATTGGTAAACTGCCTTGAAAATGAGAAATCAGAACACCCTCTAACGGTCAAAGGCTACCAGTGAAACATGCCGTACCCAAAGGTCAAAATTTAACAAAATTTAATCAGGTTATGACGTAAGTGTAAAGTTGTGAAAAACTTCAATTTGAAACTGATAAAAGTATCCACAAATAGAAACTAAAAATTAAAATAATCCAGTCAAATATAACAGAGCTTTGTCAATACAAATGTTATTTAACAATGAAAAGCATTATGTAGTACGTTTTATGTCATTTTTAATTTTAACTTTAATTTCACCTAGTGCATTATAGTACTGTGGTAATTTAACATATAATTGGGAAAGCATTTATTTCAAGGTCTAGGAAAAACAGTATAAAACCAAGACATACCAATGGCTAAAATTAAGTGCACTGTCTTAATTTTAATTTTAGCTTTTGGTATGTCTTGAATTTCACAAAATTGTTTCAATATCTTTATCAATTTTGAAAGCTAATATTACTACTGACGAAGATAATTGTAAGTATTACCGAGACCTTTATATTGTATAACTTAAAATACACCATATAAAAAAAAACCCAAAAAAAAAGTATTTTAATATGTGTAATAATGGCGAAAATTTACATTTTCATGTATCACAGAATTTGACTGTAGGGTCTCAAGGAAATCTATTTTGCCGCAACTCCAACGAAATTGGTGTATAAGTATAGATTTTGGCAAAATTCGGCCCTAACGTTTACCAAGTAAATTGGTGCATAAATATATATGTTGGACAGATTTTGACAAACATTCATGAGGTACAAAATTGAGCTCTTGCTTGATACATTTTGGCATGACTCCAGCGAAATTGGTGTATAAATAGATAGATTTTGCCAACATTTGGATCAAATCCTGACCAACACTCACGTGTCACAAAATTGGCTCTTGGCCAATAAATATACAGCCTTTGGGCAAAATTCAGTTCTAATCAAATTTTAACAGGCATAAAATTTAATTCTTGGTTATCGCGAGGATACGTTTTGTAGCGACCCCAACGAAATTGGTGTATAATTATGGACTTTGGGCAACACTCATCCTAAATCTTCACTAACACCCATGGAACTCAAGTTCACCTCTGGATCACCGAGTGTATCAATTATGTAGCGACCCCGATGAAATTGGTGTATATCTGAATGTATGTTTTAGCAAAAATTCGACCCATCACTCATGAACCACCGCATATGGCTCTTGGCCATCGAGGAAATTAATATTGCTACGACACCAACGAAATTTATGTGTAAATATAGATTTTAGACAACCCTGGGCCTTTAAGCAAAACAATTATTACAAGTACACACACACACACACACACACACACACACACACACACACACACACACACACACACACACACACACAATATATATATATATATATATATATATATATATATATATATATATATATATATTATAATTATCTCGTTTATCCTCGTGTATGTTGAACTCATTTCATCTATATATTATATATATATATATATATATATATATATATATGTACATTATTCATTACATACTTACCCAGTTTATCTCCTCGTGTATCGTTGAAGCTCACATGGTTACGAGCGTGTATGTGACTGCAATATTTGGCATTGTAAAAGTTTACATACGTAATCGTTATTACACGGTTATAGTAATCGAGCACGCTAATTACCAAAATTTTTACACCATTGCCCGATTCGATGTTTAGTATACATACGAGGGTTGCTATGTATTGAGAATAGAAAGAATAAACAAATGAATTTGATGAAAAATATTTTTATTACTTTTCAAAATAATCGCCTTTAAGATCTATACACTTTTGCATGCGATTGAACCGCCCTTCAAAGCACTTTGTCCAGTCAGAAGATGGTAGCTCTAAAACTTGCGTTTTGAAGGCTTCAACTGCTCCTTCGGGCGAAGAAAATCGTTGTCCACGCAGTTTATCTTTAATTAGTGGGAACAAGAAGAAGTCATTGGGTGCCAAGTAGGGGCTGTAAGGCGGATGACCCATCAATGCGATCTTTTGTGTGTCCAAATACTCGTTTGTTGCATGTGATTTGTGTGAGCTGCCATTGTCGTGATGCAAAATGATTCGTCGTTTTGGGTTGGTTTCTCTCAATTTACCGAAAACTTCAGGCAAACAAATGGTCGTATACCATGCTGAATTAATGGTCTTTTGATTTTCGAGAGCCACAGTTACCACAGGACCGGTTTTCGTGAAACACATTGAAACACCCAAACTGTGGACTGGCCTTTTCTTTCTGGCTCATACGCATAAATCTACGACTCGTCACCTGTGACGATGTTGTATACCGCTTTGGATGCACTACAGTTGTATTTTGAAATCATTTTACGGCACCAATCGACACGAGCATTTTTTTGAGCATCTGTCAACAAATGTGGAATCCAACGTGCACACAGCTTCCGAACACACAAATGTTCGTGCAAAATCTTATGTATGCTGGTCATACTAATGCTTAAACATCTCTCGATTTCGTGATATGTCACATGACGATCTTCTTCAATTAGTTTTCGCATAGCATCGATATTTTCCGACACAACGACTGATTTTGGACGACCTTCTTTAACTTCATCCGTGAGCGAACTACGTCCACGTTTGAATTCAGTGTACCAACGATATACAGTGGCTGTGGATGGCGCTTCACCGCCAAAAGTTGAATTCAGTTGATTGATGCATTGTTCTTGAGTTAGACCACGTCGAAAGTCATAATAAATCATAGCTCGAAAATTTTCACGAATTAATTCCATATTTTGGCTGAGATGAAATTTTCAACTTGCTGTAAACAACACAAATAGTACTCGCACGACAAAACGTTCTGAGTACGTCTAACCTCAAAAATGTCAAACTTTAAAATGACTGTGACAAATTTCACCTGGCAATACCAGTGTTGCCAATTCTCAAAACATAAATAGTATCCCTCGTATAATCATATAAATATCAGATAGACCGCCATACACTTACGCACGGATGGCCTACCCCTTAGACACTGACGTTACTTTGTAATGTCAGATAAGCAGCCTCCCAAATCCTGATGCACAAAGTTTCAGGCGCCTCTCTAACAATTTTGATTTTACCATACATACTATATGTTGTACTACATACTAACAAAATTTGAATTTGATTATTTACTAAGGTAATGTACAGCTAAGTTTCACACAAAACACGAAAGTTTCTAAAAAAACGCTCAACGGCGAGGATGCGCCTCTTCCCAACATTCCGACAGTTGAGAAGCAGGTCAGTGGTTTTGTTTAGTGTACCTGTGACTCCCATATATACGCCTCCTCCAACTCCAATCCTCCAACGTACACGCAGAATAAGACATCTGAAGGTTTTTTTCATTTTTTTTCGAAAAAGTAGTATTCATTTGTCATAGTTGCGATGTTTTTGCGTTAATTTTATATCAGAATATCAAGAGAATGGCATAAAGCGCGATGTAATGTTTCATAAATTTTAGATGTGGAGAATTTTAGGAATTCAGTATATAATGCAAAGTACCAAAGTGAGATCAGCTTTTTGAAAGTTTCACATTTTTTTTTTCAATTTTTTAATGTTTTTGGCGAACTTTTGATTAATTTTCGTCACATTTTAGAGAGTCACTGATTCTCATGCACAACAAAAAAATGCTTTTAGCTTTGTCGGACTGACCGTATTCAGGATAGCTCAATAAGGAGCCCACCAATTTTTGGAATGATCCGACCAGCACCCCGTGTGGGGACTCCCATATTACCAAAACTTCATTTTTTGCTTCATTTATTTTCCTACAGGTAGACCAATTTAGTTGAAACACTATCCAATTGATAACGAAAACATTAGTTGTGAAAGTTTTACTAATAAAGTCATTAAATATAAAATCACTCCTGATGCGATACTGATAGGATAAGATAAGATAAAATTATTAGAAAGAAATTGGGTTCTTACGAATCAGCATTGAATATCTACATAAACCGCAAAGGATATCTCAAACAGAACGTGGTCAAGGATCAGACTAGTTTGTGTCCTTTGTAGAACTGCTTCTAACCGTATTACCTCACATCAATTGTAAGAAAATTCTGGAACTATAAATAGGAAATTCTTCCTCTGGTTAACAGTCTTGGAGATCATTTTTGTGATAAGAATGGGCCATCGAGTACATGCAACAACCTTGAAATATTTTTTATGATAACTTTTAGAAATAAATTATATTAGACTAAAGAACGGGTCACGATTATCAGATATAAATGCGCAAAACTAATGTCTCTATATCTATGGATACACTCATAAAAAGGTGATAATAGGATTCTGTCTATTTTTTTAACTCTCTCCCCCCCCCCTCTCTCTCTCTCTCTCTTTCTCTCTCTTGGTGTTTGTTGGTCGATCATTATTTAAGAATTTAATCAATAACCATTAATTTAAGTGCAAGTTAGCCTTACCACTTTTGAATTTGAAAATGTCGACATTCATATAAAGAGGGAGATTAATACTTCCATGCAGTCCCGAGAACTTCATTTTGTTAAAGGGCGATAATGAATTGTCCTTACCAGCAATACGATAAGAATCGCGCATTTGGTGGTATCGACTAAATTCATACAGTTGACGGTATCAACGTGGATATGTTTAGAAGCATCGTACCTTTATTCAAGTCTGGTGCAAAGGCTATTGTAGAAGAACGGGGAACAACATAGTTGATGACGTAATAGTAAATCAGCCGATTAAATAATCGTTTTAAGAAAGATTAAATGTAAATCTAACGAAACAAGCCAGAGAGTAATGCAATGACTGAGATATAAAAGAGTTTACATGCCGAATGTAATCTTAAGTCAAGAATTCGTATTTGGAGTCTACACTGTCAGACAAAGATACTGATACAGTAACGAATAAACTGACAAATACCATTAATGGTTTCTCTAAACGACAAGTGTTTATAGCGAGTTGTACCGAGCTGGTAGCGTAGTGGTGACACGACCTGCTTAGTATTCGGGAGGTAATGGGTTCGATTCCCGTTACCGGTTACCTTGTATGAGGTTGCTTCACCTTGGGGAGGGAATGAAATACGTGGCCTTTTCCTTTTCCTATAGCGAGTTGTAATCAAATGGTGATGGTTGGTCTAAAAGTTTCTCGTTAGCAGAGTGGAGCCGTGTTTTTTTAACCGTGTTGTGTTACAAACAAACCCATATACTACAATAATGCAAAACGATAGAGAAAAATCACATAACATGAAAAAAACCACGCGCGAACCAAGTGAAATCAAACATAATTTATTAAACACTGGTATTACGTAATACCAAGGCCAGTATTTTCGCTTATGGCTCATCACTTGGGTAATGGGGAACACCTACATCTAATCAAGAATTTTTAATACTGAGATCAAACCTTCTACTTACGTAATGGCAAGGGCACTAAAGACTTTCCCTTTTTTACGTAATAACCGTTAATGATACAAATTTTTCTTTTAACATGAAATAAAAATACTGATTGACGCATTACAAATAATTTTATTTCATTAAAATCGTAAAAGAGCATGTATTGGGGACAACTTATGACACCACGTTCACGTTTTGCCTTTCACATGGATAACGCGTAAAATTTCTAGGTTTCTCACTTTTTTACGTAATGATGACTAATCACACAGTTCTTTTTTAGTCCGAAATAAAATGCTCGTTAAAAATACCTTTATTGCATTAAAATTGTACAAAAGCATGTACTTTCTTATCGTTTTCAGTTAAATGTGTAGTGAAAAAAATTTACAAAAGTATATGATAAATTAAGATATACAACGTGAACCAAAAAAACGTACCCCTGCTTCAAGTGCATATTCCACGCATAAATTGAAGACGAAAAGTCAGATAAAATCTTTCTCTAAAATGTATGGCTACAAAGTGACAGGCCCTCAAAGTTGATTTTAGAAAATCGTTTTTCGCAAATAACTCGAAAACCTTTAGGAGTTTCAAAATACTATCCGCAATGAAAATTATTTCATTGTTGACGAAGATTTTTCTGGTTTAATTGGATTGTCCATGAATGGGCTGGAAGCATTAGTTTTCACATTGTTCCCGTATACTTTCTATTCCAACCTTTTTGTGTGTGATTTTTCAGGTATTTTGGTAACTTTTTTTAGTCTGTTATTCAATTTTCTGCAAATTTGGTCCTCTTGGTTGTAGTTGATAAAGTGAACGGTTTACGAGTTATTTGCAATTTTATCAATCACAGTCAATTAATACTACCGCACCAAAATTTAGTAAGTGGGCCGTGGACTAAAAGTTATAGTTGTCAAAGAGTTCATTAAGTTAAACAAAGTATTAATGAACAAACAAATTAGATGGTTAAATGTTCGAATTGTTCACCGTTGACTGCTATGAATTTACGAATAGGGTTTAGATCCGGTGAACGTGCAGGCCAAGAAACCGGTCCTCCAGGTCCAATCCAGTTTGCATTAAAAGCTCGACTCAATGACCGCCTAGCAGAGAGTGCAAAATGAGGAGGCGCACCATCGTGCATGAAACACATCCGACCCCTAACATCCAGGTGGACATCTTCTAGTAAGTTGGGTAAATCATTATCCAAAACATTGGTGTATGAATTACCATTTAAACGTTGTGGCAAAAAGAATGGACCAATTAAATTATTTCCAATAATACCAGCCCATACATTCACACTGAATTGCTGTTCATGATTAGTTTCAATGAAAGCGCGTGGATTTTGATAATCGTAGTAATGATTGTTATGGAAGTTAAAAGTTTCGTTTCTGGCGAAACCTGCATCATCAGTGAATAAGATAATCGATGGATAATTTCGCATTATTGAATTTTTCGAGAAACCAACGTGAAACGTTCACCCTTGCTTGAAAATCATTAATGTTCAGAGCTTGTATCTTTCGATAATGGAAAGGTCTCAAGAGTTCCGTTTTAATAATTCTACATATCGTGGACTGATTTGAATTATTTTGTCTTGTCAATTGATGAGAGCTTGTTGTGGGATCAGCGCCAATTGCATCCAACACTCTTTGTTCTAAAACTGGTGTTCTTGCAGTTCGCCTCCTACCACTGTCAAATTTTTATAAATTAATAGTATGACTACTTTCACGAAGCCGCCGGCCAAGGTTGGAAAACGTCTATTTGTTCGGTATCCGCCTATTTGGAAATGCCTGGAGATTTAAACGAACAGCTTCAGCACAATTCCCAAAAGCTCTGCCATACATTATGTACAGATCTGCCATTTCGGAGTTGGAATACCGATTATTATTCATTATGGATACAGAAATTGTATGAAAACTGATCAAAAATCACAATATGACAACTATGACTTTCAGTCCACTGCCCACTTACTAAATTTTTGGTGCGGTAGTATTTAATTGACCGTGATTGATGAAATTACAAATAACTCGTAAACCGTTCAGTTTATCAACTTAAACCAAGATGACCAAATTTGCACAAAATTGAATAACGGACCTAAAAAGTCACCAAAATACCTGAAAAATCACACACAAAAAGTTGGAATAGAAAGTATACGGGAACAACGTGAAAACTAATATTTCCAGTTCATTCATAGACAATCCAATCAAACCAGAAAAATCTTCGTCAACAAAGGAATAATTTTTATTGCGGATAGTATTTTGAAATTCCTAAAGGTTTCAACTTTGAGAGCCTGTCACTTTGTAGCCACACATTTTAGAGAAAAATTTTATCTGACTTCATCTTCAATTTATGTGTAGAATATACACTTGAAGCAGGGGTACGTTTTTTTAGTTCACGTTGGATAATCATAAAGGCGTAATAGCCATAAACGTCCGAATAAAAATATAAATTCTCGTTGTAGCTGTAAGATGCTGCTCTCCATAAATCGGAAATAATCTCCTTTAGGAGGCAGTCAATAGGGGTCCAAATACTCACCGTGTCCATTTTTATTGATGAAGATAGCTCCCTATTTTCACAGCTATTGTATGATGGATGTGTACAAACCGGAAAAAGGTCTGATTAGAAGCACATAGAGGTCAAAATGTACTCTTGTGGCAGGAGATTAATTTCTGCACCTATCCTGCACACATACAACTTTGGAATTTGCCCGTTCCGAACATTGCAGAGGTAAGGCGTTCTCCAATGCACAAACAATACTCTTTGCCAAGCAACGATGAAAACATATCTAAGAAACTAAAGTATGCAAAATGAAACTGTTGAGAACAAGCACACGTAACCCAGAGAGCTAGTTAGCGAACACCTAAACACGTAAACCCATCAAATCAAAGAAACTAACAAATACACAGACATCTACAAACTTCAAACTAAAGTTTAATTATACTATCTAATAATACCAATTGATGGAGTTGCAACATGGATACTCACTTCTATTTCTACCAGAATATGTCGCTTGTCGTAAGTTAAGCAATGTGATGTTTCAAATGGTATGACATCTTCTAATTATACCTCAGGATGCGTTTCCAGCTCAAATTATATCACAAGATGACGTTACAAACTGTGTACTAACTTATAATTATGCAAGAAGATGACGTTGCAAACTGTATAGTTACTTCTAATTATACTACTAATTGGTACTAATAGCTCTTAAATTATTATAATTTATTGTAATTATAATTTCCAATTATACCGCCAGAGGACGTTACATCTACTTCTAACATCAAAGGGAGTTAGTTGACCTTTGTTTCATTAAGAGAGAGCGAGAAAGCATGAGAGAGTGGGAGGTGTTTTTTATCTCTTTAAAGCGCTTATTTAGCGGAGTAGAAAAATTATTTGTGTAATTTTTAGCAAAAACGGAAATATAGTGCAAGGTTTCTGAGTTATTGTATAAACTTATGTTTTTATATATTATTTTTGGGTCACAGAAGGCATGTTTATAAATTCTTAGTATAAGTTAGGTTAAATATCATGTCACCTTAGACATCGAAGTGGCAGGATAACAGCTATTGTATACACTAAACATTGGTACTCTTTTCAAACCTACAAAAAGAATTAAAGAAGATAAAAGGTCATCTAAAGATGTTTTATACCCATTGTCATCTTACGGAGTAGGTATATAAGTTATCTTGTTCTTGTGGAAACGTAGCTTTGATACAAGACGTAAAGAACATAAGAGTATGTAGCCTATGTCAACAAGTGAAGTATGCGGTAGCTGACCAGAAAACACGAAAAAAATTATTTTTTCTCATGGTACTCACTAAAACAAGGCACGACACACAAAGCTTGTTTCTCTGGAAAAGTATTCTGTTTCCTCCTTTCTTTTTGTTGTAACACACCCTGTACCTCCTTTGTCCAACTTTCCCAGCAGGGGTAGGAGGTAATTTCCGAGGTGTGCGATCACAGGATGGTCGGGGTGTAGATACAGCTGGTGTTTCAATGTTTTCAATTTTCAACAAATGTCCAATAATGTGTAATTAGAAATCATAGAACGGCATTCGTGGATTGGACCGTATTCTTTGGAAAGCAGATATAAGTTCAGTAGCAGTAGTATTCCCAATTTTTCATACCATTTAATAATTCCTGGAAACCGGATAATAGGCCATTAACTGGCCCTGCAGATCTACTCCACTCATGTATTTGGTGTACATTGCTATGGCTTCCCGTTTTTCTTCTTCTATTATAATCCTGAAACATGTTGCTGAATTCTGTAGAAACATAGGCGTCCTGCCTTTTCTCACGCCACAGTCCTATCATAATTCCCGCAGAATATAGAGCAATTCTTTCCCTATTTACTATCTTAGCTGATTTTATTTCTGCTGGTAGGTCCTTTCTGCCTCATCTTATTGTTCCCGTACATAGCATCTTTCTATTTAGAAGCTGTAGTGCCAGGTTGTAACTATTATAGTAGTTATCCATAAACAAGCTATTTCCAGCATCCAATTTCACCTGCAGCAGGTGCAGCAGTACATTTTCTGCATGTCCGGTTCCTCCGAAATCGTCCAACACTCCCGTATACACTGCGAATTTCATGACCAAACCTTCATGTTCCGTCAACATATATAGTTTTATGACATATCTGTGTTTTTTATTTTTGATGTACTGCCTAAACACTAACCTTCTCCTACACACCACCATAGATTCATCAAGTGATAAATTTGGGTCGGGGTAATACATTTTCTCCATTTTCTGATTGAAATATTTTACTATAGGTCGTGTTTTGAATGTGTTGTCCTGAGTGATTTTCTTCAAAGTGCAGGCAACGCAAAATATTGAAAAATCGGCCTTGACTAATTTTTTCCGAGAAATAGGGAAATTAAGTAAAGAATCCAATAATCTTGGATTCTTTTCATTGCGACCCTGCCCATATGAAGAAGAAATCCCAGAAAAATGCGAAACTCATATACTGTAACATCTTTCCACCTGCCAATTTGAGAACATTCAAACACTGATTGTGTCAAAAATGTGTACTCAGCGTGTTTATTTATTTGAATGGTAGAATGTGTCGGCCATTAACAGATTGAAAAAATCAACTAAATTCCGACCCAAATAAAAACAAAATATACTGTTACAAAACTAATAGGAAAACACGAATCCCTTATCTATTGGAGCACATAGTAAACGCTTGACCATGGAGATTCCGTAGATTGATGCTAGGAACAGATGACCAATTACTTCTGGAACTCGTAGAGGGAGCAGCAGGTGGCTTTAGACGTCGAGGGAACATTTTCTTCATTATTTTGTACAACTGGTTCAGTATCTTCACCAGCCGTCTCCGAGTCACTTGTTAGGAGCCAACTATCGTCCTCTTCAGTATTAGATGCACTTGGATCAGATATACCATCATCCTATTCAGCCTTTCCAGCTTCTTTTCTGTTAAAGGCTTCCTATGTTTACGCCATTTTGGAGCCACGCACGCCACTCGGAGCATAAAACACGATAAGAACAAATGATGGAAATTTTCGTCACTATTAAACCTTATTTGTGGTGCTCCTGTGTATCACAAACACTCGCAAACACTGCTCAGAATAAACTAGTTTGTTTGAACTCGGACCAAGACGGACTGGTCACGCGCACGCTATAAGAGCAGGTCGTGACAGTAATTTCCGTCAATCAGCAGGGACCGTGTTAAAAAAAAGGTTTTAAATAAAAAAAAAATGTTATTTTCCATAAGAACTCTTTATTTAGCGATATCAATAGCAACACAGCTTACTGTTACGGCCCTTTTAAAACATACCAATTCCTTAAGAATTTGTTTTGTAACTTTGAACTTATTGAAAATAATATTGTTCTATTTATATTTTTCAAAAGCACAAGAATCGCCTTTCAAAAGGAAAAATAATATATGGTCCCTAAAAAACAAGTTTATGCCGTACTCTTAGAACCTTATTGCATTCACTACTATGTTCCATTTTTGATAACGCAGAATATAATTTTGATATTGTTTCTCTATCTCGTCAAATAGACAATTTCTAAGTCATAGAAGTTATTCTTTCGAATTCGACCCATGACCCCTATTTCCTACAATTTGTTCGAAATCTGGATACCCTGTACATTCCTTCTCAATCCCTTTATCACCCAGTACAACTATAGGCCGTAGACAAAACACTAAATAAGATATCCCAGTGATTGGCAGACCATCGAAACATGTAATAATAGGAGCAACAAAGTATTCTTACCGTACATAAAGGGAACAACACTCCGGATTAGCAGAATTCTAAAAAAATTACATCAAAATAATATTTAAGGCGAAAGAAATGATCAAAACCATATCCCCTAACCCAAAACCCAAATTAACCTAGAAAATCAAGGATATACGAGATTCCATATGGGGACTGTAACTGAACGTCAAACAGACGAATCAGTACTAGATTGGAAGAACATCGAGTAGGAGTAAGTAAAAACACCACATCATCTTTAGCGCATGTTCTATCGACGTCATACGATATAAAACTCCGATAAGACCAGAAGGATAACAACAGCAGAACATCTACCCAAGACAACAATGAGAGAAGCTGTAGAAATTGAAAAACGCACAAATAGACTTAATAGTCGAAACGACGGAAGAGACTCCTTAATACTTGGAAATTGGTATTAAATCAAAACCGTCAACACACAATAGACCTCTTATGGAATCCACAGAAATCCTGTGAGAAGTCATTGGCTTGTTTCTGTTTCTCAAGACCGTGATAAACGCCAGTCATATCCACTACACTGTGATTTTCAAATAAGTTACGCAAAATAAGATATAGTTGACTCGAACTACTTTTAGCAAAATGTTTATGAATATATCCAAGCAATTTAATTTTTCACCTTCTGGGTAATGAAATAAAAGATTTTCAATATTGTAAAAATGTTAAAACACTCTAAATCCCATTGTATTAATGATTCTGAAATATTTGGTGTGGATTTCGGAGAAAATTTTGTTTCACAATGAGAAGTTGGGTCACTGTTGGAGGCATCATTAAAAAAGTTAGATATACTACTTTCTGCTAACTGACTAACCTCATTTTTCACACGTCTATATGATTTCTTAGAGATTTTTGACAGAGTGTAAGTAATTATAAGGAAATTAACTAGTTACTTACTAATAACGCTTTGTAAACACTGAAATAAGAGACTATGTATATAGTGTAAACTATAGGTATTCAATATTATGCTATTTAGTACATTATATTACATTACATCATCTAAAAATTCACGTACCTCGCGGTGGTAGTACGAAGGGGCACCGTCCTGTTCAGCCACATATTCTGCCGTTCATCATTACTAAGCAGATGAAGGAGATTAGGCAAAATGTCTGGGAGGTACTGAAGGTAGATACGACCAGTCAGTGGAGTGTTAAAAAATTACGGTCCAATAATTCTATTGTAGAGAATGCCACAGCTAACATTTATGGACCAGTAGTTTTGGCTTTGCATTTGTCGGATTCAAAATCGATTGTCTGATGCGTAATAGTGCATATTATGACCATTTACAGCACCATTTCTTCTAAACGTAGCGTCGTCAGACTACATAATATAAAATAAAAAGTTTGGATTAATCTCAACTTGATCAATAATCCACAGGCAAAAGTTAACTCGTCTTTCGAAGCCGTTATTGCGTAACTCCTAGTGTCATTTAGTACGGTAAGGATAGGATGATACTTATATTTTGTGTTTGTCAGATTGTCAATTGATTGTAACGTTTCACATGATATTGCTATCTGACGACTACTTACATGCAGGTTTTCTTCAATATGAAGCAGAATCCCTAGTTCTTTTTGTTGGTTACTGGTATTCCTATTCTCCATTTTGTCAGTAGAATCGAATCTTTCCATAAAATTTTGAAAAGTGAACCGAATGGGTTGGCGTCGAGCAGGATACTTCATTTTGTATAACCTTTGAGCCAGAAGACAATTTTTGGAGCTTCTCCTAATACATAAACCATATCAATTAATCCACTTTTAGAGTAATCTATTATTTTACTATTGAACACACAAAACTTTTGCAATCTTAAATGACTACCAGAATGCAACAACGGTTTGACAGGTCAAATATTTGTCATGTGGGATATTGTTTTGATGGCTATTGCGAATAATCACAAGAAGAATCATTGAAATTTTTAATACTATAGAAAAATCCAAATAACTCAAAAACAGTGAGAGATAGGTATAGGACGTACTTATAAAGAATTGTGTGGTTTTAGGTTATTTTTGACACACCGTAAAATATACAGGGTAGTATTTATCTCTAATATTTCTTCTTCAGGACATATGCCTAAGCTTGGTCTTTTCCTGGTCTAAATATAAAAGTTTTCCTAATAAAACACAAGATGGGTACATAATAATAAAGTTACACCTGTAAATGCGATCTTTGATTAAAATTCGAATTATTTCAAAAACCGTAAATTTTACATGCATGAAACCTACATAAATAAAGTTTTATAATTGCACGTTGAGTCTAAAAATCGAATGATACACAGGGTCATCCATTAAAAAAATAGTGTCTTTGCCTTGCCCTGCTTTTTTGGAACACACTGTATAATCAACAATAATTTTAAAATGCGCACAGTTACTACCCATATAATATGATAAATACGTTTTATCGGTAAAGTTTACCGATAACACACCAGTTTACTTTACTCTATCGTTGACAATGACCTGATCACTTCCAAAAACTCGTTAAGTCAAGTAAAGAAGATGCAGTGTTACTGTTGATTGATCAACACGCTTCTCACTGTATACTACAAGCGTATAACTTCTGTAGACAATACAATTATTACCGTAACCATTCCACCACACATATTACACAGACGACAACCCTTAGATGTTTCCTCCTATTCTTCATCAGAAACTGCTTACAATGCGAATCTTGTTATTATTTAATAAGTCTAGTCTGCAAAAGAATAACTACCATTGAAAGAGCAAGTATAATTAGTACAGTATACGGTAGAGTCGTTACTCCAGAAAAGCAACCAAACGGTTTCAAGAAACTGAAACATTCCCCTGGTGGTCAATAACAAAACTGATGGCAGAGACGATAATAGTGTTCATAAGGAGAACGAAGCATTAACGGAATTTTTAGAGGTTAATAGGCAAGGCCAAGATGATATTCAGAAACAAGTCTCAGTTTCATCTTCTGATCTGATACCATTGCGTAGGCCTTTAAGTTAAAGACAGGACAGAAGAAAGAAGAAAATAATAGGAAACAGCATTCAGAAAATGAAGGACGAAAAAAACTTCAAGAAACAAGTTCAGTTGTAAAAGAAGATGAAAGATGCAAAAAGCAAAAGCAAAAACAAAACTAAAATCACTGAAACTACACAAAACATTAGAAGAAGCTGTCGAGCAATTCTGAAAACGAACGTGGATTCTTTGTGTGTGATTTCTAACTTTAAAAATTAGAATTAGAAGGGTGGGTAATGATGACGACTAATGCATTTGAAATAGTATATTGCGTACCAAGGTGGAAAGAACGTCATTATTCTCGAGGTGAACTATTTCTCCAGAGAATAATAATGACGTTCTCTCACCGAGGTACGTATACTATTTTATTCACAATCATTTGGAAATAAAATAATAAACAATAGAGATTCGTTGTACTTACTCATATGATAATCATATCGGTATTGCGCAAATGTGCAAAATTGTCATTTAAAAATCAATTGACATTTTAGAAACAAATGTCAAATATGTCTCCGCCCGGATCGCAACTTTAGTGAGGAATGGTTTGCTTTTAAATTTTTTGAGATGCCCGATAATACGCTCATTAATGTATGATTGTGAATAATAGTTATTTTTCTACAAACGTCAAAAAATGACAAGGTTCGCGCGTTAATAACAATATGCGAAATGCCACTTTTTTTGATTTCTCTACGTTACCATAACAACGTGCGCCAAATAGTGTGCGAAATACATATTTCTCGCACTGTATATAAACTCTGTAAGATTATTGTATTTTAACTTTTGTGGTCCTCAATCAAGCGAAAATCCAAGAAAAAAATTATTTAAAACAATTTTAAGGTTGGAAAAAATTTTGTTTGTAACACGTACGCGAACCACTTTGACGATCTCGACTCGGCTGCGCCTCGTTAAAAAATTCAATTCTCGATCACCAAAGTAGCATTTCGCGTACTGGGTACAAAAAATATACCATACATCTTTTATATTTTTGATTTTATCCTTTTCAATAAATGTTTCATTGCATTGTCTGAGAAGCTTTGATTGACCCGATTTCCATAAATCCTGCGTAAAAAATAAAATTCACATTGGCAAAATTGCTTAGGGGGCCGACATTCCCCACCTTTAGCCTATATCTAATTCTACATATTGAACTGTATATGAAAAATAAATTAATTAAATTGAAAAACTGAATGGAATTTCTACTCAATTTGTCTAATAACACCAAATTAAAAGTTTAAAAACCCCCTTCACAAAAAAACTCTACTTTTAAAACCTCACTAGAAAACTGCTGATGATCTTCAAACTTCTGAACACATTTTCTTGAATAAGAACACCCTTCAAATAAAAAAAAAAACCAAACCAAAATCGGTTCCTCCGTTTGATAGCTATGATGCTATAGACAGATACACTGATATACAGAAACACAAATACACACATTAAAATTATAACACCCCTCTTTTAAAAAATGTAAGAAAAGACAGTCCCAATTAAAGTGACTATTTGTGTAAAAAGGAAATACGAGATATGGATGCATCACCCAAAGTGTCTGAGGGGTACCAAATACTCCCGAGTAAGGAGAAGGAGTGGGAGGAATTTCTTTTAAATTAGATACAAAACTATGAGATGTATGCTCTCTGCGTGACAAATGCAGTGGTTGTTTATGGTAAGTTTTTAGGCGTCTCATGTTATAATGCAATAATGTCAAAAAAAAGAATAACAAATCTATTTATTTCTGTATTTTACCTCGGTTTTTAAAAGTTCATGGATAATAAAATGGCGAGCGAAACGTTACTCATTTGTATACTTTTCCATTCAATGCACCATCCGTAAATATCAGGGCGATCTTGGAGGTACTTAAAAAATTGAAAGCAAATCATTTCAAAATTATGTTTTGTAATCAAAAGATCTTTTTAAGTTCTTACAGTGAGGCTAGTTCTTTCGTTGGTCAGAATTTTATTCATATTAGAAGGAACTCTCTGTGTTTAGCGGATCCCGGTGTTATGTGGGGCGAAGGGGAGGTTTGGGTCAAAGTCCAATTATTTTAATTATGAGTCAATCAAATTACGCGGCCATTTTGTTTTTAATTATGAGTCATAATCTAAACCCACAATTATTTAAATTATGACCTGTAATCAAATTGTATCATGATAGCCCTTTTAATTACGAGTTATAATCTAGACTCGCCAATTTTGTTATAATTAGATTATATCATCATAACCCTTTTAATTATCAGTCATAATCAAGACCCTCGGCCATTTTGTTTTGGCGGGAAATTTGAATGTCTATTCTAATAAGGGGGCCTAATGCTAACTTGTAAGACAGGTGTAAGGCTTCGCAACTTGTCCTCTCTGAATTTGTATTTAAGTCTCTACAGGTTATGGAGGGTAATTTGAATATGTATTCTAATAAAGTGGCCCTAATGCCAACTTGTAAGACAGATACAGGTCTTCGCAACTTGCTCTAGGGACTTCGCCCCCTTGTCGTGGCCCCGAAACTCAAAATTTTAACTTGTTAGTGACGCCATCAAGTAGTACATAAACTAATGTTTATGGAGGTGAAATTTGAAATAAAAGGCCCTAATTCTAACTTTCGGAGCTTAGTCCACTATTACGCACCACTTATTATGATTTTAATTATTAGTCATAATTAAATTTATGAATAAAGAAGCTAAATGATTTTAATCATCTATTATAAGTACTACTATTTTGAGATTAATAAAGCAATTAACTTCGATCAAATCAAACGAATCAATTAAGCAAATCAATCTCAAACAAATCACTCTAGATCAAATCAAACAATCAGATCAAACACAATCAATTAAAGTAATTAATCAAATCAATCAAACTCAATCAAATCAAACAAGAAGGTGAGCTAACAATTCATAACTTTCAATGTATCGATTCTCCGACTGTATATACCTAACACCTATGAGTGACCGGTTACTTTGTAGATAAGGCTAACCAACACTCTGAGATGGCACTCTCAGTCGATCATCCACAAATCAGCCTCAATCGATTCAATGTCAATCAATCAAATCATAACTTACAGCTTGCAAAAATCAGTTTACAATTCAAAAATACTGCTTTGGCTTAACTTATAGCTTTCTGAAACCAACCTCAATTCAAAAATACACGAGATAGCCTTCGTCATTACTGTCAATATACGAGCATCGAATTAGCTTGTAACACTGTTGCCGGTTCTTCCATACAGGGTTAAAAATACGTTTTATACTTAAATTAGTTAAAATGCGTATACAATAACAAATATATAACCAAACTCGAATGGGAAAGCAGTCGATCATCCGCAAATCAGCCTCCATCAATACCGATCAATCAAATCATAACTTACAGCTTCCAAAATCAGTTACTGTGAATATACTGGCATCGAATTAGCTTGTAACACTGTTGCCGGTTCTTGCATATAGGGTTAAAAATATGTTTTACAGTTAAATTAGTTAAAATGCCTGTACAATAACAAATATATAACCAAACTCGAATGGAAAAGCCCTCGACCATCCGCAGATCAGCCTCAATCAATTCATTATCGATCAATCAAACCATAACTTACAGCTTCCAAAATCAGTTTCCAATTCAAAAATACTGATTTGGCTTAACTTATACCTTTCTAAAACCAACCACAATTCAAAAATACATGAGATAGCCTTCGTCATTACTGTGAATATACTGGCATTGAATTAGCTTGTACCACTGTTGCCGGTTTATCATTATCAGTAGACAGTCATAATAATATCACGCAAATTCGGAAATACCTCTGGTAAAAAGGGCCCTAGCCTATAAGCGGTAAAAATACCTATACAAAAACCTATGGAAAAAATAGTCCTACATTAGTGAAATCTTTATGAAAGCTAAATGAACTCAAATTAATTTCGTCCACGTTCTTTGCGCGTGACACAAAAATTGATCCAATTAGATTACTCTTATTTTTAAGAGCAGACTTGACTGTTTGTGATGTCATCTAGTGAGTCTTACACTAGTCATTAATATAAAGTAATTATTTTCTGAATTTCCCGTTATGAAGCCGCAATAATAAGGTTTCACTATTCAAGGACATCTAATGAATATGGGAAAAAATACCAATCCTACACTAGTGAGATTCTTATGAAAGTTAATTGGATTCGAATTATGTGATGTACACGTTCGTTGCGCTTGACAAAAAATCCCTCCAATTAGATCACACTTATTTTTAAAAACAGACCTGATTGTTACGTCATTTAGTGGTATATTTTTAAACTAGTACATGTTTTCTGTAATGGAAGGTAAGCGTGGCTTTACCTAGTAGTGCATTTTTAAAAGCAGATTTGCTTGTTTGCGATGCAGCGGCCGTCTAGTGATGTATTTTTACACTAGACAATATTTTCTGAAATAGAAGTTGATTGTATCCGTCTCACTTGTTTCTCTCACTATATCTCTCTCTATCGGCTCTCTCGACGCTAGCCTCTCCCTCGTCCCCTCCTTTCGCTCGTTTCTTGCGTTTAAGTTAGGTCAATACACGTGAAGTACTAGGCTTGATTAATAAACGAACGGTTCTTAGGTTAGGTCAATGCTCGCGAGTATAGACCTAACCTACGGTTTAAATTGGTATAGAATTTACCGTTCTAAGATGATTTTGTATGGACCTTAATGATTCATTTTGTAAAATGTTACACACAATACTTTCAGATTTGGTTCTAGCACATGTAAATTTTTGTTGAAAGCAACTTTTATTGGCTTTCTAGTGCAATTCATAGGACGAAAGGACTGATTGTGGATCACGTTGTGGTATGACGCAGCTAGCTTTTGTTCTTCATTTCGAACCGTGTTTTTGTGAAAAATAGACGACTCTTTACTACTACCCGAAACAGCAACATCTGCCTTTTTTACGTTTAAGTGTCGATATGTGTTGAACAATATCCGCCTTTCCACCACGAGAATTTGAACACTGTGCACAACATTTTATGCACTTTACATCACTATATGTGGTTGTCCTTTAATAAATAGATATCCACTTTCCAAATGTTTATTAAATGTGCACTACACTACAATTTAACGATTATTTATTTAAAAACATTTATAACACTTAACCTTATCTAACGAACTATTTACATTATATATATTTTCAACACCGTCGTAAGCAAATTCTGTTCGTTCTAGATACTTATTACTGCCTCAAAAGCGGAAACGCGCGCTATTTATTTAAGTCGACAAAATTGCTATAATAGTTTCGTCAATTGTAGAGCTTAAAATTGTAGAAATTGTTATCCTATTGTGTCTTATCTGAAGGTGGCAATATCCGCCTTTACACCATGAGAATTTGAACACTGTGCACAACATTTTATGCACTTTACATCACTATACAGGGTGTCCGGTGAGGAACTGTACAAACTGAAATGGCATTTTCCTTGGGTCAATTTAAGTAAAAAAAGTCCCATAAACATAGGTCTGATTCGCAATAGTTACCCAGATACAAGCGTTTAAAGTTTATAAATGATCACATATTTTTTCAAAAGTAATTATTATTAGTCAACTGGAAAAACGAAACCGAAACAGTCTGTCATTTATTCGTTTGTGTTCCAATAATGACAAAGTGGATTGTAGTAAATTAAGTGTAATTTAAATTTAAAATGCCTTTTCAATTTTCTAACGAAGAGTATGCTGACATCATTTACATTTATGGATTTTGTGATGGAAATGCGAGAGCTGCCGTTAGGGAATATGAACGAAGATTTCCCAACAGGAGGATTCCAAATCACCAAACCTTTTCTTCTGTGTTTCAACACGTTCGAACTCATGGTTCATTTCCATCAGTTTCAATAAGATCTGATCGTCCTGTGGAGTTAAATGTGAATGAGCAACAAAACATTCTACAGATGGTTGATCGGAGTCCAGGGTTGAGTGTTAGAAGAATTTCTTCTCGAACGGGAGTCCCCCGTATATCAGTATGGTAAACATTACATGATGGGCTTTTGTATCCCTATCATACACAAAACGTTCAGCACCTTGAACCTGGAGATTTTGCTTTGCGGTTGAATTTCTGCCAGTGGCTACAAGAAAATCCACAACTAGTTCCATTCATTTTATTTAGTGACGAGGCGCAATTTACTAGAGATGGAGTGAACAATACACCCAATTTTCATTTGTAGTCAGATGAAAATCCACATGGTACAAGAGAAGCTAACTTTCAGCGCAGATTTTCTGTTAATGTATGGTGTGGTATGATTGACGATCAACTTATTGGACCTTTTTTGTTTGAGGAACGTCTTACAGGAGAAGCATATGCTAACTTTTTGCGGAATGAATTGCTACCGCTTTTGGAAGAAGTACCTTTACTAACAAGACAACAAATGTTTCTTCAACAAGATGGGGCTCCTCCCCATTTTAGTCGACAGGTGACAGAATATCTAAATGTTGCTTACCCTAATAGGTGGATTGGGCGTGGAGGTCCGCATGCTTGGCCACCGAGATCGCCCGATCTCACACCTCTGGATTATTATTTGTGGGGTCATTTGAAAAGTTTAGTATACGAGGTGAAAGTTACTACCAGAGATGCACTAATACAGCGTATTCGGGATGCGTGTCAACAAATACGGAACAACCACCAGGTACTTCGGGCGGCTACTCTGTCCATTTTACATCGCAGCCGTCTTTGTATTAATACCGAAGGACGTCATTTTGAACATTTGAAGTGATTTTTTTATGTTTCTTTGTTTAACATATGTTTAGTAGTTCCATTTTCTGTTTTCAATAAAAATTAATTTTCAATAATCTGTGATCTTTTATAAACTTTAAACGCTTGTATTTGCACTTGCGAATCAGACCTATGTTTATGGGACTTTTTTTACTTAAATTGACCCAAGGAACATACCATTTCAGTTTGTACAGTTCCTCACCGGACACCCTGTATGTAGTTGTCCTTTAATAAATAGATATCCACTTTCCAAATGTTTATTAAATGTGCATTACACTACAATTTAATGATTATTTTTTTAAAAACATTTATAACACTAACCTTATCTAACGAACTATTTACATTATACATATTTTCCACACCGTCGTAAGCAAATTCTGTTCGTTTTAGAAAGTTATTATTACTACCTCAAAAGCGGAAACGCGCGCTATTTATTTAAGTCGACAAAATTGCTATAGTAGTTTCGTCAATTGTAGAGCTTAAAATTGTAGAAATTGTTATCCCATTGTGCCTTATCTGAAGGTGGCGGTATCTTTGTCGTACGTTATTGACTTTAATTAATTATTTCTAAATATTAATAAATTTCGAAATGATGTGTTTAAAAAACGGACTGTCCCGTATAATATGGGACGAATGGTCGCCTTATTAAATTTAATGTTTCGCTGTAATTGCGCAGTCATCGAGTACCATTACGATGGAGTTTCTAACGATCATGTAAAGTACTTAATTTATTTTAGACACCCAGTAAACTTTAAAAGTGGATGTCATGCGTCGAATATAGAATAGTTTTAATTGAACATAAAAAAAATATTATCATAAAATTATGTAGTAATAATATTCATTGTCTAGTTGAATGCAAACAACAGGAGTGAAATTCTATATAATTTTGATATTGTGTGCACAGAAGCGTAGCCCTTATGAACGATTCATCAGGTATATCGCAAAAGTACTTTCGTAACAAAATGCATCGCCCATTTTATATGCAGCTCCATTATTATGCCGCCGCAGGTTAAACACTGCAAAAAATATGTTCAGTGCTCGGCTGGAGGCAGGCATACGCATTCTATAGAGCGCGATAAATTACACTGAATTTGTTTAAGTCAGAATCCGACCGCAAAATAGAATATACAGTAATTTTTCAGAAAAACTAAAATTTATTATGACAAAACTTTCAAACGGTATACATTCATCAAATCGATATTTAACTGCTTACCACAGATTGCATCTCACCTAATCCAAAGCAAATGAATATATACGAGAAAATTGTAATAAATTCATTTAAAATGTAAAACAATGTAAAACGTTTTGAGACGGTTCACATGTAAAAGGCTGGATACGCAGACATTTCGTTAATTCCCTTTAAACTTTATATCCTACTGTAACAAACAAAATGGCCGGGCATACATTGGTTCGTATTTTCCGGACAAGCCCTATGCTTTGAGTAAGGCTGCCTCTAATTAGAGTTCCTGCGTTTCAAACGTTTTAACTTGTTCAAACAGTTCGTACGTATTTGATATAAGGAACTCCTAATTTATTGATTAAAACTTTTACAGAAATAAAAATTTCAAAAGGGGTTCAATTAACTGTATTACGTCTAACACATTTATAAATATGCACCTTTAGATTTAAATCCTTACGCATTAAACGCTAGAATCTACTCATTCTATAAAACAATTTTTCGATATACAAAAGTGTTTTAAATTCCACTCGTTAAAATAACAAAAAAAAAAAATTAATACTAGATATTTAGTATTTCATAATACTACGAAAGTAACAACTTTAATGCTCGACAGTAGAATGTATAAATTAGGTTAACTAATATTTTTCAAAATAGAAACTAAATTACATCGCTAGTAAATCAATAAAAGCATTATGAGTACACCTTAATAGAAAACCTTTTGGTTCTGGCAATAAATGAATAATGCTATTCATTGTATTGTATCCAATACATTTACTAATTGTAGTGCGAAATTTACCTATTGACGTCTTTTTTGTAAGAACTTGGTTACTGAAACAAATAAAAATGATAAATTATCACACTTGTGTAAGCCAATATTAAAAAATTTTTTAATGTTTTGAAGTATCAGTGAAAATTCAAGATCGATCATTGGAAACATACAAAACAACACATAAATATAGCGCCACAAAATTTTGGTCTCTACCGTGTCCCGATTTCGATGGTTTTGTGGAGTATCTGAAGAACGGCTTGAGATAGAAAGTTATTGTTTTCGCGTCCCTAGGTTACTTTTTTAATGAAACGAGAGATGGACAAAACAAAATTTCCTTGGCACGCATCGTTTTTGGTTTGAAAATTTGTCATTTTGGGGCCACGAACATATCTAGACACAGAAATAAAGTAAGAACCGATACGTATAGATATTTTTATGTAGAATCAAGTGGCCTTCGTAACTTTTCTAGAATTATTGCCGTTTCTTCCCAATAACCCAAACTGGACACCCTGTTTCTTTTTCACAATTTGATTCCATTTGTCCACGGCTTTCCGAAAATGTATAAAATTCTATAGTTCTTTTCAACATTAAGCTCAAGATGTACGTCAGTAGTACCGAGGAACCTTCCGCCATTTTACTTTTTTGTGACGTCACCCTTGGGACACTTTTTATGATAATGATAATGAGCGGAATGCATTTTGTAGTCTTTATTTCATATAGGTAAAATTATGCGACGCGAGGCTTTCGGCGAAGGCTGTTTCGATGACTCCCACTCCAACCCTCCCTGAACATAACCGAGATTGTAAGATAGGTGTAGGGCGTCGCAATTTGTTCTCGGGTCTTGGCCCCTTGTCGTGATCGGAACTTTTTCGTGGGTCTTCGTGTATTGTCGTGGTACCCTTGGTGGAAGATTTGAATTTGTATTATAATAAGGGGCCTCATGTTAACTTGTAACACAGGTGTAGGGCTGCGCAACTTGCTCTCGGGGCTTTGCCTCTTGTCGTGGTCCCATTGACGGAAAATTTTAATTTGTATTTAAGTCCTTGTACGTTATGGCTGGAAATATGAATTTCTATTGTAATAAGGGGTAGAATGCTAACTTGTAAGACCAACAATTTGAATTTGTTTGTGGCGCCATCTATGAGGGGAAATTTGTATTCTAATAAAGGGCTTAATGCTAACTTATAAGTCAGACGTAGGGCTTCGTAACTTGCTTTTGGGTCTTAGCCCCTGGTCCCTTGGCGGGAAATTTGAATTTGTATTTAAGGGTTTACATTCTGATTACTTATTGAATGCAATTTGAACTTGTATTCTAATAAGCAGGCCTTATACCTGCCTTATAAGCTAGCAATTAATAACATTATTAAAAGAAGAACGCAGTGAAACGTAGAACAGTCTATAATGCATATGTGTATTAACTAACGTATTAATGCAATTTTATTTTCCACTTAAACCTTGAGCATATAATTTAGCAGTCGACCTTAAATATTTTACTTTTAATTGATAATTGGTGCCATTATTAAATGGAGTACACAATGAAGCGTAAAACAGCCTATAATCCATATGTGTAACCATTTATCGTATTAATGCATTTTATTTCTGTTTAAACCTTGTACATATAATTTAACGTTCTCAAGGTGGAAAATTTACAGCATGGCAACTTAATTACTCATGTTTAATTATGTATAATGTTGAAGGTGACTTTCTCATGGAAAAATAATTATATTGTAAAATAAAACAGGTCTTAAAGGAATGTAATAATAATTTTAATAACAATTATGCAGTCTCCTTATAAGTGTGGGAGCTATCACTGATCCTTGCGGTACCGCCGCGTTAATAGAAGTTTCTTTCGGAAAGGAGCCATCGACGACAATGCGTATACGTCTTTTGTCAAGAAAGCTGTAGATCCAATTGATGACCTTGATAAGCTTGGCAAGTAGGCACTGGTGCAAAACCTGGTCAAAAGCTACTACGAATGTTTCATCGGACCTCTCTAATGTGTTATTCCAAAGTTGGGTGACATATGGAAGAAGATCACTCATTGAACGACTCTGTTTGAACGCATACTGGTGGTCGTTTAGGAGTTTATTGGACTCGAGGAACGAAAGTAGTTGGTGGTTGATGGCTTTTTCCATGATTTTCGATAGCATGGAATGATAGCTATTGATTCTAGGAGCTTACATAGAAAGTGGATTGGTTTCATAGTGTATGGGGTAGATTTGGGCGACAACACAATTTTACCAGAATCATTGACACATAAATTTGATGCAAAGTAATCGACAAAGAGGTTGGCGTTGTCAGCAGGATCAGCTACTACAGCTCCGTCGCGAGACGTCATGGGAGGGAAGGAAGATTTTTACTGATGGCTTTAGCTAATGATCAAAATTTACCACTACCCAAAGGACAAAACTAATTCTTTGCATTTACGTTCTTCAAACATCTTTTTGACCTTGGTGATGATGCTTTTGCGACTATTTCTTACGGCAATATAGTCGGCGTGATTTTCGACAGATTTATTTGATTTCCATTTGGTATAGAGTTTATGCTTTTGCGATAATGCATCAATGCATTTGATGCAAAGTATTCGACAAAGAGGTTGGCTTTGTCAGCAGGATCAGCTACTACAGCTGCGTCGCGAGACGTCATGGGAGGGAAGGAAGGTTTTTACTGATGGCTTTAGCTAATGATCAAAATTTACCACTACCCAAAGGACATAAGACTAATTCTTTGAATTTACGTTCTTCAAACATCTTTTTGGCCTTAGTGATAATACTTTTGCAACTATTCCTTGCGGCAATATAGTCGGCGTGATTTTCGACAGATTTATTTGATTTCCATTTTGGTATAGAGTTATGCTTTTGCGATAATTCATCAGTGCAGGCAATATTAAACCAGGGTTGGGAACGGACATTACTCATCAAGAAAACTTCAGTTATTGAAAGAGTAATTCAAGAGGAAGGTTGCAAAAGATCTCCAGTTAGTTGATTTAAAACATCACATAGTTCTATCTGTTTTTCTAGTAACAGTGGGATTGGGTACAGAGGCGGTTATTTAGATTAGGCAGTGGTCTGAATGATCAAGTGGGGAAAGGACCCTTGTTTTATTGATAAGTGAGTTAGTTATAAGGAATAGGTCCATGTAGACTATTTTCAGACTAAGGGAATCAAAAAGATCTTGGAAGTTAGTATCATTAGGAGACCTATAGAACCAACAGTAAAATGTCACAAATTGGGGCCCAATATTTTTGAACCAAATCGCGTCAAATTTGTTGTTTTCCAAGGTGGACATCCTCTTACAACCTACCTTGTCTTTGGTATACGCACATGCTCCGCCTTTAAGGCGAAAAATAGTGGAGGTTGTACATGGGAAATTGCAGGTCAGGTGAATCAGTGCTTCTAGGGGAGACTTGTGTTTCTGATAGAAACAGAATGTCTGATTGCACATGTTCAAGGTATAGTTGAACAGCATTAAGATTTGACCTGATACTACGTATGTTGCAATAGTGCATCCGAATGTTGGTATTTTCGATGATCGCGGTCGCTTGAGTCTTGGCCTCCCGGGCATCAAAATGGGGTAGAATTTTATTCCTGGCAGACTTTGCTCTTCATAGTCATGATTTTGGCGTTGACGAATTTTTGCCTCCGCCCCCTCCTAGAATCCTTGGAACGGATTAAAAATCGATGTGTGAGTGAAGGCGCCTCGTCCTACTTACCTGGGGTATAGCGTCTGTTTTAGAAGTCGTCATTTTTAGCGTTTAGCCGTTAAAACGCCACGCTTGACTAGTGTTGGCAAGTACATAAAGAATAAAGGAGATAGTGACTGGCAGCCCTTACCGAACTCAATAAATTGGTGCACCAATATTAAGGATCCCATGGTAAAGGTGGTGGTATTGCACTGAGCGGCGTGGGGTACACATGTCTTCCACCTATGAAGTGGTAGAATATCAGAGCTGAAAAGGAAACATTAATTCGTTTATATTACATAAACGAATCACACAAGAAAATCATCTTTTTTTTTTGTACGATTATAGAATATAGTAACTGCACTGAAAACAAAACGGGATATTCATTATCCTAATTAAAAAAAGATCGTGCATAAGTTATATAGTACCCCAATCTGTTTATAGTTAGTTTCGTAGGTGTTGACAGCATAGTCACATCTTTTCTATTTTATATTTGTGTCAATATGTGTCAATACACAGCAATCATATCTGGCATGGGCCGAAAGGAACTGTATTTTTTCGTGGAAATTGAATGCCATAGGAATCCTAAATATTATTTTCTCGCTTTTTTTTATCTAAAAAGCCATTACAACACGTTACAAAAATTGTACTGCTCAGATTATTATTTTTGTTTATTTTTAATATTCAAACCCAGAAGAATCTGTTCAAAGACTTCGTACTTATTATTTAAGTTAGATTGTGCCCTACGCGACTTGCTGTTATTTATTTGAGAAAAGAAACATTATTTAATTATTTTTAATTTAGAATTTCGATTACAAATTAAATGTAGTTATTTGTTTATTTTATCTATTTATTTGCTTTTTTTATACTTTGCATTACGGATTCGATCTAGTTATTTATTTTTATCATTTAAGCTAATAAAATGATTCTTATGACAATGCTTACGTTTGGATTTGTAATAGAAAGGGATTTATTACAAAGCTGTACATTTTTATGAATCACATCTGGTATTTCTCCTACAGTTACATATACGTATTTATGATTGTTTTATACCTCGCGCTACAGTGTAATAAAATAAGTTATTTTTTAGTTCTCTATAATTAATTGTTAATGCAAACATGTTTACCTGTTTGAGTTCAATACTTAGACAAAAGAGTGGTATTTGCGCTTTAAGTTTGCTTTACAATTTTATGAGATTTAACAATCATATTTGGCATGTGTTTAAAGGAGCCGTATTTTTTCGTAGAAATTTAATCCTAAATGTTATTTATGCGCCTTTTCTGTCTAAACAGCCATTTTACACGTTACAAGAATTCTAGTGGTTATATTGTTATTATCTTTGTTTATTATTAATATTCCAACTGCTGGCTATAAAAATCTGATTAAAAACTTACCCTTACCGTACAGTACCTTATTGATTCAGAAATTGTCATTTTAACCCGCATTTGTTTCACTAATACTGACAAATCCGATGATCTGGGTGGCCATCTTACAGGTTCATTTGTACTTATCCCGCGGCCTAGAAAGTTGTTATCTAGATAGTTTCTAAAAATTTCAGCGTTATGCGCAGGGGCACTGTCTTGTTAAATGTACTAATGGCACATCACCTTCTATTTCGAGTACACTAGTTTCCAAAATTTTTAAATATCTATTGGTAGTAAAACCTCCATCAAAAGGTTGACAATTTTACTACCCGATATGGAAACAATGCATGTCGGTTATTTTCTGACCAAAATCCATTATTTTGGTGATTAAAAATACCAGTGTCAGACCAAACAACGAATCTTTCAAAATGAACATATCTGTGCACATTTTGTAACTACCAATTACGAAATTGTCTACGGCATTCTGCATAGCCCGGATGTAAGTTTTGGACTATATGAAGTTTATACGGGTGATATTTGTGTTTTCTGAGAATTTTTTGAACACTTATTTTAGGCACTTAAATACTGCAAGAGGTATTTGCATTTGCTGCGGTTGACGATAATACATTTATTTCGTCAGTTTCTTTGTTGTAGGCTTTTGAACGAGGTTTATTAAAAGAGCCGTGCTCAATTAGATTAGATTTTATTCGTGAAAATATATTTTTTTCTGCCTGTCGCCTTTCTGGATGTCTCCCAGACATTTTTTTATAAAGTTAAGACAAAGTAACAGGATACTTGTGAAAATACGTTTTTAATGCTTCGTATGCATTTTCATTACAATTTATGTAACAAACAAACATGAGATATTTATCTGCGTTACCAAATGTTATATTCAAGTTATATAAACTGCCACAATATTATGAACGAATTAATTTCCAACAATTAAGTTAAAAATATGAAACAAATCGTCAGAATAACAGACAAACTGACAAGCTTCTAAAATCTGACGGTCGAATTATTTTCTTAATGCAGATTCCGCCTCAGTCGCCTATAATAAAATCTAAATTTGTAATAACGTAAAATTTGAGCTTAATGTTGAAAAGAACTAAGCGTTTTATATATTTTTGGAAAGCTGAGGACAAATGGAATCAAATTGTGAAAAATGTACAGGGTGTACCATTTAAAAATTTTTGAAGAAGCTAAATTAGAATTAGAAAAGATAATTAGAAATTAAAGAAAAATTGCTTGATTCTACGCAAAAATGTCTAGCAGTATCAGTTCTCACTTCATTTCTATGTTACTTGCTAACAGTGGATCCCAAAATGACAAATGACGATATCTCTCTGTATATCAGAAACGAAACGTGCCATGGAAATTATGTTTAGTCTATCTTTGGTTCTATTAAAAAAGTAACGCAGAAACGCGAAACCCGCAACTTCCTATCTCAAGCCGTTCTTGAGATACCACGCAAAACCATCGAAATTGGGAAACGTTCTCGTTCTTAAACGTGTATGTTACAGGAGAAGACAATCGGTACGTTGTAAATTTAGGTAAAACTAATTATGCAACTTCAAAATATTTCCTTATCTTGTTAAGTGGAAAACCAGCTTTACTAGAGAGTGGTAAATAGTTCTAAGCCTTCTATAGGGGTAGTGCTCCTACCAATAAGGTTTTGCTTTGGTATGCTCTTGATCTATCAATTGACTTTCTTTATACATGTTTTTTAAAGGTGACGTGTTGTGGATATATTTTAAACCAAATAAATTGGAAACTACTAGTTTTTATCAAAATCCTTGTTTTCGACAGTCCATGACTGTTTATCAATTGTTTACCTGCTCCTCATTTTCAACAGTGGAAAAAATGGGTTCTAACGTTGGTGTTAGTCAATACAATGTAACCGCACAACAATGGGGTGGTGGGATATTGCTTGCAGCTATTCTAGGATGCAACAACCGTTTTAACAGTGGTTCAGTTGACATATTCGTAGTTTATATATCATCGAGTACTTCAACAAATCACTTTCGTGTAGGTATTGAATATTTTGAACAAATGATTATTAACCGTAGTAGAGGCATAATAATTAACTTTAATAATCCTTACGTTAATGATATCTAATGCCAACTCAATTTAACTTGATTGCTAACATACAAAACTATTCTTGATCTTGTTCTATTTTACCTGAAAAGAGAGATCTCACGTGATGAAATTCGTCTAATAAAGGATCGATAAGTTTCCCGTTAATTCCAAATAAATATACATATAATTTCAAAAAGGCTGACTACCTTAACTAATAATTAAATTATTAAATATGGATTGGTCTCATTTATGTGTTCCTAAGCAATGCAGTCGGTAGCAGTTGTTTTTCTTTTGGTTCATGCCCGAAATTATGAAAAATATTAAACTGAAAGAATATTATCATCGAAAACATAAAAAGCGTGGTCCATGTACATACAAGATTATCGTTATCTTCGGTCTCATGTTAAAAGTATGATCATTGCCGCGTACAGATTTTAACAATACATTTTTTTCAACAAGACTCTAATCAATGTTGGTCGTTTATTCAAGGGAAGAACGGTAGTACTCGCATACCATGTAAATGCGGTATTATGCGGATTCAAATGACTCGCCTGAAGCAATAGTTGACGGGTTCGCTAAATATGTTAGTAATGGGTAATGTCTATCCAACAAGTACTACAAAAGCGTTTAGTAAAGAGCTGAATAATTTACCTTATATTAGTATTAATGCTATATCCGAAACAAGTATTCTGTCTTCTATAAGGAAACTTAGTAACTAACAGACTACAGATCCAGATCAAATACCTAGCTTTCTAGCATTAGGAGAATCTGTTTTTTCCAAATGAATGAAAGTCTGGAGATAAAAATTATTAAGATAAGTGTTACCAACTACAGACCAATTGGCATTTTATCGAACTTCGCTCATGTTTTTTAGGTTACACTTTATTCACTTATTTATCCACGTGTTCGTAGACACATTGTTACATGGCAACATAGTTTTATGTCAAATCGTTACACCCTTACCAATCTTCTGTATTTTACTCAATAAGTTCATTACATCAAAATTACTCAATTTTGAATTTAGTGACATATGGTTAGCATTTTTCACTTACGTACTTAAATTATTGCGTTCAATGCGTCACGTAAAACGATTATACCACTGGCGGCTTCATTGCATATTCGGGCGTTCCCTAAGGATCCAGTTTGAGGCCTCTTCCTTTTTTAGTATTTGTAAACGACCTAATACCTAATATAACTTGCCACAAATTGTTGCTTTCTGACTTTCAATTGAAAGTAATCTTGGTTGCAAGATACTTCAGGTGGATATCGTCAAAATACAGGATGGTGAATTTGTGATAATCTAAAGCTAAACCTTTCAAAATACAAAGTGATACGAGAAAATCCCAACCAGTATTATTTTTCTACACTAGGGATGCTACAAGAATGACTGGCTTTATCCTAAGGTATTGTAAAAGCTTTACGTAAGTATCAACATTGAAACTATTGTACTTTGCAATCGTAATGGTCAAAGGAGCGATCTAGTATGGTATCCGATTCAAAAGAATGCTGTAGAATACGTACAAAAGAAATTTTTGAAATTCTTATTGTGTAAGCTGGAAGGTACTTATCCTCCAATAGGATTTGACTAAAATTTACTTTTATCCAGATTTAATCTACAACCCCAAGGTGTAAGAAAAAACCTATTTAGTGTCACTTTTGTCTACAATCTTGTAAATAGTAATATAGATTCGACTGATTTTTTGTAACATCTAGATTTCCTGATTCCACCGCGTTCTTGCCGAAATTTTTGTCTACGTGTAGCTCATACGTTCACGTATAGTACGATAGATTTTTTAAAGCAAGTTCTCGAAATTCTGATAATGGTTACATTATCAGAATTTCGAGAACTTGCTTTACAAAATCTATCGTAACTTTTCTCCTAAGTACTCTTTTTGTAATGTTAATGCAAATATTATTATTATTTTTTTTTTTTTTTTTGAGATGGCATCAACTGTGAGCTTATTGACATTAGTTTCACTTTTGTTGCTCAATCTTCTACTGCCTGGTTTTGAGATTTCTTATATTTTTCAAACAAGTTTGATACATGCAAGAATTGAAATAACTTTTTTAACGTGCATCTTTTAATTGACAATATTTCTGGTGTTGTTTCTGGTAAGTTGTATCTTAGTCTGTGCTGTTTTAGTTCGTGACATTCCACTAGTAGTGTTTAACCGTAACCGGACATTTATACGAATTGCACATATTGTTAGGGGTATTTTTCAGTAAATGTGAATGAGTTAATTTAGTATGCCCTATTCTGAGACGTGTTAACACGATTGCCTCTTTTCGTGAGCATTTACCAATGGGACATGTCTTAGTTCACGATTTTCTTTATCCCACATGTCTTACCATAAATGGTTAATTTTTGTACTTATTTGGGAGATGTTTCCTAAATAATTGTTGTTAATTTTTGCCAGTTTACAAGCGTATGCTATAGCAGAGTATATTGGAACGTTCAGTTTTGTGTGCTTTTGTTCTTTTTGTAGCAGCTGGTGATAAAAATGCGACTCATTTGATCGTATTTTGGAGAAATACTTTAAAAATAGCCACTTTATCCTTAAAGTTAAAGGTAACACTCCTGCTTCGACGTACAGACTACTGGTTGGACTAGTAGGAAATACTCCTATAGCGTATCATAGTGAGATATTTCGTATAACGTCCAATTTATTTAAACGAGTTTTACATGTCCATCTGTAAATTATGCACCCATAATCTATCCTAAAGAGGATTAATGTTTTATATAATCTCTATTTGCACCTCATTTAGTGTTAGCTAAGCACTTCAAAACGTTTAGCGATCTTCTTGTTTTCATTTCTAATTCTTCAAGGTGATATTTCCACGTACGTGCTGGGTCTAACACCATCCCTAAAAATTTTACTTTTTCTACAAATAAAATCGACTTGCCTTTTAGAAGTAGGTTTGGTGGATAATGTGGGATTCGCGGCTTGCGAAAGTGTAAGCATACGGTTTTCTCTGTAGAAATACAGAATCCTACGTCTTCCGCTTGGCGCACAATTTTTAGACGACATATATATCTCTATGTCATCCACATACAAGCAGCGGCCAATTTATGGGTTCAACGTGTATGTTATATTGTTCACCGCGATAATAAATAGGGTAACACTAATTGGTGAATCCTGAGAAATCCTGTTTTCTAAGATATGTGTAGAAGAGAGACTACTCCCTATCTTCACTTTAAAGCGTCTATCACTTAAGAATGACTGAATGAAGTACGCCACACTTCCAGTGATTCTCCAGTCGTGTATTCTTTTTAGTACAGAGTATCGCCAAACCGTATCATAAGCCTTTACTACGTCAAAAAGACTGCTGTAAGGTGGTGTCTAATAATGAAGGTTTACAAGGTTATCGTTTGTCGACTAATTTTTACGAAACCCGGCTTGAAAGTAGTGTATTCACTTGTTCTCTTCCAGCAGATTGACAAACCTTTTATTAATTATCCGTTCAAGGATCTTGTCTACACAACTTGTTAGGGATATTGGCCTATAATGGGCCGGTTTCTTTTTCTTTATCTTTCTTTGGAGGCGGAACAATTATAGCGGTTTTTGACTTTTGTGGATAGTGACCTTCTTTCCATATTTCATTAAAAACAAATAAAAGGTCTTGTAGACCTGCCTGGGGCAAGTTATTTAGCAGTGCACTACAGATATCATCTATACCTGCTACTGTATTCTTAAGTTCTTTTACTTCATTTATTAACTCTGTCTTTGTTATTTTTCTGTTGAGTGTTGAGAGTTCAAGTTTTTCAGAAAAGTCAAGAGGTTCCTCACGTCTTTCCTTGTTTTCAATGGTGGTAGTTGTTTGTGCTGCTCACTTGTTCATAGTGTTTGGCAAACAGTTCTGCTACCTCAGAGTGTTCAGTTACTATCTTGTTGCCTTCACGTAGCTTTGCTGGAGTCCTGTCCTTGAATTTGCCTGAGCTTGCTCTTATCTTTTTCCATATTGTCAAGGGTGGTGTATTTGAGGTAATGGTATTTACGAAGATTTCCCTGGTCCTTCTCTGTGTCTCTCTATTTTTCTGGCATTAATGGCAGCTCCAATGCTGGGGTTCCACTAAGGAACGGTATTTTTATGTATTTTACTGCTTGACTTTGGGATAGCTTTTAAAGCAGCATTTAGGATTGAACTACTAAACTCCTGCACCATTGAGTCTAGATCCAATTCTCCGTTGATTGGAATAATTTTGTTTATATGTATCCCAAATGTGCTCGATCGAAGTGCCATTTGAACAATTCTGTTATATGAAAAATTGTAAAAGGTTAAAATTATAGGGATACCAATGCAGGCTACCGACTTTGTGAATTAAAAACAACTGAAATTTCAGAAAAACATAAAGCTCATTCACGGGAGTAACATAAAAAGTTTAGTTATTGTTTCAATATGTAGTATCCGTCGTACTATGTAATATCTTTGTATTTCTGCGAACTAAAGCTCTTTCTGCATGTGCATTTAAAACAAAATGAAAATTTTGCGGTACGAGGGTACATACCATTTAACAAACATTTCTTAGGAAATACAAAAGGTAGTGGGGGAGTGACCATATACCTCAAAAACAATATTTATGCTAAAGAGATAAATGTCAATAGCAAACTTCAGTGCATAGCCGTTCAAATTGAAGTACCATTTAAGGCTACAATATGTAACATGTACCTACCCGAATTCAATTGGAACCTGAACGACATTAAATTTTAGTAGCCCAACTTCCTCCACGAATAATTCTCTTAGGTGACTTTAATGCACATTCTTAGCATGGGGCTCTACAAAAACAGATCTACGTGGGCTAATAATAGAACAATTGATTGACAATTTAGACATTGTATTATTAAACCGTGGAAAACCCACCCATCTCAATTCAACGTCAGGTACCTTTTCTGCCATAGATCTATCATTCGATTATCGATAAAGCTAACCTGGGACATTCATGACGAATATTGCAGTAGTGATCACTGCCCAATAGTACTACATACTACAATACCTAGAACGGAACACGTTACTACCAAAAGGTGGATAATGAAAGCAGCTAATTGGGATTCATATCAACAAGGTTTTCGTTTATTCACGGATGATTCTTTACTAGGAATAGAAGAAAGGGTATACAACCTATTAAAGAAAATAGTATTGGTAGCCAAATCAACTATACCTCACACAAGTGACACAATAAAACCACAGAGAGTTCCGTGGTGGAATGACGAAGTAAAGAATGCCATCAGCGATAAAAAGAAAGCATTTAACCGCTTCAAAAGATATAAAATCATCAAGAATTTAATAGCTTTCAAAAAGCACCGCGCTGATGCAAGACGAATAATTTTGAAAAATAAGAAAAAATCCTGGAAAGAATATATAAGTTCAATAACAAGAAAAACACCTGTCACTATGGTATGGAATAAAATTAGGGCAATAGGAGGAAAATCATTAAATTCTGGTATTACATGTCTAATCACAGACAACGGTCAAGTCATTGATCAAAAGGGTAAGATAGCAGAAATGCTAGCTAAAACATTCCAAAAAGCTATTAGTACTAACAATTATAATGAAGAGTTTATTACCACTAAACAGCAAAGAGAACATGACATTACCTTTGATACCAATGAACTACATACATACAATGAGCCTTTCATTCTTAAGGAACTCAAAAACTCTCTGAAGAAATCGTCCAATTCAGCACCTGAACCAGACGGTATCACTTACGAAATGCTATTACGACTACCAGATAAAATCAAAACAATATTACTAGACATTTACAACTATATGTACAAACATGGACAATACCCCAACACATGAAGAAAATCTGTAGTAATTCCGATACTGAAACCTAGTAAAGATGCGTCCAAGCCTCAGAGTTACAGACCAATCTCCTTGGCATGTACAATCAGTAAAGCGCTAGAAAGGATGGTGAACGATAGATTGGTATGTACACAGGAACCCAACAGATTATTAGCTAAAAAACAAACAGGTTTCAGAAAAATGCACTCTACCCTCGACGTTCCAGTACTTCTGGAAAACTATGTACAGAATGGGTTTATGGAAAGGATGCACATCGTTGCAATTATATGTGACATAGAAAAAGCATTTGATTTAACATGGCGTTTTAATATATTAAAAACGTTGAACGAATGGAACGTTAAAGGCAACTTATTTTCATCAAACAATTCCTTACCGAATATGCCTTCTACTACTAGAGTTAACGCAGTAGAATGAAAAGCCCATACTCTAGAAAATGGAGTCCCTCAGGGATCTGTATTAGGCACAACTCTCTTTTTCATAGCCATTAACCACGCGCGATTTATACAGACAACACTGCATACACATGGACATTGAATCCCATGGCAAGCAATTACACCGCCGAAGTGTATATGTGGCAAGCTACTCTGTACTGCAGATTCTCTCTTTATAAAAAATTTATTATATGCACTCCATGAGTGTCATTCAAAAAATAGAAGAATTCCGACTAGGAATGACAAACCCATTAATAACAATGATAAGAACAAACTTACACTTATTAGTGTAAAGTAAGAAACATGCTGTGATATTGTGGATACCTAATCACATTGGTATAATAAGCAACGAAAAAGCTGACAAGGCAGCCAAAGAAGCAACTAAACTTACACCAAGTGAAGGCATTCCGGTGAACTATCATGATCGTAACATCTATGTCAGCAAATTAATAACAGCCCATTGGCAGCAACAATTGGAAACACCCACTTACAACTAATAAAGAAAAAAATACAACCATGGGCTAATGACACGCAATGTACAAGAAGAGAACAAGTCGCTATAACACGTCTAAGAATAGGTCACATAAACATAACGCATTCGCACCTATTAACAAACAAAGCACCAACAAAATGTATATTATGTAACGAAACTTTAACATTGAAACACTTGCTAGAGTGTCCCATATACAATGGCGCTAGACAAAAACACATTAAAAATGAATATAGCCGAGGTCCTAGCTGACAGTAAAGAGAACTCAGAAGCACTAGTCAAATTTTTACAAGAAACCCATCTATTACAATGCATTTAAAATAGAAGTTTGGCTAATGGCCCTAGCAGTCGAGGCCAAAAGAAAAAAAAGAATAATACCAATAGGTTTATTGTTGTTCTCAGGCCCGTTTCTAAAGGTTTTGGCCGTTTTAGATAATAGGATAATAAAACATTGTCTTGTTTTAGTATATATTTTTATTAAAAATATAAAAACAATATAAAATAATTAAAATACATCAATAACAGATAAACATAATCAAAACAAAATTATAAACAAATGCATTTTAGCATTTATAATTATTACGAATTAAATGCAAATAAAGATCAAAGAGAAGTGAACTTTAATCTTGGCGAATTGTTTAACTAAATCATTTACTTGGATACCTTTTAGCAACTCAGCCTGAATTGAAATTGTTGCTAAATACTTAAACGCTCTGGGCTCATTGAAGATCTTAAATAATTTTTTATCAATTTCAATTTTGAAAAGGTTCATTCAGCGACAGCAACCGAAACAGGCATGGTTAACAAAATTCGAAGCTGTATGCTTGTATTAGGAAATGAATCCATCAAATTATTCACGTAAATGAAATTTAAATTTGTTCTGGCGATGATACATCAATTTTGGTATAATAAGTTTGTAAATACTGCAGCTCTTTAACAGGCTCTACAGCGATTAAGTCTCGTTCGTTATGAATTTCATCTGTCAAAGCTTTTTCTACTTTCCGACACAATTCCAACTGTTCCCTTTCAGAGTAAGTTTTGAACTTATCCATATTTCGTAGGAAATTAAAATTATTTGAATACGAGGAAAGTGTTTGGAATCGGTCTGTCAATGAATTTATCACAATGTCTAGGGTATTTAAAAAACAATTTACTTTAAAACGTAAAGTATCATTTTCAATTGTTATATCGTCACATTCATAGTCAAAATATTTGTTTACTTTTTGTGGTTTTAAAATCCGTTGTTTTCTAATGTAGGTTCAACATCTAAATTCCTAGTAATTGCCTTTGCATCAAGTAAAAAACCACTGAAACCTTTATCGGAGCGCTAATTTTTTAAGAAAATTGTTTAAATTTTCCAACACTGAATAAAATCAAAAAGTATTTTTTGATTTATTCGACTAGACCACCGAGTATCCGATAAAGGTTTTAAAGTTGAATTCGAATTGTTAGATTTCAATATTCAATAGTCGAACATGAAAAAAAGACGTATACTTCTTGAACTAAAGAGAGAAAAAAATGTGTTCGCTGAATTTGTTTTTGCCGCATCATTAACTACTAAACTGTGTTGCAACAAAGAACTAAGAAAGATCGAGGATCCATATGCAAAATTTTTGTTTGAAACCTATTTTGTTTTCCAAGCATATTTGTCCCATCCTCATAACCTTGACCACGCAAATAATTTATATTCAACTTTCACTTATCTAGTATTGCCAAAAGAAATGTTGTTAAGCCTTCACCAGACGTGTCGTTTATAGGGCAAAATGATATTCTATAGAAATATCAGTAGAATTTTTTTAATTTACAAATCTTAAACGTACCGAAATTTTTTAAAAGTTTTTTGTTAAGAACGAATACGTTCAAAAGTAAATATTTCATTAAAAATTATTATTAATTTTTATTAAATACATAACTAAAAAGTTTACCTCGAGTAAGGTTTGAATCTACAACATCTACTTTGCTAGAGTAGCGCTCTAACCAACTGAGCTATCGAATTGTATCTCGACAGCTCAGTTGGTTAGAGCACTACTTTAGCAAAATAAATGTCGTAGATTCAAATCCTACTCGAGATAAACTTTTTATTTATGTATTTAATAGAAATTAATAATAATTTTTAATTAAGTACGGAAATATCGTTCCTGGTGACTCAAGTCATGAGTACAGTCTAACATTATCGAATAATATTTTGCCCGCTTTGACTAGTGAAAAAATCTTTAATGCTATATTTTCGCTTATTAATACAATTACTTCGTTTTGAATTTTATTCCCGAGATAACAGGTGTTATTGTTTCCTTGAGAACGTTTTGTATGTTCCGCCATGAATTCATTTCGATGCATTTATTGCATTGCCGTTATTATTTTCAGAGATTTTATTATTGCTTCCACGAAAAGCTAAATCTTGTTCGGCAAGAAATTGACTTACATATTTAGTCTCCCTGTTAACTTCTGTTTGAATTTGAGGGTCTATTACTTGATATTTTCTTAGCCGGTTTGTAACATTTAACAATTTTAAAACTTTATCCTGCTGCCAATTGTTGAATCCAAGTTCAATATAAAACCGATCACCTTGAAAATTTTACAACAAAAGCAATAAACTAGGTTTTTTGATTCCGAATATAAGAGCCAAAAAAGTTCTATTTTTTCATTATTTGGTAAAACTCTATCAAAATAGGTGGAGCCCCGTTCTACAAATTCTTGTACGTTGACCGGTGAAAATATTTTTGGCCACACTGGGAGGTCGTTGGGAATCAGGATCACTTACCTGAAGGCTTATTGACGAGGATGTTGACGTTTGAGATTCCTCTTGAAGAAAGGCTGTTCGTCCTGACGTGTGGTCACTTGTTTCAGCCAGCTCATTTTCTATTATTTCAGCAATGCCTTCAGTAGATACAGTGCCTGGAGGTTTTGAAACAAAAAACGTCGTAATTTTTACATTTTTTCCAGATATTCCGCTCCGTTTCATTTATTCAGCAAGTTTTGGTAGCCTGATAGTTTTTTTCTTTGGGAAAATTTAGAATTAGGTATAATTGATTGCGTTGTCTTCAATTGAAATATTTTCAGACTTCTAGTGTTCCCGGTTATATCGAAAGTCGTCTACTTTGATATTTTCAATGGAGTACTCTGTATATTTTTGCATTTTTGGATGGGAACCATAATTTTGAATCTTTTTTATTAAAACTATACCATGCCCATCTATTACGGTTTTTGACATACAAATTATTTTCCGAAACCTTGGCATCTGGTTGATGTTTACAAAATGGAATGTAACTCCTAATTAGATTGAGACAAAAATCCAAGTAAGTTTGTAGTTTAAAGATGCCTTTATGGTATGAATTTTTTAAAATAAAAATCTTTGCCTGAAGATAATGCCTAAATTTGTACTTTTCAGTCTGAGTTGAAACTGTAAAAAGATCAATTTTTTAAATGGAATACCCTATTTTTTGTTACGTAATCGAATTGGAGACAAGATTCGCTAGAGAGTGATATGACGTGTTGTTATACCTAAATCAAACTGTTCTAGAGTTATTTCCAAAAAAACGGAAAATTTTAATTCCTTAGCCATTATTTCGAGTATGATTATAAATGATTGCTATGGATACGAGAAATAATCTTTCAAATGTAAAGTTTTTAATGTTTGTGATTTAGTACTTATCCCTTAAATGCCTTAATATTACTGCTAAAAAGAGTGAAAATGGATAACAATAACGAAAGTAATGTTTATACAAATCAAGAAATTCATAATTTATTTTTTCTACATGGAAAATGCTACAAGATTTTTAGTAGAACCCGCACAATATTTAACGAAAGCTATCCACATTTACCTTCGATAAAAAAAGGTAAATTTAGAAGAATCGAAGCAAATATTGTGCGCTTTGGACGAATTGGTCAAGTGTTAGATCGACCAAAAACTGTAAATGATGACGAGAAAGATTTGAATACCTTGGCTTATTTCGAGGCCAACGCCTCAGTTCGTGCTGCCGAAGAAAATCTGGGAATAAGTAGGTGTTAAACATACAGAATTTTGAAGAACCATCCTTCAGCCTTAAGACCCCAAAGAAGGGGTTAACTTGTATGAGATGCTATATCTTCGAAGTCAAAAGTAAGAGAATTTTTTAAGAAAAATTGTCTGGACGGACGAATCTAAGTTTTTTCGTGAAGGGATTTTTTAACAGGCGTTATCTCGAGTTATTACGGACTGTGGTAGTAGATTTTCTTGACTACCTGTCTTTCAACTTGAAAAGAGGATGTTGGAATCAATTGGATGGAGCACCAGCCCACTGCACCCAGAAAGTATCCCAAGAACTCATCTCAATGTTAGAAGACAGGTGAATAAGGCGGTTAAGACCATGGGACAGGCTTACAAGATCACCAGATCTGACACATTTGGACTTCCACCTTTGGGGACATATCAATCATCAGATCTAGCCGACACCGGTGAACACGAGGGAGCAGTTAGAGACACGTGTGCAAGCACCATTCGACCAGCTCTCTCCTCAAGAAGTACGAACAGCAGTGATGAAGGTCTCATGCTTGAATGCGAACAGCCACCATTTCGATCATTTATTATAATTTATTACTAGTTTTTACATCTATTTTTTGTCATTTGAATTAAATGTGAATAGTTTTCGTTAAATATTGTGCAAGTTTTACTAAAAATCTTGTAGCATTTTCGGTGTATAAAAAATAAGTTAAGAATTTCTTTATTTGTAAAAACATTATTTTAACAAAAATATTAAGGCATCGAAAGAATAAGTACTGTCACAAACATTAAAAACTTGAAACGTGAAAAATCCATAGCAACCATCCATAACATTCTCGAAAGAATGGCAAAGGAATTAAAATTTTCTGTTTTTTTTGGAAGTATCTCTAGAACAGTTTGATTTAGATATAACAACATAGAATATCACTTTGTAGTAAACCTTGTCGCCAATTCGATTACGTAACAAAAAAGAGGGTATTTCATTTAAAGAAAGTAGAGTTTTTTACAACTCTGGCTGAAAAGTATACATTTAGGCATTATTCTCAGGAAAAGATTTTTATTTAAAAAAATTCATACGATAAAGGTATCTTTAAACTACAAACTTAATTGAATTTTAATTTTTTATCTTAATCCAAATAGGAGTTACAGTCCATTTTGTAAATGTCAACTAGCTGTCAATATTCCGGAAAATAATTTTTATCTCAAAACCGTAGCCATAGATGGGCATAGCATAGTTGCTATTAAAAAGATTCAAAATTATGGTTCCCATCCAAAAATGCAAAAATATATAGGGTGTTCTATTGAAAATAACAAAGTAGATGGTGACTGCCGGTATAACCGAAAGCGCTAGAAAATATTTCAGTTGCAGAGAACACAATCAATTATACCTAATTCTAAATTTTCAAATTTTTACTTTGGCCACAACTCCATAAACTAATGAACGGTCTCGCTGAACCACCCTGTATAGAATGATAGGCACTTCATAAATAAGCGATAAAAAACTATGGTTTTTATTTACATCATAACTCTTAATTGGGATACTCTGTATCAAGAATCTGATTTTGATTACCAAAAAAATGTCCAACTAATGCAAGTAAGAGATGTGTTCGTGCACTTTTTATGAAACTCACTGTTATTATATTCAACTTTCTTAATAATAATAATAATAATTTTGCGGCGAATTATTGTGTTTTTAGTATTGTTTTACCTATTATTTAAATATTTGTACGAATTTTTTTTTATTTCTTAATACCAGTTCTACGATGTCAGATAATATAATACATATTTTGTGCCAAAACTTTTGAGACATACGTTATTATACCCATTATTAATTGTAGCTTTTACAATTTTATCATTGTGCATGATAGTGAATAGTGAGTGATAATACTTTCTGAAAATTTTGTGAACATTTTTTCTCCGAATTATTTATGTTTTTCTATTGTAATTTAAAAAAAAAATGGATTGGTATTTAGTATTTTGCATTTTTTTTTATAATCATGGTCTTATGAACAATTTTTTTTTAATTATTGCTATTCTTGAAATGGCTATCAAACTTTGTACAATGCTTGGCAGTTATATACAGGGTGCCTTAACTAGGCAGTTTATTTGGTTATGGCCAAAATAAAAACTTTTGCCCAACTACACTATAAATACTTCTACGAAGATATAGTTTGTAAACCATTTTAATACAACTAATTTCTAAAGCTGAACTGTCAAAGTGAAGACAAACCTTTAGAGAATTTTTGTTTCCAAAGCCAACTTAAAATTTTATCATTCTCGCGTATTTTACATCCATTGGATTTTGTGCCAAAACTTTTGAAACATACGTTAATAGGTACCCTTCAAAAAACAGCTAAGCTCGTTAAAGACATCAACCGTATTGAGCAACCGGTCGTCCAGTCGGAATCTATTCAGTCTAGTGTCATTAACAATAGCAACCCTGTGTAGGTAACTCTAAGACTGTACGTATTTTTATTACGAAACTACTTTTTTAATAATTCTTTTAATAATAAGAAAATTTTTATTCAAAAATTCGCCATAAATCCAATTACAGAACGACGAGCGTTTAGTTTAATTAATTAGTAGTGTAAGTAAAAATACAAATAATTAGCAAACAAGAAAAAATGATAAATAAAAAAAAAACTAACATAGTAAAACTTAAAGATCATATTCTAAATACCTAAAATTAAGACTGTTCAATTACAAAATTTATTGGAACATAATTTGATCCAGTTGAAAATTAAACTTACATGCTAATTACTGCTCTCAATAATTCAGGTAACTGATTAAAGCTCACATCACAGTGCTGGCAAATTTCATTAAATTTTAAAGATAACCTTATGGTTGGCACTTTAAAGAAAATATTTGTTCTTGGAGTTGCATACGTAAATGTGAGAGGAAATCTTGGCATTCGAGTAGTATTCGAAAAGTTTAATCGTGATAAGGGGTAAGGACAATCAAAATGATTATGTAATAAACCATGTAAAAATTGTATACTATTGCGTACATGTCGTAATTTCATGTATTGAAAATTAAATCCTGAAAGTAACAGTTCATTCGGAAATCCTCTTTCAAGATAGTGACCTTCAATTTTATATGTGAAGTATTTTGGAAATTTACGTAGGATGTTCTTAATAACGCATTCTTGTACTTCATGAATTGGGTACCATATTAAATGGCAGTACTTAAGCTTAGATCGTACAACTGCGTATAAAGAAAATAGAGTGTTATGATTTGTAAATAATCTACTATTTCTAATAATAAAACCGAAAATTTTAGATTCCGAAGAGCAAATGTATTCTGGGTGTGTTCAGTGAAATTAAAAAAATTACTCCTAGGTTCTTTATAATTGAAGTACGGCTAAGGTTTGCCGCGTTACAAGAATATTGAAAACTGATATTACACGCTTTTTACTGAAGGATAGAACCTTGTATTTACTTATGTTTAAATCCAAATTATTTAATTTACACCATCAGTGAATTACTAATTTTTTTTATAAATTTTAAGGTCATCTACGAAAAAAACATAATGCCATGATATTGAGTCAAATATTATTAATGAACATAAGAAAAATAAGCGAGCCTAAGTTAGACTCTTGAGGCACATATGTAACATACTGAAAACGATAATTCAAGAAGGCGTAAACAGATAGAGCAGCGAATCACTAAATCCAAAATTCTTAAGTTTCTGAATTGTAACCGAGTGGTCAATGTTATCAAAGACTTTAGCAAAGTCCATATCAATTACATCAACTTGACCTAAATTGAGCAACACTGGACAATTAAAATTCATAAAACATGCAAGATTACTTAAAGTAGAACGTTTTTGCATAAAACCGTGTGGACGACCTGAATAATGATTTTTAATATAGGGATAAATACTATAATGCAAAACAACTTCCAATACTTTTAAAAACGTTGACGGTCTACCATTAGAAAATTTAAAAATTGTGCCACTGGCGTGTTCATACACCCTTGATACAATGAAGGTTAAAGGTGTATGAAATAATTGAGCTCGTTTGAGTAAGCGAAGAATGAGTTCGATATGTTACATTAAAAATTAAGTATGAAAACGCATTGTGAGAAATGAGTCCCGTATTTATTAAATGCAGTTACTATGGATGAGACGTTGATTCATCATTACATGCCAGAAACAATACACTAATCAAAGCAGTGAGTAGAAATTTGTCGCTCGTCTTTGCAAAAAGGACGAAGGTTAGTATTTTCTGGAAATTGTGAAAGAGGTCATTTTACATTAGTACAGTATACCACCATGTAATTGTTTTTTGTTATTGGAAAAACTAAGCATGGATTGTTAATGAATCCTTCCTATTCACCAGATTTTACAAAATACCGCTTTTCTTGAACCTCAAAAAATGTGTTGTGGGAAACGTTTTGGGTAAGATAAAAAGGCTGTCATATGTGGATATTCGAGAGAGGTGTTTCAGAAATGAATTTCATTTATTCAGAAACGTTAAGCAAGGTACATTAGTAGATAAGGAGAATACCTATATAGAAAAATAAATGCATAAACTTTCACTGGCAGTCGAGAACTCACTTTGACCCCGAGATAGTTAAAAACATTACAAGTATACTGATACAATAATGTTCAGTGCTGGTCTACTTAGGGTCGGTATTTCAGCAAGAAAACACAACCAAGCACTCAATATGCAGTATATAGTTTATTAACAAACATGTATATAAATCAGTGAATTAAAATATTATAGAATCATAACTATGTGATTCCTATTGAAATGACACCTCACATACAATAGATGCATGTTTTTCCGTTTTGAAGCACTTCCTGTTTTTTTAATTTTTCAAATAGGTTGTATAGAGTTTTTACTGAGTCCAATAAAAGAATAATATTAATAGCAACTATATGTATATTGAGAATATGTATTCGTAAGTAGTATACATAGACATAAAAGCAGCAATACTCGACTACTCGACCTGTGAATGTGTGCATTTGTATTGAAATCATGCGTGCATGAGAGAAAGTGATGTTTCTTTAACAAAAGTTCTAAGTTTGACACAGGAGCGTGGCGAGTGTATCAATTAAACGAGCGTTGAAAAAACATTTTCTTCTCATGTTTTAGACAATTGTTTTTCTAAAACTAAAATACAAATTATAAAATTATGGTAATGCACTCTACACAACCTGACATGTATGACGTAAGTAATGTATACTGGCAACTATGTTGTTCATCTTTTAGGTTATTTTCCGTTCATTTCGTTTTTGCGGTTTTGTGAATTAAAAATTTCAGATTAAGTAACCCTATAGGTTCGTCTTCACTCTTCATTATTAATAAAAAATATAATAAAGGTTAATAATTTATAAAAAATGACAATTCTACAATTAGTTTGGTTTTTTAATGTTTCCACCACGTGACCTTTGCTGATGATAGTACGGCATTCTCCATTATTAAAAATGTCAAAGGGAAGAAGGATGATCGTAGAATAAAATTCTTATGCAATTGGCATTTTATTACAAGCTGCTTTAAGAATTATGACGTAAAGTTTTGAAAAAAAAACATATACGACAGGGGTGTTTTCTTATTTTAAATGCAATGATTAACGTGGCAACCTTGTTTTTCACTTTCTTTGCTAGAGAAGAAAATCCTATTTTCTTCGTCTTTTTAAGAGACTGAAACAATTGTTACTAATGTAGTTTTAAAAAAACAACTTTAACAGCAACTATTCGTTTGGTCGCTACCAAATGGTAATCAAACACGTTTTCCAAATACATGGCCTTCGCATGGTAATCTGCAGTCATTTAAATCACATGTCAACTTGAGACAGAATCAATTTAATAAAGAGTAAATCCTTTATCTATGAAACATTACACAATGCATGAGTTCGTTCATTAATTACGAGCTACCAAATTTTGTCAAGGACATAAAAAACAGTTCCAAATGAACTTATCAATATGTCATAAGACAACTCTATCCAATCGCATGAAGTTGCATTTTGTTCTTAAAACGTATACAAAATAAGTTTTGTAAAAATGAAACAGAACTATGGTTTTGAAATCATTTTTACTGTTACTGACATTACACATTACAATAGTGTAAGTCAAATGCTTGTGCGACTTTTCGTTGGAGAGAATACCATGCGGTACTGAATCCGCCTAGCGTTTACAAAAATAAAATTTTGAAAATATGATTTTGTGTAAGTATTAAGAAACGTTCAATTTGTAGCGTATTCAGACCCAAAAAGGTGCCTTTTTGAAGTTCGCGCTCAGTAATTTTTAAAGATAAAGTCAAAAATTTTTGTTCAAACTACACAATGTAGAATTTTTAATTTGATACCAGCTCCTTTCAAATCCGTTAAATTGTTACTTTAAAGCACAAAATCTGAGTATTTTGATTTAAAATAGTAAAGAAATTAACTAATTCATAATTGTATAAATCAAAAAATTCAGAAAAAGTAAGTATTTAGTTCTTCGCACATACTCTTACGTTTATTTGCTTGTTCGGTTGTTTAATAACTTTTAAATGAAAGAGAAATTGTTACCACAAAGTAGGCAGTTATGACCAAAGCATATGGGTCCCAAATATTGAATAATTGTAGCAACTAAGGCACGTTAGTCACAATAGCTAGTGGGCTACGACTAAAGCTGATCATTTGTTCGTATTTCAATCTTCAGTCGCAGCTACAAATTATAGCTAATCAATTCGTCTTCCCAGAAGACTAATATTGTACCTATGAAATATGTAACACGAATACTCCCGCTAAGATTATTTTATAGAGTATTGCCAAATGATATAAGATAGTTGTAAAAGCGGCTTTCGCTATTTATCACACACTCTCTCTCTCTCTCTCTCTCTCTCTCTCTCTCTCTCTCTCTCTCTCTCTCTCTCGCATCTATTTCGCGCATATAGCTAGTCTCGTTTTCATTGCACATGCGTCACTTGTAGATAGACATAATCTATAATAATATCATTTCCGTAAATACATTTAGTACGCAGTCCTCGCAAATAATCTAAAAAAAATATATACACTCAATCATAAGTATGAGAAGAGAAGAAGTAAATTTAGTATTCAGTACAGTGTGTATTAATTACAAAGCAAACCCTAAACCATACGTCACACTGGTAACACATAATTCCCGTGCTTAACCTATACTGTAGCAAAATAAGGCAAATTGTCCTATTAGTTGGTTTCAAATTTACCCATAAATATATGGAGATAAACCAGTGTCCATTGTTGTACCCTGCTATTGTTTCAAAATATTGTCGAATATTAAACATTTTAAGTAGTACAGAATTGGATACCGTTAGTACAAATCTAAGGGAGTCACCCTAACAAAAAAACCTTAATTGAACCATAGAAAATAAATAGTAAATTGTGTTTGCAACATTAGATTAATAGAGATTAACGGTGACAGATATCTGTGTTTTCTATTATTAATTTTGCTTAATAGTGATAACTTTTGAAATTCTCGTATGGTTGATCTTATTGAACGACGAATATCTCATAATGTGTTTTCACAATTCTCGAATTCTGTTGACAATTGTTTCTTACTTAATATAAATATCCTACAATTGGTGTATTAATGTTTATAATTATTATTTGTCTATACACTGACATGACGGTTTTACGTCTATCTGGGTGTCTTTCAGCAAATATCTCGCATTCTTATTGAAACTCTTTAATTACCGTAATATGATAAATAAATTTAAAACAATCTTCGTGCGTTAAGTTTTAATCGCTAAAGATGATTATTAATTATTACTTAATGTCAAATAACTAGAAATAATGACATTTGTAACGTCGTCATAGGAATCCATATCAAATTGAATAATAAAGGCTTTCTAATAGGAAAAATTATTAATTATTTTGGGGTCTGCAAACGTCATTTTTGACGTAAAATATTAAATATCTCAAAAACGGATAAATTAGGTATAGGACATTATACATAACATATGTCTAAAAATGAAATAATATATAGTGTCCCATTCAAAATAAGAGGGTAAACAACAACTTCCGGTATAAACGGAAGTGCCGCCACTTTGAAAATATTTTAATCGAGTTACCCTCATCGACATTGGTATACTGCCAAATTTTCAAAATTTTCCATTGCGTACTTTTTGAGAAATATATCGCGTCGGTTCGTCGTGGGACACCCTGTATACCACGTAGGTGACTATACCATTGTAATATATGCTAAAAGTTATATATAAATTTTAAATACTGTTTCTCTATCTCTATCTGTCTATCTATCTCTATATAAGCCAGTTATAGTAATTTTTAGAAACACGAAAAAATTGGCAATTGAACGATAACGAACACATGAACAGAACAATTGATAAGCTACAGAAGGAACTCTATTAATTCTGGCCCATGCCATCTATATCTCTTTTATGTCTCTACCCTTTCATATAACTCACGTAAAATTCGCTCGATATGTGGCCATCCTGTACATTTCGGGAAGCTAAAAAGTATTAATCATTTCTTTAAGCTAGCTTTGAAATTTTCAATTTTCTTTCAAGGTACACTCTAGATCTAGGGATCACGACAACTACCGAATTAGGTCGTATAGGGACATATAAACAACAATATGTCAAGGATAATGGAAATATATTGTAATTATTTACTATAGATCATGAAGTCCCTCAAGGTTTGGTTCTAAGACATCATTTATACAATTGATTTGTAGTATTACATGAATATAAATAAGTGTTCTGTTTGCAGAAATTAATTCGAACATTAACGTTACTCTTTTAACAAATATTGCAAAAAAGCCTTTGTTAGGTAATACACAAGAATGCTTTACAACCAAAAATATTATGTTTATTTTGCAAGTAAAATGTGTAAGCGGAAATCTTGTACTGGGTAAGAAATGCCAGCTCCTAGCTTGACATCAAAGATATTAGTAACACACTCCAGTGTGCTTTTTATAATTAGAAATTTAAGAAAATTTGTAATGGATGGCCTTTTAAAGTATTCCGTTGTCACTTGAGCTGCGCAATTGTTCAATGGGGTTATCCAGGCTTTATAAAAAAGCTTAAGAATAATAGCAAACCCTGATCACACTGTCGACACATTTTTATTACATATAGCATAAAACACTTTATATGAAATTCATTTCCATACGACATATTAAAGGTGCAACACATACGTAACTTAGATATTGTAATAATACAATTACACTTCGATTTATTTCTAGATTGTGCAACGGTTTGTTGTATACCACGTAGACGAATATTTAAATGATCAGTTACATTCTAGTCCAATAATTACAGTCATTTATTTTCATGACTTGCTATAATCCGTTATTTATAATATCAAAATAAATATTATTAGCCGTATTAAGTAAATAAATAAATACATAACTAAATAGATAAACACTCCTAAATAACCAATGGGAAATATTATCCAAAAGTCTAGAAGCAACCGCGAATTACGATTGCAAAATTACATGGAGTCAAATTCGTTAGTATTAAATAATTAAACTACTACTGGAGTGTGTAAGCACATTCATCAAGCAATAGAAAGTTGAAAACTTCTGTGAGATTGAAACAGCGTTAGATTGTGTTGATCATATATTTTGTCATTTTTAAATCTTATTTTCTGGGAAAATAAAGAAAAATTACATATGAATAGTATTTATTGGTTTATTGGAAGAAAGTGGTAAGTTTATGTAAACTCATGAAATGTCACTTTCTTGCATGTTTAAATTGTGGTTCAATCATACTACAATCAGAATGTTAATACATGTATGCAATGGACCATACCGAATTCCTTTAATATGCTAAATAATAATGTATTTATTCCTATATCTAAGTTTGATAGTTTTCGAGTTATTCAATTGTTTCTAAAAATGTAGAGTAATTGAAAAAAATTAATTACAACTTAACAGACATTTTTTAATTAATTTGCTTTTAAATTTCGATTCTACACTTCTTGGACTGTCTATCAGAATAATTACAATAGTAGAATAATATGCAGGGTGTTCCTAACTTCAACTTTGATTTTCTCCAAGTATTTGGTGCTATTACTTTGTTATTTTAAATGGAACACCCTGTATTTTATTCCTTCTTGAGAAGGTAAATTTAATACTCTTTTAAACTGATTTAGGGTTCCCTATCCCAATTTTCAGTATTTTCCGAGATATTTCCATTATTTTACCAGTATGCATAAATATTGATGGTTTTATAGCAAATACTGACAAGATAGCCTTGGAATACAAAAGAAAATAAATTAAAAATTTATAATTTAAAAATTTAGAAATATTTTTTTTTTTAAACTAACGTATTGATTTAGGTCACCGTATACTCAAATTTGATGCTTTCCGAATTATTCAATTTTTTCTAAAACTGTAGTGTAACAAAAAAAGTTAATTGCAATTTTTTGATTAATTCGCTCCTTGGACTTTCTAATAAAATAAGTAAAATTGTATGTTCCAAACTTTAACTTTGATGTGCATCAAGTTTTTAGTGTTATTAAATTAAATGGAGCACCCTGTATTTTATCCCTGCATGAAAACGAAAATTTAATATTATTTTCCCTATCCGAATTTTCTTTGTTTCCGAATTATTTGCATTATTTTATCAGTATGCGTAAATGTTGAAGATTTTATGATACACTCTAAGTAGGCTTTGAGAAAATTAACAAATAAAACATTTTCATATGTCAGATAGTAAAAACTTATTTAGGTGAATGTTTTCAAAATTGCTTATTAGCATCACGTGTATATGCTGAAAGATATCCTCAAAAAGACCATCCTCGCAAAGAAGTGTTCGAGAGACTTTTAAATCGATTTATTGAAACTGGCAGTGTTGAATATAAAACACGAGAAATAGCAAAGCCCGTAACGGAAAATGAAGCTTTACAACTAGCAGTTTTGCAATTTGTAATTGAAAATCGCAATAACACTTCGACAATTATTTCTCGAGAAATGGATATAAGTAGAATAATAAGAAAACATAACTATCATCCGTATCATATATAAATGCATCAGCATTTGTATGGAGTGGATTTTCAACGTAGACTGGAATTTTGTCTATGGTTTCTCGACCATACGGCAGAAGATCAATATTTTTATGATAATTGGTTATTCACTGACGAAGCTACATTTCACAATAATGGACTGGTTAATAGGCATAATTTTCACTATTACGCCACTGAGAATACTCATCAATTTAGAACAATAGATCGACAAAATCGTTGGTGCCTAAACGTATACGGGGGACTAATAGGAGAACATGTAGTAGGGCCATATTTTTTTAATGGCCATTTGAATGGCAGAGAATTTTTAAGATTTTTAGAAAACGAATTTTGGACTCTCCTAGAAGATATTCCTTTAGATGTGAGGCAAAAAATGTGGCTAGAATTGATGGTGCGCCAGCACATTTTTCAAGGAATGTGAAGGAATATTTAGACCGGACATTTAAAGTTAAGTGGGTAGGTCGAGGAGGTCCTAGAAATTGGCCTGCTAGGTCCCCCGACTTAACAACAATGGACTTTTTTTTCTGGGGATACATCAAAACCCTTATGTACCACACTGCTCCAGCTACCTCTGAAAACATGAAAATACGCATTAGAGAAGCATTCGCGACAATCACACCCCAAATGCTAAATAATGTGAAACGCTCATTTGAAAAGGGGATAATGCTGTGTATTCAACAAAATGGACATCACACTGAACATTTATTATAAAATGAGTTTAGTCGAGTGATTTCTAATGTTGTAATTATGTTAATTGTTATTCGTTTTATTGTTTAATTTGTAAAATTATAATATTTTTAATTTATTTGTTTTATATTTCAAGGCCACCTTGCCAGTATTTACTATAAAACCATCAATATTTATGCATACTGGTAAAATAATGGAAATATCTCGGAAAATACTGAAAATTGGGATAGGGAACCCACTATCAGTTTAAAAGAGTATTAAATTTCCCTTCTCATGAAGGAATAAAATACAGGGTGTTCCATTTAAAATAACAAAGTAATAGCACCAAATACTTGGAGAAAATCAAAGTTGAAGTTAGGAACACCCTGCATATTATTTTACTATTGTAATTATTCTGATAGACAGTCCAAGAAGTGTAGAATCGAAATCTAAAAGCAAATTAATTAAAAAAATTCTGTTAAGTTGTAATTAACTTTTTTCAATTACTCTACATTTTTAGAAACAATTGAATAACTCGAAAACTATCAAACTTAGATATAGGGTTACTTGAGTAAATACATATTATTTTTTAAAGTAGGATTCAAAAAAGTAATAAAATACAGGGTGATCCATTTAAAAAAACATAACATTGATATGTAACTTTTTTTTGAGTAACCCTTTATATTCTACACTAATTTTAATTTGTAGACCAAATAGACTTACATACCTGTGTCAAACGATTTTTTGATATCATTTACCGTTTTACCGCTAGGTTCCGTCCCGTTGAGCGTGACTAACCCTATATATATATATATATATATATATATATATATATATATATATATATATATATATATATATATATATAGACACACACACACACACACACACACACACACACACACACACACACACACACACACACACACACATACTGTCTAGAATCTACCCACGTTCTGTGGCTATCTTTGTTATTATAAAGGATACAGAGTCGATTAAATTAGCAAAGTTGGGCAGAATACATGATAATTCAAATACCGATAAGAAAATTCAACATTGTTGCCAACTTCTAAGTTATCTGAAAAGACCTTGATAGCTATTTTTACGCAAAATGGGACAATGCAAATAAAAAATTTTTTATTGATTATTTTTCGAGCTACAACCCAAACATACATTTTTTTAAATAGCAACTATAGGTGGTTATGGACTCATTCGAAGACTTATTTTTTTCTGATTTCAAAAATCTATAGCTTTGTATATTTAGTATTATTAGTTAACTCACAATTTTTAAAAAAATTGTATTTTATTAAAAATTTGAATACCATTTTTACGGGCTTTCAATAGATCTTCACTGTGTACTACCTATTCCTAAGTGTTTTTGAATTATTTAGTGATAAAGTTAAAAATTGTAAAATTTTATTGTTTTGCTAGAAAGGAATGACAGGAAAGAGTTGGATAAAAACTTTAAACTAAACGTGAGTTATATAGTATAATTCACTTATAAAAATCAGTTTATTCAAAATGTACAGAAGCTAAATTTTTTCGTAAAATACTTGTAACGTTGCTCACTTATATAATAAACCATTGTTTTTTTTTACTTTTTGAATTTCTAAAAAAAGACTGAATTGGTATTCAATTAGTCCATCTTTTGTGCAATCCCCATTACAATAAAAAATATAAGTTTATATTGTTGTTCTATTGAGGAGTGTGAAACCTAAAATGAAAAATAAAGACATTAAAGGTTAAATAATCGTATTTAATATAGCTTCTTGTCCTTGTTTATTATGTAGAAAAAATTAACTATCACAAATGTTTCGGTTTATTTTTAAATTACGATTATTTTATACTTAATTAGCGCAAAATAACAAAAACGTAGCGTAGCACATGTAACAGTTAATACTTCTTAATTTTAACGACTAAATGATATAACATTTAAAAACTTTACGGTAATGACAATGCATTTTATTTATTTCAATGAATAATGGGTTTAAGTTAAAAAATGAATGGAACCTTTGTTTTAAAACAAAGTATTAATTGCAAACACTGTACTTATCACATGAACTAAGCTTTACAGTTAACAACGATTTATTTACAGTACCTTTAGAAAATTTCTTATCACATAACGAACGCTTGTTCGTTATGTCATGTATAGGGCTATTGTTTCAAATATGGTGCAATCATGGATAAATTTATTATTGTTAAAGTACTAATAAAATTTTAAAATATTGAAGATGATAGCATTACTAAATTAAGATAATCGATTGTACGTGTCACTTTGATGTCTAATTCTGTTAGGATCAAAAAATTATTTTAATTTTACAAATGTTTAAAGCTCTCAAATTTATTATGTCGTATTATTTTGTATGTATAATATACAGTTGGTCTTTGATGTTTTAAAGTGTTAAATGGTGGCAACGTTCGGGGACTTTAAAAAACCTACATATATTACTTCTATAAAACCCTTAGTTGTTAACAATTTTAATTTGTAGACCAAATAGATAATATATATATATATATATATATATATATACCTTTTACTAGTATATACTTATATAATATATATAATGATTTAAAGAGGAAGGATAACATTGTAGGTGGTAGGATTATACTCCATGCCAGCCGGAGGTACCACCACCCTTACCATGGGCCCTTAATATTGGGTCTCCGATTTTCTGAGCTCGGTAAGGGCTGCGGTTACCTTTTCCATCATCCTAATCTATTCTCATCTTAAGTTACTTCTCGCCCTCACTGTCTCCTATCGGATTAAAAGTCCCAATTAAAAAATAAGATGGCTGGTTTTAGGGTTATTAAATTCCGGACGTAAAATCCTGCCCCATTCGGATGTCCGGGAGGGCAGGGCCCAAAGACCTCGGTCATCGAAAGTATCAACTTTCTGATTCACTACTGCAACATCCGCGGTATCAGGTCTAATCTTAATGCTATTCACCAACATCTTGAACAATTACAACCTGATATATTGTTTCTATCTGAAACACAAGTCTCCTCAGTAAGCTCCGAGTCACCCGACTTGCAATTTCCTCAATACCATCTTCACTCTAACTTTCGATATAAAGGAGGCTTATGTGCCTACATCAAGGACAGAATTGTTGCAAGAGGGTTTCTTCCTTAGAAAATAAAAATTTTGACGTGATTTGGTTTAAACATTCTGGTCCTAATTTTGTGAAATTCTACTGTTGCATTTATAGGTCTCCTAATGACAGCAACTTTCAAGACTTCTTCGATTACCTTATAAAAGTGACTATTTTGTAACACAACATTTTGGACTATAAAAGGCCAACGCTTAATAATTGTTTACTCGTAGAACAGCATAACTATAAACTTTAAAATGGAATTAAAGGACAATGTATTACATATTTTATCATTCCATAATAATATTGCAAAATGCGACAGGATCTGCAAAATCTTGCGGTCGTAACCTTTATGCGCACAAATGGTATGCGCACAGTGGTATTTATGTTTGATTATCATTCTTTATATTGTCAGATCTGCTTGTACCGCAATCTGACGAACACTTATGTGAGGATTTTTTTTTCAAGTCAATTGACCCACAGAATAAAAAGTTTCACAAAAAAATCCAACCCTCTATTCTACCCTCTTAGGGGTGGAATTTCTAAAAACCCTTTCTTAGTGAATACCTACGCTTCACAAAAACACACCGATGCAGCTGTTAAATGACATATGCGGCGCGCGAACTGTCAAACGCGTGAAGTAGTTAAGTTTTTTTAAATTTTACAATTTTCTACGCAATTTTCTTAATTTTTCTTTTCGTAAGAACCTTCTACAAAATATTATACAATTAAAAAAAAATCAATGAAATCTGTAAAGTTGTTCTCACATTATGCCGTGACCAAGGAAAATAGGCATAAATATAGATTGAAACACCTTTGTAGGGATAACATGTAAAACTATCTACTACAGATTACTTATTAATTTGTTGTTGAAGGTTAAAAGTATTTCTACCAATTTCAACACTACATTTATAATTAATGTTATCCGCGGATTCGTCAACTACTAGGCCTGGTATTTTAACGCAGAGTTTATTTAAAATTGCGTTAAATAGTATTACAACTTAAACATAAACATTTATCCAATTTACAGTGTCTAAAAATAGCCGTTTTAATATAATGTGAAACATTTTTTTCTCGCCCATAATGTCTAAAGTCGGCCTTGTATGTTTATATTTAAAATATTCTTGTTACCGTTATTCACGAGTACTTGCAAATTCACATTTTGTAACAATCTCTAGGTATGTTCTAAAAACGTTATTAAACTGTTATAAAACATTTATTTACAGTACCTTTAGAAAATTTCTTATCACATAACGAACGCTTGTTCGTTATGTCATGTATAGGGCTATTGTTTCAAATATGGTGCAATCATGGATAAATTTATTATTGTTAAAAGTACTAATAAAAATTTTAAAATATTGAAGATAATAGCATTACTAAATTGAGATAATCGATTGCACGTGTCACTTTGATGTCTAATTACTGTTAGGATCAAAGAAGAATTATTTTAATTTTACAAATGTTTAAAGCTCTCAAATGTATTATGTCGTACTATTTTCGTGTATGTCATATTATACAGTTGGTCTTTGATGTTTTGCTACAGTTTGATTTTATGGTGGCAACGTTGTCGGGACTCACAAGTACCTACGAGTATATACTTCGTATAAAAAAACGAGTTGTGTAAGCAACGCCTGCCATTCGTAGCGACCTGATAATATATATATATATATATATATATATATATATATATATATATATATATATATATATATATATATATATAATGATGGCATTGGCGTAAAGAGGAAGGATAACATTGTCAGGTGGTAGGCATGTATACTCCATGCCAGCCGGGGAGGTACCACCACCCTTACCATGGGCTCCTTAATATTGGGTCTCCGATTTTCTGAGCTCGGTAAGGGCTGCCGGTTACCTTTTCCATCATCCTTAATCTATTCTCATCTTTATTCTTCCTTCTCGCCCTCACTGTCTTCCTATCGGATTAAAAGTCCCAAATTAAAAAATAAGATGGCTGTGGTTTCTAGGGTTATAAATTCCGGACGTAAAATCCTGCCCCATTCGGATGTCCGGGAGGGCAGGGCCCAAGCGACCTCGGTCATCGAAAGTATCAACTTTCTGATTCACTACTGCAACATCCGCGGTATCAGGTCTAATCTTAATGCTATTCACCAACATCTTGAACAATTACAAACTGATATATTGTTTCTATCTTAAACACAAGTCTCCTCGAAAGCTCCGAGTCACCCGACTTGCAATTTCCTCAATACCATCTTCACTCTAACTTTCGATATAAAGGAGGAGTATGTGCCTACATCAAGGACAGAATTGCTTGCAAGAGGGTTTCTTCCTTAGAAAATAAAAATTTTGACGTGATTTGGTTTAAACATTCTGGTCCTAATTTTGTGAAATTCTACTGTTGCATTTATAGGTCTCCTAATGACAGCAACTTTCAAGACTTCTTCGATTACCTTAGTATGAAAGTTGACTATCTCCTGTCTCAGTTTCCATCTTGCGATATCTCATTTGTAGGCGATTTCAATGTTCATAACTCTAATTGGCTTCAATTTTCATCTACTACAAATCCTGCTGGTCATAGTGCAGAAACATTTGCTATTTCATGTGATCTCACACAAATGATTTCTGAACCCACAAGAATCCCTGATAACCCTAACCATACTCCACATCTTCTAGATCTCTTTCTTACATCAAACCCTCTTGTTTATAAAACTTCCGTTCTTTCGCCTTTAGGTCTTTCCGACCATTGTCTAATAAAAATCATTTCTACTGTACCTAATTCCACTGTTGTTCGCAAAACCGATAGAACCTTGTGGTGTTTTAAGTCAGCTCGATGGAGTGATTTACGGGATTTCTTTGCAACCTTTCCATGGCGTGAATATTGTTTTAAGTCGTCCTCTTCTTCGGACATCGCTCTTTCAGTATCTGAAGTCATCCTCATGGGAATGGAGTTATACATTCCGAAAAAACAGTACCGTGTAGGTCATTCACGTTCCCAACCCTGGTTCAATAAGGCTTGTTCTGATGCAATATCTTTAAAAATAAATGTTACATTAAATGGAAATCTAATAAATCGGTTGACAGTCATGTAGAATACGTTGGTGCTAGAAATATCTGCAAAAGTGTCATCACTAAAACTAAAAAGTTGTTCGAACAACGAAAATGCAATGAACTAGCTACATCTCCTTTAGGCAGTCGTAAATTTTGGTCTTTAGCAAAAGCCATTAGTAAAAACTTTCGAACATCTTCATTTCCCCTGACATCTATTGACGGATCGGTAGTTGCTGATTCTGTAGACAAAGCCAACGTTTTGTGGATTTGTTTGCATCAAACTCGTGTCTCAATGATTCTGGAAAAGATGTGCCCCTAGTCAACTCTTCTTCATACGTTATGAAACCAATTCATTTTCGGTACAAGCTCTTGGAATCGATCATCAGTAGGCTTGATCTCAATAAGGCGACTGGCCCAGACGGTATCCCAGCTATTGTCTTAAAGAAATGTTCCCCGAACTAGTACCAGTCCTATCTAAGCTCTATACGATCTCTATATCTTCTGGGAATTCCTTCATCATGGAAGTTAGCAAATGTTCAACCTATTCCCAAAAAGGTGATAAGACCGATCCTCAAATTACAGACCAATTGCCATCACTTCCATTTTGTCTAAAATCATGGAAAAAGCCATTAATCAGCAACTGCTCACGTTCCTTGAAAATAACAAACTCCTTAGTGACCACCAATATGGGTTTAGGCAAAGTCGTTCAACAGGTGATATTCTTTCATATGTGACCCAAGTTTGGAACAATACAGTAGAGCAGCCCGGTGAAACAGTTGTAGTCGCTTTAGATATCTCAAAGGCATTTGACCAAGTTTGGCATAAGTGTTTACTTGCCAAACTCACCTCGTTTGGGTTAAATGATACGGTCATCAACTGGGTTTCTAGTTTCCTTGATACAAGACTAATACGTGTCGTAGTTGATGGCTTTTTTTTTAAGAAGTTAGCATTAACGCGGGCGTACCACAGGGATCCGTTATAGCGCCTACACTTTTGCTGCTGTACATAAATGACCTTATTTCTTTAACAACTAACCCCATCCATTGCTTTTCTGACGATAGCACTTCACTGTAGTTCATCTCAGTCTACTCATAGTGATAATCCACCTTCTATGTCAAATCAAGAAATGGTAAATTCAATCAACAAAGACATTCAACGTATTCTCGAATGGGAAGCAATAATCTAGTTAAATTTAATGCTAACAAAACTCAGTGTTGCCTTATGTCCGCCAAAAAGATCGATCATTTCCTGTTGTAAGTATGAATGGCTCAGTTCTTAAGTTTTCAGACTCTATTACTCTGTTGGGTATGACTGTATCTTCAAATCTCTCATGGGTTGACCATCTTCTGTCAGCTACCAAAACAGCTGCTCGTAAAATAGGCTTTTGTACAGATCTAAGCAGTACTTTACCTCTCGACAACTCCTTCTGCTGTATAAGGCCCAAATTCGGCCTCATCTGGAATATAATTCTCACCTTTGGGTTAGTGCTCCCCAATACGCTCTCGATATCGTTGATCGTATTCAAAAGAGAGCGATTAGGCTTATAAATGACCCGTCTTAACTTCTCACATACAGTCCCTTGAGCATAGAAGGATGGTTTCAGTTCTTTCTTTGTATTATCGTTATTACAACGGCTATTGTGCTGGTGAATTACATTCTTTGATACCATCTCCGGCTATCTTTGCGAGAAACACTCGGTTCGCTCATTCACATCATCAGTATGCAGTACAAATCTCCACTTGTCGTACCAAACGGGCGCAATCCACATTTTTCTACACGGCTTCTAAACTCTGGAATGATCTCCCTAGTTCCTGTTTTCCTCTCACTTATGATATGAGAAAATTTAAGGTAGCTGTTCATAGGCATCTATTGGCAATTCATTATCCCTCTATCCATCCTCCTAAGTGTTCCTGAGTGCTTTAGCACGATAGGCCTTATTTAGCCTGTTCAGGTCCACAATCATAAAAAAAAAAAAATGATGCAAGATAAAATTAGTGCCAGAATTTATTAAGAGACGAATATTGTGAAGAAATAATAAAAATAGTATTAATAAGAATAATGGTCTGTATTGTAGCATGGTAAATAAGACAAGCAAATTCAAAAGCACAAAATAAAACAGAATGAGTAACCTATGGATTCGCGCAAAATACAATAGGTGCGAGCTCAGATTCACATTAATTGGAATTTTAACAATAAACAATAAACAAAATAAAGGGTGAGTCAGTTAGAGGTTATAATTTAATAGTTAACCCATTCATGCCCAGGGGGTCGGTAACGACCCACTTTAATTCTTAATTCTTAATTTGTAACAGTACTAAATATGCAACCAGATAATCATATGAGCATAGATGTTCAATTCAGTTATTTTTAAGATTTCTATTTACAAACACGTATTCGAAGTGTGTCGGTTAGAAAATCTGTGCTTTATATTTGTTAATTTAGCTTGGCAAACATGAGTTCATATCAAGAACTATTTTATATTTTAACAATTTTATAAGATATATACACAAATAAGACATATGTATAAAATATGCATTAGTTTTTAGATGGACGCAGACATACAATTGTTTTATAATATAACCTCAATTATTTGTGGGTCGTTAACGACCCCTTGGGCTTACCATAGTTTTCTTAAAATACATATTTTTAGGAAAAGGCCACTTACCGCAGCCGAACTGTTAGAAGAAATGAAAAATATTGATAACGACGATGTTGTTCCTGATAGAATTGTTATGCCACCAAATGATTTCGGTGGATTGTGACTCGGGGGTTGAGGAGTGTAACGATCCAGATACGCTAAATTACTGGTAACTAGCTGCTAAAGCTGAATTCTATTTCAAAGATAATATTATAGAAGGTGAGGATACATCTGATGAAGACTCTGACGATAATATACCTCTTGCTACGTTAGCAAAGGGATACCGCTGTTCGTCCAAGAACCACCAATATATAAAACACATTGGGTTGAGAATGTTGATCTCGTTATAGAAATAGTTATTGAAGAAAATAGTTTTCACTTACCTCCGCCCCTTTCACTTGATCCAGAAAGTTCACCACTTCAGTTTTTGAGTTAATGTTGACACCACAAATTGTCAAGAATCTTGTGAAATACACAGTAAATTATGCTGCAAAGGAGAAAATAAATCCACTAATGAAAAGTACGTTTTCATTGGTATCCTCCTTGAGCGGATATGTTCCAGTTCCTAGAAGAAGGATGTTCTGGAAGACAGTGAGGATGTACATAATATCCTCGTAACAAGATCAATGAGACGCAATCGCTTTGAGTAAATGTCTAGTGTTCTCCATACAGCAGATAACGACGAGCTTCCAGAAAATGATAGGTTTGGAAAGATACGTTCTTTTGTAGAAGATCTCAACATACAGTTTCTCAGATATGCACCAATTGAATCTGAAGTCGTTATTGATGAATCCATGGTATCTATTACAGGCGCCATGGATGCAAACAATTTACTGGTTATTTGATTTATGTATGACGAATGCATGGAGCTTAGCACGATTTTATGGTGTCAAAAAGACAATTTAAATTTAGACGTGATGTTGTAAGAACTGGCCAAAGACGGCACCAAAAGCAGGAAGAAAACTGCAGCTATAATACACTTCTATTTCTGCAGGATGACACATCATTGTAACTGGACAATCCCGACGAAGATGTCAATTGTGCAAAAACAAAACTACTAAAAAGTGTGAAGTCAGTGATGTGCCACTTCATGATAAATGTTTTACTACATTTCATTCATAATTTAATGTATTTGTTGATTACTAAATACTTTCACATAATATTTATTTTTAATTATTTAATTCATTATTCCAACTAATACCTATTTCATTATGTATAAACTATTTATCGAAATTACTACAATAGCCCACGGAGTCGTTAACGACCCACTACATATTTCAAAAATTATAACAAAACTGTTTTTAAATAATCATTTTCTGGTGTTAGCCATATAATAATTCACCATTTCAAATATTACAAAAATCAGAGATAAAAAATTAATTTGGGCAGGAATGGGTTAAATAATAAGACACATTTGTTGAAAATTGTCATTAAACACGAAAAATGATATAAGTCAAATGACCACCATGTTCAGCCCTACAGACTTCAGCCCTTTTGATGAAATTTTCCATCACTTTCTGGTTCAATTGTTGTGGAATTTGATTGATAACTCTGCGAATCTCATCCTTCAGGTCCGGAATCGAGTTGGGATTGTTTACGTAAACCTTCTGCTTCAAGAAACCCCAAAGCAAATAATCCATGAATGTGAGGTCACACGATCTTGTGGCCAATGTTAACCACCGAAACAAGAGATTAAACGGCGGAGCTTTGTGCAACAACGTTTCTCGAGCTGTGTGACAAGTGGGTCTTGTTGAAAGCACAAACCGATATTACCACCCAATTTGTCCAAACCTTCATAAAAATAATTGATTATCATCTCCCGATAACGTTCACCATTGACTGTAACTGCGTCATTACGGAATTTTCAAAAAAGTATGGGCCAATCACGCCGCCAACCCAAAATCCACACCGTCCAGTTACTTTTTTGGATACATTTGTTTCATGTGAATAGCATGAGGATTTTCAAGTCCCCAAATGCTTATTCACACAGCCATTCAGATGAAAATGAGCTTCATCAGTAAAGATGTTTTCGTTCACAAAATTGAGATCACTCTGATTGTTCTCCAACGCCCAGTTAACAAATTCACGCCTCTGTCAATGATCTCCCAGTTACAATTCTTGAGTCAATTGAATTTTGTGTGGGTGTAAATTCAGATGTTTAGTCAGAATTCGCTGCGCTGTACTGTAGGAAAGTCTCAATTGCTGGGAACGACGACGAATTGAGGTTGACGGATTTTCTCGAACACTAGCACTTGCCACTGATCGGCCACTCCGAGGGCATACTGGTCTTTGAACATCTAACACTGATCCTGTTACATTAAATTTATCGATCAGTTTTTTAATCACCGCACGTGATGGACGGTTATTTCGCAGTGCTCGAATCGTGTTAGTAAAATTTTCACCACTTTTGAAAAAGGTTTTAACAATTAAAACACGTTCTTCAATCGAATAACGCTCCATAACAACAAATGTCATTAATCAACAATGCTCAATTAAAGAAACATTAGCTGCCCGTTATTAATATTGATATTAATACCTCAATGTATGGATATGTATTTACCTTTTCTTTTTATTATACACATATCCGTTTAAAACTATAACTTTCGATGGAGTTGTGTAAATTGCACATTTTTATAATAGAATATGATTTTACCAAGTACTTTATTGACTACTACATTTAAAATGTGTATCCAGTACGACACCTAATTATTTTTACCTTCGAATGATAGTGCAGTTTGACAGAAATAATTAATATTACCACAAAGTAAACGGTATTTTTGAATTTTTTTTCAATTTCATTCCATCTGAGGTGAATTTGAAAACGTAAAAGTTACGCATGTTTCTTTATAGAATTGCAATCGCTATTAAAAAATGGGCGTTCCCTTTTGAGGTTTTAAATTTGTTATCTCTCTTTTTAATCTAACTTTTGATTTTCGAGTTATTGAACTTTTTCGGAAGTATTGGCCTGATTAAATTAACCTGCGAAAAATGTTTCGAAGGAAGGGTGGCTTAACGTTAAATTGTGTTTAAATCATGTGTTCTACTTGATACAAGTGGCTGTAGGGCTTCTAATAAAGTTCCACGAGGTTTCCTAAATACAAATAGTATTTTATAATATTTTTAAAAGTTTAATTCACGTCAATCCATTACAGAAAATTTACAAAAAAAGTTATTTATTTTAAAGAATGGTGTTCTTTACTTTCAACACCAATTACAGCTGTAGTTGTCAATAAAAAATTAAACTTGCAGTATGATTTATAAAATATGATAACGCAAATAACAATTAGGTATATGTATCCAATAACCTACAAATGAATGCTAGTCAATTTAATATTCGGTATATTCATATACCGAGTATTAAATTCACTAGCATCCAATTAAAATAAAAATAATAATACCCAGTCAAATATTTAAATCTAAAATTTAGTCACATTATTTCATAATTGCAAAGTCATGAAAGGTCATATATAAAAGTCGTAAAATTCGCCTAATCATTCATCTATTTTTCAAAATAGCTGGTTAAGTTACACGTTTGTTATATTTGACCTTGAATGCGGTTTATGTGTCAATATAAGCAGATAAAGGGTATTTAAATTATTAATTTGACTATATTAGCACAAAAGAACAATTAGATATTAAGTGTAAAAAATAAATAAAATACCTGCTCCATCTATTATTACGTAAAATTCTCAGTTACACAATAAGTGTGTGATACACATTTTTCCACTACTGGATACAGCTTTTACACTTTGTGTAAAAGTATTGTCTTGATTGCAGGACTGTCATGTAATAGAAATACTAATTAGTTTCCATCCACATTTAATGCTATTATTAAGTGAGAAGAAATAAAACACACAATGTTTTTAAAGTTGCACTATATTACTTAAAATGACAATTGTTTCGGCGACACTATGCCGTCATCAGATTAAGTATCTAAACTAATTTAGTTTTCTATTTTTGTTCTGAATGTGTAAAATTTCAAAGTTACTATAAAAATTATGGGTTTCTGTATTTAAGTGTGGGGTATAGTTTAATTTATGATTATGTCATTGAAAATATCTAAAATATTCACATATTCTAGTTTGAAAACTTCTTGTTTGACCGATATACACTGCAATCACCACAACTCAACCTATAAACTCCTGACATCTCCTCTATTTTTTTTGCATGTATTTTGTTTAACGTTTAATAATTGCAAAGGTGACATTATAACTTAATAAACATGTCTCCATTATTGAGATTATTACGTCAGCTTTCGAGAAAAAGGCTCTTTTCGTTCAAAAAGACATCACGGTCGGTCAGGAATAATAAATGTAGATCAGCGAGAAGAAGTTATCGTACGGGTTTCGGACGATAGAGGTTTAAGTACTCGCCGCTTGGGCAGCGCAGTCGGGATAAGCGCCACCTCGGTATGGAAAATATTACATACAAATAATCTTAACCACTATCATTACATTCCCGTACAAAATTTACTACCGCAAGATCTTCATGTTCGCTTGCGATTTGCCCTATTTGTTAGGGCACAACATAACGTTGATCCAAATTTCTTAAGTTCAATTTTATTTACCGAAGAAGCAACATTTACGAGGCTGGGAATCTTTAATTTTAACAATATATGGGGCTCCGAAAATCCCTTTGCTGTGAAATAGCGAAGCTTCCAACACGAGGTCAAGTTAGGTGTTTGGTGTGGGGTAATTTCGGATTTTCCTATTGGTCCATTTAGACTACTTACAAATCTGAACGGGCCTCTCCATTTATTGTTTTTGCAACAAAACCTTAATGAACTCCTTGAAGATGTACCACTAGTTCTAAGACTACGAACGTGGTTTATGCAAGATGGGGCTTCTCCTCATTTCCCCCGCGAATTTTTAGATGAAAATTTTCCTCGACGATGCATTAGTCGAGGAGCCCAGATTTTAATCCGTTGGACTTCTCAATACGGTCTGATTTGAAAGATATCGTCTATAAAGGGATAAGTAATTCTGAGGAAGAATTGGGGCAAAAAAATAGTGCAAGCTTTTAATATTCTTAAAAACAACTTTATCATAACATACGAAACTCCGTAGAGAAAGGTGTTGGAAAGTGCATTTAGGTAGGCGGTGTGAACACTTTGAACAATTTACTTTACTTTTCTTTTTCCTCATTTAATTCAGAAACGGTACTTTTATCGTCTTATGTCTTATTTACGTTAAAGATAACCTTAACAAACATATTTTTCACTCCGACGTACATGTACACAACTCCGTATAAAAGAAATATTCAAATACCATTCCAACATTTATCTAAAAGTCTGTTAATAATTATGCTCCTATGTTTTATAATAAACGTACGGTTAGTACACGTAACGTACCAGTAAACAAATTTAAAACATATATTAAAAAAGTTTTAACTGACATGGCTTACTATTCCATAAATGAATATTTGTGTGACAATCGCATATGATGGAAGATAAACAAGTTGTATCTCTCTCCTTTCCGTTGTGTTAGTTCTTAAATTATTATCTAAGTGTCTTTAGTGTCTATATTTTAACGTTTTAATTTAATTTAAATTTAATTACATTTTATGTGTATATACTATAACGATGTGCTGACATGTGTAAACTACTATGGTAGTAACATGAATAAATTATTATTATTATTATTATTAAAAAAATGCAACAGGCAAAAAGGTTTGTAAGTTGAACATGGATTCGCTGCGCTTAATTTCCAGAGATCAGGGGCGGCCCACAAAAAAGTTCATATGGGTTAAAGGGTACCCCGCAAAAATCTACACCCTGTAAATTTTGAGATGTGTCATAGTGTACTAAACATTACGTTTCTTAAGTGTAGTAAGTACACCAAATTTTGAAATTTAGAATACTAGTAGAAAATTAAAAAAAAATTGAACAAAAATTCCGAAACTTTGACACCCTGTATATTGTAAACTATCAACATTTCTATAAAATATGTTCTGCTCAATCGTCAAGAAATTATGCAAGGAATCTCCAGTTTCAGGATTTCCCATTCTTTAAGAAAGTTTTTATTAGGTTACTTAACATACCTTTAACCTTACCATAGTTGTATCATAAGCGTAGCTTTCCAATATCCACAAAATTAAGTAGATCTGATACATATAATAAGTATATAAGAGGCCCGACTACGGATTGTTGAGCAATCCGGGCTAATGTTAAATATGTTGGAATGATTACCTTGAACATCTACATATAATTACCTATTGGATAAAAATGAATATATTTTGGGAGCTCTAATTCCCAGGTTTTGAAGTTTACTGCAAATATTGACCGGGTGAATATATTATAAAGAATCAAAAATTATTCATGAAATGGCTCAATAAAATTTTTTTTTGCAATAATTCTGGTTCGGAACAGGCTAAATTTGTCCTACCATGCTAAAGCACTCAGTAACACTTAGGAGAGCGGATAGGAGGATATTGAATTGCCAAGAGAAGCCTATGAACGGCTACCTTAAATTTTTTCATACTATAAATGAGAGAAAAACAGGAACTGGGTTATTTCAAAGTTTAAAAGCTGTGTACAAGAATATGGATTGTGCCCGTTTGGTAAGTGGAGATTTGTACTGGATGTGAATGAACGAACTGAGTATTCTTAACAAAGGTGACCTGAGATGATATCAAAGAGTGTAATTCAACAGAACAATAGCCAGTGTAATACCGATAGTACAACGAAAGAATTGAAACAATTTCTCGATGGCCTGATTGTATGTCAGAAGTTAAGGATGGTCGTTTATAAGCTTAATCGATTTTCTTTGAATACAGTTAACGATAACGAGAGCGTATTTGGGAGCACTAACCAAAAGGTAAGTAATATATTCTAGTGGATTGCCATTATTATGGACTGCGCTGGATTCCAATGAAGAGTGCTGTCAACAGTAAAGTAATGGACCGAGTTAGACGTGGATGAAATAAGATCATTATGTATAGCAAAAAAATTGTAGGCGCTATAATTTATCCCGGTGGAACGCACGCGTTAAGGCCAACTTCTTTTGAAAAAATCCATCAACTACGACACGTATTCGTCTTTTATCAAGCCAACTAGAAACCTAGTTGATGAGTATTATTTAATTTAAACGAGGTGAGTTTGGCAAGTAAACACTCACCAAACTTGGTCAAATGCTTTTGAGATATCTTAAGAGACTACATCTGCTTGATCGGATTGGTCTAATGTATTGTTCCTGACTTGGGTCACATATGAAATAAGATCACCTGTTGAACGACTCTGCCTAAAACTATGTTGTTGGTCAATTAGAAGTTTGTTAGTTTTAGGGAAAGAGAGAAATGGTTATCCATTTCATATCATTAATAAACTCCATAACATATATTTAAATTTATACCATTAAGGAAAGGAACGGGCCACGTATTTCATTCCCTTCCCAAGGGCAGGCTGCTCGAGCTTTCCGAGCTCCTTCAGCCACAATCATGGATTCCCAGCATACATACACACATTACGTATATATGCATGGTGAGATTAAGGATATGTGTGGTCAAGATAGGATCGGAAGGAACTGATTTAGGATTCTGAGAGGGAAAATACTAACCCAGCATTCGCCTAAGTATGGTGTTCATATACGCAACCCATGCCGCTACATGTGTATGAGGAAAAACCCCCTGAAAAAACCTTATACATGGTAACGGGAATCGAACCCATTACCTCCCGAATTCTAAGTAGGTCGTGTCACCACTACGTTACCAGCTCGGTTTATACCGTTATACCAGCACCTTCACTTGTAGTATATCGCTGTTGTTTTTGGGATCTGACCTCCGTGTTATGTTTGGGTTGTGCTAAGCTGTCAGATAACTATTAGTGTAGTAGGTATTATCAAATAATTAATTAATTAAAATACTTATCTTTTTTATTTTTTTATGGTGGATTTTTAAATTATACAATCTAAACGTTTCGATAACGCTTACAGTTATTTTCATCAGTAGTAATATCTATTAAAATTGTTTAAGATGTTGAAACAATTTTATGAAAGTTGAAAAATTAAAACATCAGCCTGCTATTAACATTAATTAATTAGTTTTGACAGTATTTCTTCTTTCAAAAAAATGAGTTAACTTAATTTTGAACATTCGGCGGTAAAGTTTCTCACTAAAGACGGAAATGGACCCAAATTTATTCATGAAAGTATGACCCGGGTATACGAAAGTAAGAGCCCATCATATTTTCGAGTAAAATATTGGTTGAAATGATTTTTATGGGGCCAAAACTCAGTTCAGGGCGATCCATGGGTAAGAAGACCAGTTTAATTAAGAACTGAGGAAACTATAAGGCAGGCTGGAAATATTCATGATTGTGCACGAAGATTGGGATACCAAAAAAGCATTTGCTCGATTGATTCCCTGATTTTTTACACCAGAGCAGAAACTGCAGAGGAAACAAATTTCTCAAGAGCACTTGAACGCGATGACAATTATTTTGACGCGGATTCTCACAGGCGATGAAGCGTGAGTGATTTACTGAAATCTTCTCACCAAACAGGAATTAATCCCAAGTGCAACCCCCAAAAATGCTCATTATGTTCAAGTCATTATTGCAAGCTTTAGTTTTAGCGAATTACCAGATCTGTCGTATAGCTTTAATTTTATTCGATATCTTTTTGTGCATATATCTGAACAAACACCTCATGGGCCGTCAATTTTCCTTAGATGATGACTGAAATGGCGCCATAGCGTCATTTTCTGAAGCCCAATCAAATGTATTTTTTTTGCATTGAATGAAACAGGTGGGGAAACGCTTGATTAGATGTATCAGAGTAGATAAAAATTACGTAGAGATATTATTGCTCTCTTTCTTTTCTTCCATAGCTAGGCAGAAAACTTAAAAAAAGTACCTTCATACCTAGAATGATGCACTTACTTCAACTGAACCTATGCAGCAAATTAATATTTAGCTTGTCGTGATCGTGAAGATTAACATAGTTCTTTTTTGTTTCAGGATGTAAAATGCTACAAGGCTTACACGGTGGTATAAACGGACCTTCTCATGGCTTTTGTAAGTTTCCTTTTAGACGTCTAGCTTTAGAATTTTTTTTAATATATGTCCACGAATACAATTGTTTTTGAAATTTTTTTTTTTTTATTTATTTATTTGCAAATTTACAACTGCTGTTTAAAGCTATAAGTAAATTTAATGAATGAATATATTAGAGGGAAAAGTTATCCAGTGATAATTTTCTTAGTTAGTGTTATAAGAGATTATTGACTTAAATTAACATTACTTGTTTATTGATTTAAAATATCTGTTGGCCACTGTTTCTTTAATCTTCTTCTGACTAATGGGAGTTGGTTTGCTTCATCATTAGGATGCTCTGGAAGTTTTTTTAGGTAGTTTTTAGTTAGTCTGATGATTTCTTCATTAATAAATGGTATGGTAGCATCTTCGTGCAGGGTTTTGTTACTTATGTACCATGGTGCATTAAAGATCATTCTTAATGTTTTTGATTGAATTCTCTGTATTATTTGCGTGTTAGATGGTTTTGCGCATCCCCATAGTTGAACTCCATAGGTCCATATAGGTTTTATTATGCATTTGTATAATAGTATTTTATTTTCGGTGGAGAGTTTTGATCTTCTTCCTATTAGCCATCCCATTTTTTGTAGTTTTAGGTTAATTTGGATTTTCTTTGCTGTGATGTGGGGTTTCCAGGTGAGTTTTTGATCTATTGTTAGTCCAAGGTACTTTACTTGGTTGTTAATTGGTAATTGTATGTTATTTAATGTGACTGTAGGGCACCTGATGTTTCGATTGGTGAAGGTGATTTGTGTGGATTTTGTAGAGTTGATTGTGACCTTCCATTTGTCGAGCCAGTTTTCTAAAAGGTTGAGGTGTGATTGTAAGTTTGCTGATGCTATTTATGGGTTATCACTTATGGATATTATTGCCGCATCGTCTGCGAATGTGGCAATTATATGAATTGTGGTTGGGATGTCAGCCGTGAAGATTAAGTATAAAAGGGGACCTAGTACACTTCCTTGAGGGACACCAGAGTTTATGGGGTAATAATTAGAGGTTTCAGTATTAAATCTGACTTGGAAGTATCGTTCCAAGAGGTATGATTTGGTAATAAGATAGTGAGGTGTAGGAAGGATCAATTTGAGTTTATAAGGAGACCTTCGTGCCATACACGATCGAAGGCTTGTTGTACGTCCAGGAAGGCAGCTGTACATAATTTTTTTCTTCGAGGCTTATGTGAATATTTTTAATTATCCTGTGGCATTGTTGTATAGTAGAGTGGTTCTCTCTAAAACCAAATTGATGGGTTGGTATAATTTTGTTTATATCAGTGTCTTCATAAATCCTTTTGAGTAATAGTCTTTCTAGGATTTTGGACATAATCGGTAATAAACTTATTGGTCTATACGAAGTGACAGTATTTGGGGTTTATTTGGTTTGCTGATCATTATTATTTGTGAAAACTTCCACGTGATTGGATAGTATGTTAATCTTAAAACACTGTTGTAGATTGAAGTTAACAATACTAAAGCTTTCCTGGGTAGTTGTTTTAAAACGGATCCAGTGATTAGATCAAAGCCGGGAGCTTTATGATTGTTACATTTGAAATCTCTTGTTTTACTTCCTTTGGAGAAAAAGGCTTGATCGGTAGCATCATCGGACAGGAGACGTCTAAGAAGTTTTTAATTTGTTCATCATTATTGTTTTTTGCCTCGTGTGCGCTGTAAACTTGTGATAAGTGTTTCGCGAAAGTAGTGGCTTTATCTTGTTCGGTTTTGCCCAACTTCCATCCTCTTTTCTTAACGGTGGAATGTGTTGCGTCAGTTGTTTAAATGTTTTAGTGGCCTTCCATATGCTATGGTCTTCTTTAGATAGACTGGTGATATAGTATTCAAAAGTTGTATTTCGGATGTCCTGTAGTTCTGCTTTTAATTGTCTGGTTAGTCTATTATATTCAATTTTGTCAAAAAGATTACGACTTCTTTGCCATGTTCGCCTAGCTCTTCTTTTTGAGCAACTAGATGTTTTATGTGTACAGGGATGTTGACTATAGGTTCCTTTTCTAAGTTTATTTGAGGAGTAGCCAGTTTTGCTGCCGTGTATAATTTGAGTGAGATAGTGTTACTATCGATTTCTTGTTTTGTTTTAAAGGAATGTTTAGACGTAGATTTTCATCTATATATGTTTTAAATACAGACCAGTTTAATCAAGAACTGAGGAAACTATAAGGCATGCTGGAAATATTCATGATTGTGTACGAAGATTGGGACATGAAAAAAGCATTTGCTCGATGGATTCCCTGATTTCTTACACCAGAGCCGAAACTGCAGAGGAAACAAATTTCTCAAGAGCACTTGAACGCGATGACAATTATTTTACGCGGATTCTCACAGGCGATGAAGCGTGAGTGATTTACTGAAATCCTCTCACCAAACAGGGATTAATCCCAAGTGCTACCCCTAAAAATGCTCATTATGTTCAAGTAATTATTGCAAGCTTTAGTTTTAGCAAATTACCACATCTCCCTATAGCTTTGATTTTATTCGATTTATTTTTGTGCATATAGAACGGACACTTCATGGGCCGTCAATTTTCCTTAGATAATGACTGAAATTGCGCCATAGCCTTATTTTCAGAAGCCCAATCAAATGAATTTTTTCATTAAATGAAACAGGTGGGGAAACGCTGGATTAGATGTATCAGAGTAGATAAAAGTTAGGTAGAGATACTATTGCTCTCGTTCTTTTCTTTCATAGTAGAATGATGCACTTACTTCAACTCAACCTATGCAGCAAATTAATGTTTTGCTTATCGTGATCGTGAAGATTAATGTAGTTCTTTTTGTTTCAGGATGTAAAATGCTACAGGGCTTACACGGTGGTATAAAAGGACCCTCTCATGGCTTTTGTAAGTTTCCTTTTAGACGGCTAGTTTTAGAATTTTTTAATACAGGGTGAGTCACGAGGAACTGTACATACTTCCACCATAAGTAGAGGCACCTTAGGGATTATCAAATGACCATTAAAAATGTCTTCTTGTTTTGTTTATTAATATACAGGGTGAATTATGGATCTTCACCAAAACAATGTTTCGTCATATCTTTTCAATGATTAAGTCGATTTGTCTCATATTTTGGTGAAAGTGTTTATTTGTGTCAAGTAACTGACATATTCAGAATTTAAAAATCCAGGACCGTCTTCGTGAAAATTTGTGTGACTGCTTCATATCCAATACTTCACTATTATGATTTCTCTAAAAAAATTTTTCAGGGTGCATTAATAGACAGTGAAACCTGTGTATTTGAATCTTTTGTTACACTTACCTCACATTTTCAATTAAAGATTCATTTTAGAGTCAATTGGCAATAATGAAATATTTTACTGTATAGTAATGTTAGTTATTAAAAGAAATCTTTAGAATAAACAGTAACGACACACACTGTGCTCCAATATGGTAAATACCATAATTTGAATTGATTTACAGGGCCGGATTTAGAAATCTCAAACATTCACCCTGTATGTAACATTTTCCACCCGTAATAGACAGAAAACAGATAAAAATGTTTGTAATAACCTAGTTTTCTTATTTGTTTGAGAAAAATCGTGTGTAATTTTAATCGGAATGAAATAAACAAGCCCAAGAAATGTTTATTCATAAATTAAGAAATAAAATAAATAACAATAACCAAATAATAAAACAGTTTTAACAATGTGGAACAAAGTAAAAACAATTTAATAAACATTACGATTATAAAAGATGTTCAAAATGAAATCCATCTGCCTCAATACACTTTTCTTGTCGAATGTTTAAATGTGTAATGGACTTTCTTAATTTATGAATAAACATTTCTTGGGCTTGTTCATTTCATTCCGATTGAAATAATTACACATGATTTTTTCTCAAACAAATAAAAAAACTAGGTTATTACAAACATTTTTTATCTGTTTTCTGTCTATTACAGGTGGAAAAGTTACATACAGGGTGAATTTTTGAGATGAACCAGATATGCCAGATTTCTAAACCCGGCCCCGTAAATCAATTCAAATTATGGTATTTACCATACTGGAGCACAGTGTGTGTCGTTACTGTTTATTTTAAAGATTTCTTTTAATAACTAAACATTATTATACAGTAAGATATTTCATTATTGCCAATTTTGAATTTGACTCTAAAATGAGTCCTTAATTAAAATGTGAGGTAAGTGTAACAAAAATTCAAATACCCAGGTTTAACTGTCTAATGCACTCTGAAAAAATTATATCAGATTTTAGAGAAATCATATACAGAGTGAAGTATTGGATATGAAGCAGTCCCACAAATTTTCACGAAGACGGTCCTGGATTTTTAATTCTGAATATGTCAGTTAGTTGCTAGACACGAATACACACTTTCACCAAAACCTTTTAAGTTTATTTGAGGAGTAGCCAGTTTTGCTGCCGTGTTATAATTTGAGTGAGATAGTGCTCCACTATCGATTTCTTGTTTTGTTTTAAAGGAATGTTTAGACGTAGATTTTCATCTATATATGTTTTAAATACAGACCAGTTTGTTTTATTGATGTAATTCTAGGAACTATTGGTCGATTTATGATGTGAGTGCTGAGTGTGATGATAATGGGACAGTGATCTGTGGAGAGATCCCAGGAAGCTTCGATGCTAACGTAATTTGGTGATATATTTTTCAAGACAAAGAAATCGAGGAGGTCTGGGATTTTGTTTGGGTCTGTTTAAGTGGGTTGGCCAGTGGATAAATAAGAACAATTTGAGTTAGTGATAGCTTTTCTCAAGTTTCTTCCTTTTGGCGTGCAGAGTCTCGACCCCAGTCTGTATGTTTTGCATTCCAGTCTCCTCCGATGATGAACTTATTTGCTAGTTGTCTAAATAAGTTTTCATATTCTACTACACTAATTCCGTGTCTTGGTGGACTGTACATTGCAGCAATGTCGAAAGACCAGGGCTGGGCGTTGACATGAATCACTGTTGCCTGTATGTGAGGCGTTTGGTATTTAGTTTCCTCATGATGAGTTATAGTATTACGTATTATAATCGCAGCGCCACCATGCGCTGTGCCATCAGGATGGTTGGTATGATATATATAATAATGCGGTATTTTGAACATTGTTCTGTCGGTGAAATGTGTTTCTGATACAAGTAAGATGTCGATTTTGTTGTGTTGAATGAAATTTATTACTTCTGTTTTATGGTTGGTTAGACCATTTGAGTTCCACTCGGCAATGCGAATTGATTTAACGTCCATTATTGAATTTATTTATTACTGTGGTAAGCATGTTTAATATCATGCTGTTTTGATTTATAAGCTGTGAGAACATTGTTTTAAATTCCATTAGGAAGGTATTCATTTGATTTCCTAAGTCTATATTTTGGTTATTTGTGTTTCCGTTTTGGTGTTGCTTGTTATTTGTGCATAAGATGGACGGTTGATGGTTTCATTAAAAGTGTTTGTCCTTGTAAAATTTTGGTTTTGGATTGGTTGTTGGTATTTTGGAGTTTGTAGGGCTTGTCCAGATGTTTTCCTCTTTGTATTAAGTAGGTCTCTATAAACCGTGCAACCCTTATAGTTTGCGGTGTGATCTCCATCGCAAAGTGCACATTTAGGTGTAATTTTAGATTTTTGCAATCAGATGACATGTGGGTACCTCCACATTTAACGCACTGATAAGGTCTGGTGCAATAAGTCTTTGAATGGCCGTATAGCTGACATCTGGTACATTGGATTATGTTTATTTTTTTATGAGGTGGTTCTATTATTATTTTCATATTGCTTAAATACTGAAGTTCGTAAATTTGTTTATTGTTTTCTTTTGGTTCAAGGTCTACGTAGAACATCATTAATTGCTGTTTAGTTACTCTGTGTCTTATATTAATTATGTTGCGTACTATATGGCCGTGTTGTTTTAGTTCATCGATAATGTCCTTGGTAGGGATTGAGTAGTGGATATTGCGAATCACGACTCTGTATGCCCTGTTCTCTTTCATTTGATAGGTGTGGTGAATTATTTTATTGTTGTTCATGTGTTTTATAAGTTTCCTGTATGTATCAGGGTTTTGAGTATTTATTTTTATTTTATCGTTTTGTAAGGCTGTGCATTGATAAGTTTCTCGTTCTGTTACATCTGTTATATTTTCAATCATTTTGTTAATGTTAGTAACACCATATACGAAAATAGGCGGAGGATTGGATTTTTTTAGGAGTTTTGTTGTCATCTGTGGAGTTATTACTCTTGTCTTCTTTTTCAGGTAGATTTTGTAGAGCGCTAAATTTGTTTTGGGTGCTGATCGGTTGTGTATTAGTAATATTAGTTGGGGTTTTAGGATTCTTTTTTGGTTTTTTATTAGTTTTAATTACTGATTTAACTGTTTGCCAGTCGTGAGTTGTTGTTCCTTCATTGTCACTTTCTTCCATGGAGGATTCTTCGCTAGTAGTCTGTGATGGTATGAATGATAGATGTGGGATGTTTTGTTGGGAATTTATCATAAGGTTATGTTGACTGTTTGGATGTGTTTGGAGATTGTTTAAATACACGTTTGGAGGAAAATAATTTGTTGGGTTTTGTAGAAATGGTATTGAATTTAGATTTTGCGGCAAGTTTGAGAATTGGGGCAAGAATTGATTATTGTAAGAATTTTGTGGCTGTAAGTCTTGATAGTTTGGCATGCTGGGGAAGTTAGATGTATATTCGTAGTTTTCACGAGGTGGTTGAAAATTTATTGTAGATATTCCGGGGTTAGATGGACCCGGGCAATTGATATTTTGTATTGGAAACATAATTTTGATTTGTTTGTTTATAAAGAATTTGTTATTTGTACGTACGGTTTTGTATGCTATATTTGACAAATGTCAAAATTTATTATTTCTAAAAATTCAATCCAAATCATACATATATTCCACTTTTATATAATTTTCTTGATTAGTAATATATTAAAATCTTCAAATAATTATCCAAAATTCTTTGTAATAATAAAATTTTAATATTTCACACAATTTTTTTATAAATTAATTGGGGACTGCAGTTACACACACTTGACAACTGATTAACTTTTTTTTTTTTTTTTTTTTTTTTTTTGAAATTTAAACAACATTTTTGATTATACGCACAAAATTGAATGAGCTCATAAATGACCAACCAAAAGTACAAAAGAATATTGATTAATTCAAAAGATTTAAACAACTCATTAATTATGAAAATGTAAACTTTCACCATTAACACTCATAATAAAATACTTATCTTTTTTGGGGTTTTTTAATGGTGTACTTTAAATTATACAATCTAAACGTTTCGATAACACTTACAATTTTGTCAAATTTGAAAAATTAAAACATGTTTTAATTTTTCAAATTTTACAAAATTGTTTACTACATCGTTAACAATTTTTAACAAACATTACTACTGACGAAGATAACTGTAAGTGTTATCGAAACGTTTAGATTGTATAATTTAAAGTACACCATTAAAAAACCCCAAAAAAGATAAGTATTTTATTAACTAATTAATTAATTAAATGAAAATTATAATTGCTTTAAATTTTTTTTAGTGTACTAATGACTCGCAATAAGGTAGCACGTTTGATTCAATTACGCAAGTATTTTTTAAACAATGACTATTTCAGATTATAATAAAACATTTCAAGCGTATGATTCTCACTTAAGTTAGGCACAGTTTTGTCTTTAACCTTGTTTCTCATTTTCATATCTTTAAATAGCAATGGCTTCTGTTATCAAGTGGAATGTGACCAGAATAACTTAACAACTTTAAACAAATGGTACATTTCTATTATAGTAATTTATATACTGAGTAGTACGTAAAAGGAACATGTTTGATAATTAAATTGGAACGCATCTTATTTTATGGCTAATCGTATTTAACGTTTAAATTTAATCTTACGTAGAGCATAGAGCATAGAGCATAGAGCATAGAGCATAGAGCATAGAGCATAGAGCATAGAGCATAGAGCATAGAGCATAGAGCATAGAGCATAGAGCATAGAGCATAGAGCATAGAGCATAGATCATGGCATAGATGCATGGAGCATGAGCATGAGCATGAGCATAGAGCATAGGCATAGCATGGAGCATGAGCATGGAGCATGGGCATGGGCATGAGGCATGGAGCATGGGCATGAGCATGGAGCATGGGCATGGGCATAGAGCATAGAGCATGGGCATGAATGGGCATGGGCATGGGCATGGGCATGGGCATAGCATGAATGGGCATGGGCATGCAACATGAGCATGGGCATGGCATGCATGCATGGAGCATGGGCATGGGCATGGAGCATGGGCATGAGCATGGAGCATGGGCATGGGCATATGAGCATGGGCATAGAGCATGGGGCATAGCATGGGCATGAGCATGGCATGGAGCATGAGCATGGGCATGGAGCATGAGACTATGGGCATGTCATGCATGGGCCATGGCATAGGCATTGGGTCATAGTGTTATGGCATGGGCATGAGAATGGCATGAGCATGGGCATGAGCATGGCATGGCATAGAATGTGCAGCATGAGAATAGACCTGAGTACCTTGAGTTCTGCTGTCCGTGCAATAGTGCTGTTGTGGTTTTATACGTGTTTTGATTGGAAACAATATGTCAAAGAATTCTAATATGTATGGAGGTGCAGCCAGAAATGGATAGAATAATGAATGCAGCAAAAAGTAGCTGTGAAGATTCGCTTGATGAATATTCGCTAGTTCTTCCGATTGAAATAGCGTGCATATTTTGGGACTGAACGATCAGCTAGATGATAATTGGTATGAAATAGATGATCGAGAAGTTGAGCAACCTGCGAATAATGAACATATACAGGATGCAGTGCTTTCTTACTGTAAATTCAACATTGATTTTACACCGAAGAAATTTAAATTTGACGTTAGTATACTACCAAACAGCGTTTTACTTTGGGGATTTGGGGGTATAATCTTCTTCAGTATTTATAATTTCTTAATTTTTTTTTTGTTACAGGTAATTAATAACTAAAAAATGTGTTACTTTCTGTCTAAGTGACTACTAAATTGAGCTTACAAAAGCTTTATATGCTGTATATATGTTTATATTATATATATATATATATATATATATATATATATATATATATAGGATCTCGGAAATGGTAATAGATACAACTCCGGTTAAATGGAGAAAAAGTTGTGTAATTAGGGGACCAATAAAATGACACAAAAAGAAATAGACGGCGTGATTGTTTATTTTTTGAGATATTTGAAAAAATTTGAATTTTTGAAGTTTCTATTTAATTTCTTGCTGGTGTTATTATAAATGCTACAGCAAAAATAATTTCTTGCTGGTGTTATTATAAATGCTACAGCAAAAATACAAACTCATCTTCATAGCATAGTCAGTTTTTCAATCGGACGTTTCTTACTTTTATAGCCATCATCAACTTATTTTTTTTAATACGGTCCTGATATTTTAAAAGGCTTTTTTATTAAAAATTCAGAAATGTATCACTTTTGATGGTCTCATCGCGTGCTGACCTTTTATGGACAATCATCACGAAATTTTTGAATACAGACCTGTATTTTCAAGTAGTTGATGCAGTAATTCTCCCGTATGATTATTACATAGACCATAATAAAGTTACTTAATATTAGAAGTTAATATCAATAAACCAATTGACGGTAAAAGGAAAAAAATACTAATTCCATTATTGGTAATCTCGACTTTTATCCGACCAAATGGTTTTATTTGGAAATTGCTCATTATCTGCACATTGACAGGTATACCATTCACAGAACTCTCTGCGCCTCGCTGAATCCTCTGGTCGATGTCCCTGACAAATTCTAAATTTAACGTATTTTTTCTTTTAGTAAAATTAAATGAACAGCAGAATGAGCCACTCTAATTGTTTGTTCAATGTGTGTAGAAATTTCTGGATTTTCTGTAACAGCTAAAACATTATTTGCTTTTTCTTCAATGCCAGGTTTTTTTGGGAAATTTTCGGGCTTTTTAAATGCACCATGCCCTCTTCAAGTGACTGACAAGTTTCTAAATGTGATTTTATGGATATTTGTTTAAATACATGCGTTCCGCTTCTTTGGAATTTCGTTGACGTAGTATGTAATACGATAGCATATCATATTCTACAGTTGAAAATCGAGACATACTTTTTTGATAATAACTATCACAAATCGACTAACTCAGAGTTAGATATTAGTACCAGGTAAATACAAAATTGTACCTACAATACAAAATTATGACAGATACTGAATTACTTCAAACCCGTATATTTGTATGTTTTTCAAAGCCGCTTGTTTTTATTTATACTCTTTTTTATTTATATTCTTTTTTAGAACATAACATCCTTGTTATGATGTCGCAGATGGAACTGTAAGATATTATTCTTCTTTGGAGATTCATGAAAAACTCTTTACCAGCTTAGAAAAATCAATTCCGTTTTTGGAAATTATACACATGTATTTAAGCAGTATTTGATACTTTTCCTTATTTTATAAAATATTAAACATAAAGGAAAGTTAACCAAATAACCTTTTTTAAAAATGCATGTCTGTATTCAAAAAATTCGCGATGATGGTCCATAAAAGGTTCAAAACGCAATCAGATTATCAAATGTGATACATTGCTGAATTTGTAATAAAAAACCTTTCAAAATCAGTTTTCAAAATATCAAGACCGTATTTAAAAAAAAAATAAGTTGATGACCATAAAAATAGGAAGCGCCCGATTGAAAAACTGACTATTGCCGTAATAAGTTGCGATAGATCAGTGTTTGTTTTTCTGCTCGAGCATTTATAATAACGCCATAAAAAAATAAAATTTAAATTTTTCAAACATCTCAAAAATAAAAAAATCACACCAACGATTTTTTTTGTGTCGTTTTGTTGGTCTCCTAATTACACAACTTTTTTTCCATTTAACCGGAGTTGTATCTATTATTTTTGTAAGTGACATCCTTCGCGGTGTTTAATGTATTCTTTAATTATCACCACGCTTCTTCGTTTTGCCCTGTTGCTTGTGTGAAAAGTGTCACAACTTTTGTAAACTCTAATCTTTAGATTCCCTTGTGAAATTAGTTTATGACAGGAGATAGATGTCCATATTTGTTGGACCATCCGCATCATATTTTGTATCATTTATTTGATCTCTAAGTTTTGATTAACAGGACCTCTATTCACGGGCAGTTTGGTTTTTGTTTTGAGTAATGTTAGCGTAGAAAATCTCGTTCTCTACCTTTGAAATAAAAGCCTACGTGCTAGATTCTGTTCTTTTTGTTTGCGCTTTTGCAAGTACTTCGCGATTAAGGGTCCCCAGTAACTCATAGGGCACACCTAGCCGCAGTTGGCACAAGTATCGGGAAGTTCCCTCTATGACAATATTGCCTCGTATGTCTATAAAGTTGACATTTTTTACACTATCGAATTAATTTGCTCTTCCTGAAAGCTTAAATTCAAGTGGTTAATCAAGTTTATACCAGATATCTTGATAATATCTTCTGCTGCATTAAATGCTAACATGTACAGTGCATCCCATTTTGGTTGAGACAGCCAGATATCTCGGTTGTTGTTGCGGTTTCCGCGGTCCTGTGCCACTTTTTTGTGAAACTCAAGATGACCTGAACGGATTTTGCCTAACTTCTTTCGTTTATAAATTACAGGGTGTTTTTGAAAATCCACACTTTTTGGATCCCCTCCATATCTAAGAAGTTTCTCAGCGGTAATATCAAATTGAAAACTTGGCCCATAGAGAATTTTACGTAGAATCCAGGGGCGCACTCAATTTTTTTTTCGGGGTATCGTTATGCAGATAAGACTCAAATTACGATTTTTTCAATGGAACACCCTGTATTTTATTATCTCATTAAATTACTTATTTTTTTTTCCTTCGAAATGATATATTATATATAAACATGAAGTTTTCAAAAATACTCCAAAATTACTAAAACATTGAATTCAAAGTTTGACTACAGTGATTATTATTTGTGATTTTTTTATAGTAGGTCATGGATGCTACAAACACTGTTGTTGACTTTTGGACCATTGTTTTATCAAGTGACACATCTGCTGTCATGATGATAAATTTTGATGCGTCTTATTGTGTTTGTTTAGCGATTTTGTTAATTTGTGTAATTTTATAATGGCTGAAAGATTTTTTCAGAACAACGAAAAGTATGATATCATACGATGTTTCAATCAATGCCATGAAAATGTTGACGAAGCATTAGAATTATATTTAAACAGGTAAACTAGTAATTTACAATAAGACATTGTATGATATATTGTTTTTAAAACGTTAGATATCCAGGGAGGCGTTAACCTAGTCGAGCAACGATATTTCGACTAAAGAATAATCTACTAAATTATGGTGCGTATTCTAAACCCCGACCCAAGACGTATAACAAGGAAGTGGATGAAATAAATGTCTTAGCTAGCGTCCGTTTCTCTCCACAGACTTCTTGTACGAAGTTAGAAAATGACACTGGCGTTCCCCGATCACGGGAACAAAGGATTTAAAAAAAAAACACAAATTGAAACCCTACAAAGTGAATATTGTCCAGCATTTATACCCTGGTGATGGCAGCGAGGCGTGTGAATTTCTGTAATTGGTTTTTGAACCAAACTCGAAGGGACAATAATTTTGCGAGTAAAGTTAGTGCCGGTTTATTTAACAGGCAAAATACAAGGCACTGGTATGATGAAAACCAACACCTAATTTTTGAGCAACAACAACAGGGTCGATTTGGTTTTAATGTTGCCTGTTTCTTATTGGGGACATCAATAAAATACCGCATTTTTAAAGGGGCTCTCAACGCGAATAGGTACTTGGCAATTTTAGAAGAAGTAATACCAGAATTCCTGGAGAATGTTCCCCTCGCCTATCTTAATGCCATTTACTTTCAACAAGATGGTGCCCCTGCCCACAATTCGAGGTTGATTGTGCCGTTTTTAGAAGAAACTTTCCAGGACCATTGGACTGGAACAAAAGGACCCATTAGGTGGCCTGCAAGGTCACCTAATTTGCCAGGGTTGGACTTTTTTTGTGGGGTTTTTTGAAAAGTAAAATATACTGTAAGAGACACAATAATATTGAACTTCGTGCAACAACAGAGGCAGTTTTCCAAAATTTACAAAATCGTCCTTTCATAATTTTAAATGCATTAAGACGTATTAAGAAGTTGTGTCAATTGTGTGTTAGGGAAAATGGACATCAATTTGAACAATTCAATGAATAAGTTACCGAATAATTTCGAAATGAAATAGTATGAGTAAATATTTAATTAGTTGCTTATTCTACATTATGAACTTTTTATTACTATTTATTTGTTGCTATTAGTTACCTACATTTTGTGTTTTGTTAGTGAATTAGTGTTAGTATTGTTCTTGTTCCTTTCATGGAAAAATCACAAGCAGTATTTCTTCAATGTGAACTTTTTTTGTATGAAAAATCCACAGCCTACTATTAAAAATCAACGTTTTAGTGATTTTGGAGCATTTTTGAAGAATTTATGTTTATATATTATATATCATTTTGAAGGAAAAAAAAAGGAATGTAATGAGGTGATAAAATACAGGGTGTTCCGTTGAAAAAATCATAGGTTTGAGTCGTACCTCCATAACCATACCCCCAAAAAAAAAAATTGAGTGTGCCACTGAATTCTACATAAAATTCTCTATGGGATAAGTTTTCAATTTGACATTATCGCTGAGAAACTTCGTAGATATGGAGGGGGTCCAAAAACTGTGAATTTTCAAAAACGCCCTGTAACTTATGAACGAAAGAAGTTAGGAAAAATCCGTTCAGGACATCTTGAGCTTCACAAAAAAGTGGCACAGGACCAAGAAAACCGCAAGGTTTTATCTTCAACAACAACCGAGATACTTAGCTGTCTCAGCCAAAATGGGATACACATACATAGGTAGGCGAACATCTTTCCCAACTACTTTTTGTCAGTCTTCGTGCTACACTTTCTAATATTTTAATACGTTCCCCATATACCTACAGACTTTCCTTATGTTACTCTTCATTTGACCGCTTTCTTTTGAAGATACAGGGTGTCAGCGTTAACTTTGAGATGTTTATTTGAAACTTGGTGCAGATTTTGATCTTATCTAAGCAGACCTTCTGCATGATTTTTAGTAAAAAACTATGAGAACTAAAAGAAACATCTGGTGTAGAACACCACACGACCTTCCAACCTAAAAAATGGAAAATAAAAGAAATGAAATAAATTTAATAACATTTTTTTTTTGGATAATTATGTAACCTCTTATATAATAGGCTCATTACGAAAATAAGCAACATTGTAAAAACAAAAGCAATAATCTATGACGTTTAAAACTTCATGCCAGACAGAGGTTAATAGACATCTACATGCCAAATTTAAAAATTGAAAGAAATGAAATAATGAGGCAATTTTCAACTAATTCACAATATTTTGAGCTGCGAGCGAAAAAGAAAAATTGAATATAATGTTTAAAAAAAAACGATACGTGTTTAAACGTGTTTTTCACGTAAATTCTTGAAAATTTTATGAAACAATGTATCACGAAAAGTGTGGCATTACATCCAATAAGATTTTTCAGGGAAAGAATCGAATAATGTATATGGAAGATGCTCGTCGTCCTGAATAATTATTGAATAATTCACAGAATCATTAACTAGAGGCTCTTGATGAATTATGTGATTTAGAATATATCACTTTTTAAAAGGTATAATTGTGGCTGTGACATTTAAAATTAAAGGTGTCTTCCTTAAATTAGAAGTGCTTTATGTTATTAAAATTGTGAAAACAGAAATATTTTAAACACAGATGTTAACATTTTTTTAATCACACCTCTATAACTATTTTTCATGGTGTTTTAGAAAATGTTGATCACCTGCTGAGAAAAATATGCCATAAAACGCTTAAAAAAACTTTTTTTATTCAAAAATTATAGTTTCAGTTTTCCTGAGGATTAATGGAAAATGATCTGACATTATTTAAAAGAGTATTGCACGTAGGTATGATAAATAGAAATGACAGAAACGTATCAAGGGGATAGATAGATCATAATATAAAGAGTGTTACATTTGAAAAAAGTAAGATAATGTGACCATTGTATTTTTCACAAAAGTTCACAAAGTTTTGATTAAATTACCAATCATTAGGGTATATGGCCTAATCGACTACAGGGCTTCTAAGTCATTAAAAATATAACATAAAAAACATAAAGTATAACCTATTGTGTGCTATATTCTAGGGATGAAAAGGTTAGCAGAATTCAAAAATGAAATAATATATAGGATGTGCCGTCTAAAAAATAACAAGTTTAGTGTTTCTTGCATTGTGCCGTCTAAAAAATAACAAGTTTAGTGTTTCTTGCATTTTAGTGACACCCTCCATACATTTACTTAATTTACGCAGCGATTATATTTCTAACTTTAATAATAAAACCTTGACCGTAGCCGAATGGAGACACTGTAAATATGTAATATACAGTATAATAAAATAATATAAAACACAGTGTGTTGTGTGACGTGGTGCGCTGCTCAGGAACTTTTAAAACTGAATGTTGTGAATTCTTCATGTACCTGTTGGAATGTCATGTATGATTATATTGAATTCTATTGTGTTGTTAATCTGAAATAAAAAACTATTAGTTGTGTAAATTATTCTAAAGACTGTGGTTCTTGTGGGTCGGTATGAACAGAACATGAAAGATAATAAAGAGTTACAGTAGTACTTAACCTAAGATACCACCACTGTGTCAGTTAATTACATGCTTTCCCGAAAAGAGCAAACATACTCTGACCACATTTTAAGATCACTCCCTATAGGTCAGTCGATTACCAACTTGCAGACAATAGGTAGTCGAACCTTAAGATGGATTAAATTGGCGTGGTACCTATCGCGACTGGAGACGAATTCGGTACTTCCGCTTTCCCAATACTATCTGCTGTTGCTTTGGTGTAACTGCACCGGTGCCATGGTCCGCGGTATCTACTTTGATTACTGGGTAACTTACCTTTTCCCCTACGGGGGTCTAGAGATCCTCGAGTAAACAGAAGTTCGCGAAGTGGTCGCCGAGGCAGTTAACATATTCCCTACTCGGAGTGAGACGTCAGTAATACTATCCGACGCAAGTTTCCGTCTCAAGACTGGTGAACCTCATGGTTCACCTCCCTATTTACGCCCTCTTTAGTTAGACAAGTACTTGGCTTTAAATGTGAATAACTTCGCCCTCGCAGATATTCACATGGATACTCCAGTACGGAATACCATGCTTGCCCATACATCTTAACGATTTGTTTCGGTCAAAGACCGGGGCCGGCTGTATTCTAATTCCATTGGTGGTAGTCCTGGTTCAGGTCAATCCTATCCATTGCTTGACCATTTCTCTGCAGAATTCCATCTAGTTTTTTTGTCTAACGCAGTATTCCCGAGAGCACTCACTTCTGATACTGCTGACAGCCGTCGTCTACTCCATTATGGCTTCCAGCGAAGTGAATGCTTGACGGGAAAACCATTGGTGTGTTTTGGGTAATGAACCCCTCACCGGAGCTGCTGGATCCGTATTTGGTTTGCTTTGTCTTAACGACAGCTGTGGTGGATATCGATGTACCCGCTGGCGGATCCTTAGCTAACGAGGTGACGTATGGAGGTCATTATAACGCCGAAACCGATCGCCTTATACTTCTTATTCCCTGGAAAATTTTAACTATTCAGGATGTATAAGGACCATTTTAATTTATACTAATTGAATGATTTTGAGAAAGATCGTGTGTCATTATGAATCATGATTGAGTGTAATATTGCATACATTCTAGTGAAGTTAAAGTATTTATTCACGATATATTAAGTTGCTGCTTGTTTACAGCATTTATAGAAAAACAGGAACAGTATTTATAATAAAATCAGAATTTAGAATAAGATCAGAAGTTTGAAAGGAATATTTAGTGCAACTTTTCCAAAAACGTAATTATGTAAAACTCCTTCAAAGCATGTATTTTGGTATGATTGTAATAAACTGTAGGCGTCATTATTGAATAACAAATAATATTCTTCAGTGATTACCAATATATAGGGTGGCCATATTTCGACCAAATTGTAGGTAAAGTGTTTGACAGAATAGAGATACATAAAAACCGATATAGATGTCATGGGTTGGATTTGAAACAATAACTTCAGTGACTTATCAATTGTTTTTCATTTCCTTTTCTTCCCATTTGTTCGCTATCCATCAATTGTTAATTTTTGCCTATTCCTAAAAATTGTTAGGAGTCGCGTATTTGAAAAGACAGATTTATTTATTTCTGGTGTACTTTCCAACGGTGTAATCTAAACTGAAACATAATGTAAAGTTTTTGACTTGTGTCATAGAGTAACGTTTTCTTTTTTTTTAACGGGAACCATATGCTATTTGTCCCCCATTAAAAAGTCTGTTTCTTGTGATTTTCAAAAATGTAAACATGGTAATAGTATTTTCAATAACTAAAAAATTACAGAATAAACACTGCAGTAATTGATCTATTTTAAGGCGGCCTTGAGAGTATGTTGTACTGATATATCTATCCAAAGGATGGATATATCAACAAATAAAGTAACTGAGTCAACTGTAAGAGAATACCGAAATATCATTTTGCAAGCCTTTTGCTGAATAATTATCTTGATTTAAAGGAATTTAAAATATATTTGGAAAGTGATGTGTATTGATGTACGAAATATTTACGATTTGGAAAATGAAATAAAAATTTTCGACAATTATTAATAGAAAATGGATAAAGAAAGTAAGGAATTTTTAGATACCTTGATGCAACCATTTGTTTCCTTAAAATCACATGAAAGGCCAAATAAGTAGAGAAATAATTTTGGAAATCAATTTTAAATAAAGTGCTGAAGTAAAGGCATTGCTTATGTACCTTTTAGCGTAGATTAGGATGGTCTAGTGAGAAATGAAATATAGTGACAGGTTTTTATGTTTTTGATGTTTGTTGTGCTTTTCAGAAATATAAACATCATAATACTATTCTTAATAACTGCGAAGTTACAGAATAAATACTGCAGTAATTGACGATGAATAGGCAACGGTAGTGTAACTGATAAAAAAATTCTTTCGTAATACATGAATAAAAATAAATAGAAAGGATTTACGGAATTCTTAAATTGAATAAACTTAGTAACATTTCCTCAACTTTCTCTTACAAGAAATGTTTGGTTTCTGAAATATTAGACCTTTCGATTATTACACCTCATTTTCCAAATATATTTTTAATTGATTTAAATTTTAAGAGAATAATAAGCCAAAGTCTTCAATTATGCGAAAATGATCTTTCGGTATTCCCTAATTTATTTAAAATTGGATGATACTTGAACTAAATATTACAACAGATTTCCAGAGCTCAAAGGGGAAATACGCACCACACCTTGCTTAGATTTTATTTATAAGGCCACCTTATTATGTTAATTACTGCAGTTTTTATTCTGTAACCTCTTGCTTACTGAAAATAATATTGACGTGTTTACATTTTTAAAATGCATAAGAAGTCGGATTCTTATTGAGGAAAAAATTAAAAATGATTCCTATTTAAAAAAGAACCCTATGGCTAGATATTGCAGCACAACATACTGCCAAGGCCGTCTTAAAACATATCAATTATTACACTATTTATTCTACAGCCTTAGTTATTGAAAATAATATTGTCATGTTTACATGTTTGATAAGTACCAGAACATATGGTTCCTATTAAAATGAAAACATAAGATTATGCCATAAGCCAAATGACTTACACTATACGTCATTATTTACTACACTATCATAATATACGCCAAAAATAATATTTTCAGTATTTCGTCATGTAAGACAATTTTTGGAAGTGGGAAAAAATTGACAACTGAAAGATAGCGAACAAATGAAAAGAGATAGAAAACCATTGACTTTCAAATCCGATCCATGACATATATATCAGTTTTTAGGTATCTCCTAGTCCCTAATATACATTACCTACGATTCGATCGAAACCTAGTCACCCTGTACACTAAATTAGCTGAAAACGAAAGGTGTATCACATCCAATCATTTTTAACACGGAGAACGAGCGTACGTTTTTCAGTGATACTCGAAGCGAATCAAAAAATATTAGTACTTAGTAGTAGTAGTATACTACTAGTACTAGTAGTATTGAGAACGGCCCGAGAAAGTTGTGTTTACAATTGCTCGGTGCATTTATTTGAAGATTTACTGTTCGAGCTAAGTTTAATTAGTTTAACTATGTAGAATTGATAAAGAACATGGTTTTGAGTGTGAAAAGTGATAAAACAGTAGCAGCCATGTACCGCGTGTTTCGGCTCTAAAGAGTTGTTTAAACCAGTCTGATTATCGTACACCAGTAGTTAATTAAATATAAAGTTTTAAAGAATATCAGCGTTATCAACAAGCTGACAAAGATAACCTCAAGTACTGCGCGATAAGGTTGAACGACATCTTGATCGAAAGAGAATAATAAACTATACTAGAACACAGTTATCTTAAAGCAGGAACCCTTCTAGGATAAAGGATAAAAATTTTTAAAGTGTAACTGATAAGATAGCGCGCAGATAACCAAACACGATAGGGACTTCTTTTTTTTGCGTTTAACTTATTATTAAAAACAATTAAAATGAGCTATTCTCCACCCCTGTAGGATAATAAGAAGGAGTAATACAAATTATTTCTAATTAATATAAAATTTACTGTTATTGAATTTAAAGATTAATTTTTACTAATAATAGTGCCGTTCAAAGCATTTAGAACCTCTATTATAAATTTTGTAAATACAGTGTTCTATTAATAATAATCTATCATTATTACTTATTGCCTAAAAAGTGTCTGTAATTACAATGGTAGCCTAATTAGATATGTGCATTAGGCTTTCGTTTTTGCTTTAATTTCAGCATTGAGAGAATAAATTCTATTAATTTTATATTTTCTTTTGGGTACATATATCGAATTTTTCGAAGGATTTACATTTTATTTTAATATCAAAAGTAGCGACATGAGCTCACTGTAATGGATACGAGGAATCCTGGTACAACCACAGGTGAGTGCGACCAAGCAGCCAAGAAAAAGAAATTAACAGTGATCATATCTCCGCCAAGAGCATAAGGAGAAAAGGCAAAATTGCCAAAATAGTAATTAAGGTATTAAGGGTGTTACGGGTATAATAATGCCCCGAGGGCAACAGTGTACTACCCGAGGGCCTCTGATCCGAGGGATGTACGTTGACTGAGGGCATTATTCCTGTAACCCCGTGGTGCCTTTTATATTTAATGTCCTTATAGTGTGTTATTCAGTTAAGAAAAGATATTGCATTTTAATTTTTGATTTATTGTCATGCGTATTTTTAGAAATAAACCAAGCAGGTTTGGCGTTTATTTTATCAAAAAGTATAATCGAGTTTGTTCAGTCACCTTGGTTTCGTAACTATGCGTTGTGTTTAATTTCATAATGCCTTAAGGCATTATATCGCTTCTAACGTGTTTAAAAATAGGTGCATTATTGGAAAATAACACACATTTACCCCTGTTACTTATGATTACGAAATACTTTCGCAGACTTATTACTCATTACGTTTAGATTAATAGTAATAAGTACTGAATGTATCGACACGTGGGACGAGGAAGAAGGGAGGCCCATTAAAAGAAAAAGGGAAGGAAAGGAATTGGACCTTGAAATCTGGGAATCTGACAAAATCGCCAAAAAACGACGGAAATTATAAATGGCATTTATAGAATTTCTAAATGCCTTATAAAATTAATAAGAGAATTGCCAAACACTAAAAAGGAAATACAAGATAATATTGACTTACTAAGAAGTCAATTAATAACGAATTATTTACAAGAATTTATTTTCACCAAAAGATACGTTACAAAATCGGTGGCTTCGGATAGTCAAAGCGAAACTGCCGAACCAAAACAAATGTGCAACACCGGAACACAAACATATGACCCCGGAGAAGATGACACGGAAATAATAAAAAACGCTAGGAACGAAGAACTGATTTATGAAGAACTAACAAAAAGGAAATGGGACAACAGATTCTACAGAAAAACAAAGATCGTCCAAGGGAACCCAAGGAAAAAGGACAGTAATATGAACGTGCTGGCTGTAGATCCAACACAGTAGGAAAACGACCAATTCATAAAAAGAATTATCGAAATGAGACCAAACTTTAAAACGATCTTAGAAAAAACACGCTCCAACCAAGAGCAATTAATACAAATTTAGGACCGCAGCATAGTTCTAGTGATGAAAATGAGATGTGCACGGCAACCGATGGAGAAGCAATCTTCCTGGTGGGAAATGGAGAAGGAACGGATAAAGAAAACGAGGCTTCGGAAAATGAAAGATATTCGTGTATATATATATATATATATATATATATATATATATATATATATATATATATATATACATATATTAAAAACGATGAAACCCATCTTATACTGAAATGCTAAAAAGATGAAAAAGGAAATAAACACCGAAGAAATCGTAAAGTAGTGCATAACGAAGGATCGGACCACGAGTTTGTCTGGGTCAAGCTAGACAACTTCACAGTTCTTTCGTACTATATCTCAGCAAATATTCAACAGGGTGATGTGAATAAGACATTATACAAGCTAGAATAAGTGATAAAAACCCAAAAGAAACCAGTTACTGTAGCCGGAGCCCTAACCGCTAAATCACACTTACGGGGATCAACTACAGAAAACATAAGAGGCGTAATAATTGTTGAATGGTGCACACAATTAAACCTAGTGGTGTTAAGAAGGGAGATAAACCTACCTTTGTAATAGGTAGCACCAAATCTCATCTAGAGCTAACGATCAGCTCGTACAGATTGGCGCCGTTAATCCAGAACTGGATGGTCCTAGAGAGAGAGATGAAACTTGTACCAGTACATTACTTATGAAGTAGAAGCTGATAATGTAGAAGAAAACCTCCAAAATACGTCTCACCGCTGGATTATAAAGGATAAAAGTTAGAAAAGGTTACAAGAAATGGTGTATAAAGAGTTGAAGAATATAAAAAAAACATGGAAGCTGACACAATAACCTCTACAATCCAACAAGCGTGCTTTGCCATAAAAGCAAACAGGATAAGTCAAAATTACTGATGGATCAAAACCCTATCAGAACTAAGAAGAAAAGGCATCGAAAGCAAAAGGAAACCTTTCAATATACATAAAAGACCAAACAGTTTTAAATAAATATACACAAGACAAAAATCGAAATTAAAAAATCGAAAATTAAATGTATGGACAAACTGAAAAAAAATCTCGATACGGGCATATGGAGACCGCCTATAAAATAATATTTAAGAAGTTCGGGATGGCTAGGAATAGAGGTTAACTAAGCCGACTCCCAAAGCGAAATAATAAAAAAAATATTCCCTACGTATACGCCCTTCAAGTGACAGCCTATCGAAGCCAACAGCGAAGAGGTAGGTAACTGCGGACGAATTAAGAACAGTTGCAAAAAACATCAATGTTAAAAAAACCAAGAGGGCCAAATTAGTATTCCCCGATTCCTAACAAAAAAAAAGTGGTAGAGCACGCGCAGTCCGTAGTGGAAATGCTTACCGACTACATGGAACAAGGACACTTCCCGAATATATGGAAAATTAGCATAGTAGCACTCATCGAAAAACCAAGTAAGAATAATAGCCTAATGGCATACAGGCCTATATGCTTAATAAACGGACTTGGAAAAATATATGAACGATAATAAAATGCTGATGTTTTTTGTGTTTTTTCATGGTGTATTTTTATATTACACGATATAAACGTTTTGATAACAATTACAGTTATTATTATATACAAAATTGTTTCAACATCTTTCACAATTTTAACAGATACTAGCCGTACTCGTTGCGTGTTGATGCGATCTTAGAATGGGGGGAGGGGATATTAAAATTTTGTGATACACGTGTCTCATAATTTTAACTGAAGAGTATGTTTACCAATTTTCGAGTCAATAGACCCATGGAATAAAAAGTTTCATAAAAAAACTCCCCCCCCCCCTTATTTCAGTCTCTTAGGGGCGGAATTTAAAAAAAAACCCTTTCTTAGTGGATACATACACTGCACAAAGAACACACCCTCGATCGATAAATCCCGACCGTTGTTAAATGACATTTGCGGCGCGCGAACTGTCAAACACGCGAAGTTTAAATAGTCGTTAAGTTTTCTTAAATTTTCCAACTTTCTACGCAATTTTCTTAATTTTTCTTTCCGTAAGAACCTTCTACAAAGTATTATAAAACTTCAAAAAATGAAATATAAAAATACACCATTAAAAAACCCCAAAAGTATTTCATTATGTGTAATAATGGTGAAGGTTGACATTTGCATATATGAACGATGTTTATGTAACCGAATCATACGGGAAATGGAAATAAAAGGGGGCCTCCACGAAAACCAGTACGGTTTCAGGAAGGGCAGGTCGACGATTGATGGTTTGACCAAGATGAAGGAACTCGTCGACGAATCCAACAGAGCGGCGTATCAATACCGGAACCTATGTTTGCTGGTGACAATTGATGTCAGAAACACCTTTAATGCGGCACCTTGCTCAGGCATAGTAAAAGATCTCAAATGAAAACGTATTAGCACCTACCTAGTGAAGACTATACAAAGCTATTTTACAAACAGAGCAATAATATCTGAAGAAGAACAAATGTCCAGTAACAGAGGGGTTCCACAAGGTCCTATTTTGGGTCCTTTGCTTTGCAACATATATTTTGACGACGTGATGAACCTGGAAATATCGCAAGACGTTTTCTTGATCTGCTACGCGGACGATCTTGCAATTCTGACCAAAGCACGTACACCGGAAAAATTAGAACAAATCGCGAAGACAACCATATCATTAGTGAAAGACTGGATGAAAAACCACAAAGTGGGAATCGTCGAAGAAAAAACGGAAGCCGTACTCCTATGGAAAAGAAGGAAAACGCGACTACTAATACCAGAGATAGGTGGAGTAAAAGTTACAACATCGAAAAGCTTAAAGCATCTGGGAGTTACTTTCGACGAAAAATAACCATGACTCTACAAGTAAAAAACGTAACAGAAAAACAGAAAAGGCGGAAAAGGTAACATCAAACCTGTACAGAATCATGCCGAATATAAATGGACCCAGCTATTGTAAAAGGAAAACTTCTTGCATCTATGGTGAAGTCTATCATATTATATGGCTCGACGGTCTGGTCCAACACGCTGAATGTCAAAAATACGGAGACTTGCTCATAAAAATACAAAGAAGGGTTGGAATAAGAACAACATCGGCTTACCGACCATTTCAGCTGACGCACCATTACTCATACGCAAAATAATTTCCTTAGACCTAATAATAGGAGAGCGCGATAGAACTCACCGAGAAAAAACAGCAGATAAAGGAAAACTATGGGATGACACTATACAAGTGGAACCAGACAGGCGAAAAGTAAAAAGTGAGAATGGACAAGGGAATTAATCAGTCCGGAAATACATAAATTTAAAATAGCTGAAGACGAATTCTGCATATATTGTAAAGATATCAATAACGCAGAACACACGAGATGGCAGAACTATAGAAGAAAAACAGAAATAGAGATCGACAAAGAGCTAACGAAAGAAAATATAATTAGGAAAATGCTAGAAAAAGAACTCTATTGGACAAAAATCGATAGTATTATTAAAGACATTATGAAGACCAAAGAAACAGAAGAAAGGAGAGGGTAAATATTTAAGGTGAAATTTATATCGAATGAACAAAGACCTGAAACTAGCTACCGAATACTACTCCCAGCGGCATAACACACTACTTTGACAAACCGTGGACTTTTTAGTACTTAGTACTTATATAGTACTAATACTTAGTACTAGATTAGCTTAGACTGTACTAGTACTTAGTACAGTTACTAGAATACTAGTACTAGACAACTAGACTAGATACAGCTAATAGCAACTAGTACTAGTACTAGACTAGACTAGTACTAGTACAGTACTTATACTAGTACTAGTACTTAGATAGCTTAGTACTAGTACTTAGTACTAGTACTTAGTACTAGTACTTAGTACTAGTACTTAGTACTAGTACTTAGTACTAGTACTTAGTACTAGTACTAAGTACTAGCTAATACTAGTACTTAGCACTACTAGTACTAGCTTAGCTACTAGTACTAGTACTAGTACTATAACTATCTACTAGTTACTAGTACTAGTACTTAGCACTTAGTACTAGTACTTAGCACTTAGTACTAGTACTTAGTACTAGTACTTAGTACTAGTACTTAGTACTAGTACTTAGCATTAGTACTTAGTATTAGTACTTAGTACTAGTACTTAGTACTTAGTTGTGGTAGTGTGGTAGTAATGTACTCCTCTATGAATTATACGAAAGTCAGAAACTACCCGTTTCATACTGATAAGTTATCTTCCATCAAAATCGGAATGTAACAGAATGTTCGACGTTGTTGTAGTGAATATTGTTTATTTCTAAGTCATCTACATTAAAATTTGTGACAAACGGGTTAGGAAATCCATAACCAATTAATTTTATCAATATGAACTAATTATTTCATACATGTTAATTAACAGTTATTTTATCAAAATTTAATTCTGGACTAAAAATGTATATCTTCTGAGGTATGGCTAAAGACTATCAAAACATACAAGTATTTTGGTTCACGATTAAAAATTGTAAGAAGAATTAAGTTCCCTTCTATAAAATGCATGTTGTGTTGATAAGAATCAAAACAATTTATAATCTAATTCGAGAAATTGGGAAATAGGAGTACTATAAGGTCTAGATGTAAATAAATTGAGTAATTTAACAATTATAAATTTACTTCGCTGTAGCAACCATTATGAAGTTTACGCCGGGGGGGGGGGGCTGTGTACAAAAAGTATACTTCATCCAGTTATAAGATACAACGATATTTGAAAATTTCATATGGTGAATTTGATAGAGTTTTCACAATTCTGATACGCACGTATCTGATTTCAATTTGTTACTTATATTTGTAAATAAATTATTAGTATTATTGTAGTTACCTCCAAAATAACTTCTGAATAATATTTTGATTGCAATTATCTATGGTGACAATAAAACTGTTTTTGGTGTTCAAAGCTGCATTGTATTATATGAGCTCCGTTAATTTTTTTTTTGGCAAAAAATTGAATAGACTCGTTTCAAGGGACCCTTTATTTAATTAATTTAGGAATAAATAGAGAAAAAGTGTGCGGTAATTTTTTTCATATAAATTGAAATAGAAGTTTTTATATCACATTTGTTAAAGATATTTTTTTAGATGTTTGAAATAAATGACTATAATTTACATAAAAACGTATAACAAAAACAGTGTTTGGTAAAATGAGCTGAATCATAATTCTATTGTTTGTATTCTTGTAAAGACGAATAAAAACAAAATTTGTATCGAAGTGGAATGAATATTCCCATTCTGGGGGTGTTCTGTTGAAAATAAACAGTTCTTTATGTTTATCAAGTGAATTAAGGAAACCGAGTCCAGAAACGAAAAACAGCAATTAAGAATGAACAAATAAACAAAAAGCTTCCAAAGTAATCCTCAAAAGCTCGAATTTAGACCCAAAAAGCTGTAGTAAAAACAACTGAAGCAATCAATCCCACTTTCCGCAAAAAAGCTTGCTAAGTAAAAAATAACCTAAAACTGTATTTCAGGCGGCCATTGGAACGGCAATGTATTTTTAAAGCTTGGATCACTAGAGCTTTTTAAGCTCCGCCACCTACCCTCATGCACGATCCCCACTTACAAAAAAATAGGGGTTGAAGGACCGCCTCTCTTTCAGTTCTAGCTTCATCATTGGTGGGAAAAAGTTTAGGATAGACATCTCATTAGGAAAACTTTTGAAATTTTATGGCATTGGACTTTCGTCCGTATAAATCACCGTGACCGGTGCTTGAATTTAGCAAACGCTCTATAATACAAAGTACCTATCGATAAGGACTAAAATTGCACGTTAGTAATGTCATTAATAGTGAAGGATTGTGCTTAGATCTCCGTATTGAAAAGCCATGGATAGTGGACAGAATATTCTTCAAAACTCAGAAAAATTAGCTCGTACTTGCTCGGTGTGCTTTCTAAAATTTATTGCCAATTTTAGGTTACAACGTTAAATGAATGTGAGACTTGCTCACTGTTGCAGGTGAATGACATCGATTAATTGCATCAATTTTATCGGGCAAATTATGAAACTTATCTAATTAGAAGGTTTACGTTTACAATACGTTTCACCTTTATTCGTAACATAATCTCATTAATTCATAATCTTGTCACATGATCGATTGTCGCTACTGAAAGCAATTAAGAATTGTTTTGGATTTTTTATAACTAAACTAAACTAAAAATTAAAATTATTTAATTATTAACAACAAAGAAATTAATTTAGAGTAATGATTACAGCAAACTGTAACGTACTTTTTTCCTAAATGTTCACGATTTGCAAAATGCTACGTAGAATGGGGAAAATTTTGCAAGGGGTTGCTTATATGCATATTTTTAATGTGAATAGTTTGTTAAGCAGTTGAAAGGGTGAGTGCAAGAACCGGCTCTGTAAAGCAAATTTGATTAAAACGAGACACGTTGGATTTTTTTCAGGTGTCCATACTATTAGCCCTTTCCTAGACGTATATTGTCATTACTCAATCTTCCGAAAGTTACAAAATTGAATTATTATGTTTGGGTTAGTTCCGTACCACTCTCGAATATAAAGTTATAATTTTTCTTATTTTGTTGCTTGTTTCAATTTATTTCTAATTATTTTTATACTGTTAGATTTGCGGAGTACTGCACATTAAATTTTGAAATAATTAATTACAAACACAAATTTGATCATTATTTAATATTTGAATGAGGGAATACACATACATAATATCGTAAAGTGCCTTGTTAACAAACAATGTCAAGAAGTGTAAAATTACTCGCACATATATTTATTATTTTGTGTTATTAAGTACATGCAAATAACAATCTTTATTAATCAAGTTGTTATTTGGCAATTTGAGAATCAATCGTGGGTAATTTTGTTCAATGGACCTTGAGTTCCAACCATGCTGCTTAGTTGTTCGTTAAGAATGAAAAAACCTTGGGAGGTAAATTAATACTTTCATAAAACGTCAAGATCCACCACTTCGTATATTCAGAAGGTAAGGAAATATTGCTTCGTAAGTAGGGTGGTATTTCGCTCGAAATTTCGTCTGCGTGACAGTTGAAGTACTTGTTTACAGGTTATTTCTCGCGTTGCTTTAGAAATAACTCCGTTTTCTCTGAATAGATCATATTTACTCCTTTTAAGTTACAGATCCTTTTAAAATGGGTACAAAATACGCTCAACCTTCCTCCCCACCACTTATCCCAGAGATGTTTCCTTCAACGTCCTTATCTCTGCAATTTGGTATATTTTTCTGTCTACTACGTAGTCCATTCAAGTTATGTGACCTTCAGTTGACCATTTACTTAATGCTATAAACAAATATTTAATCTCGGGTTCTACTGTAGCTTTTCCAGTATGAAGATGCACTTGTCTAACAATAACTGAATATGCGATATTTGTTTTGAGAGTTGAGACCCCTTATAGGTCTCAACTCCGAGTGTTACTTTAAGCTTACATCGCAAGGAAAGACGAAAAGGAGGAGAGCTTCAGAGTGAAATAATTTGTTGTTTTTAAATTTACATTTTTTAACCTTAATTCGTGGAATTCTATACTTAGTAGCACTAATGTATAAAATATTATTCCACAATTTCTTTTATATAATTGTTTGTTTTCTACACGTTTCAATGCAACATGTATCAATACCAACAGAAAATATATAAGTAAAATAACAAACAGTACTTACGGTAACAAATCATTAAGGTAAAACAGTAAACTTCGTTCATTAAAGGTACCTCCTGTTTATCTGTATAAATTTCGAATGCTTCCAAAACATCTAATTTGTCTTTTTTATTACAAAAATGGAAAAATCTAATATTGCTTTGTCATAAGGTGATTATTTACTATTAAATGTTTGGCATAATTTGATTTGTCTGTGTTTACATTTGTAACACATAATACGTTCTTTGTATTTAATATCAAAGTCCCGAAGTGTTTGTCCAACATAAACTAAATTATAGAATGTACAGTTCAACTTACAAATACCCGACTTCAAAATGTCGTTTTATTTGAAGTGTAACCATTTGCTTATGTAATTTGTTTTATAATTGATATTTCTTGATTGAAATTTGTTTGGTTTAATGATAATGACATTGGGCTATGTAGCAATGATCTACATGCAGCTAACTTATGTGTTTTCTGGTAACATTCATCGTTTGGAATTGTATTGTATAAAACTGTATGTAAACTTTATGCTAGGATATGAATTGTTAATATTAATTACATTTCATTACAAAATTTAACTTTGTAAATTATCCATAACAACAAAAATAAAGACATCCAAATAATAATAATAATAAAAATAATATTCACAATGACAAAATTACCACTACATAATATGCTTGTAAGTTTTGATGTTACTAGTATATTTTTTAAATACCTCCTCAACAGTGTTGAAACCACTACAAGAATGGAGTTAATTCAATTATTTAATCTCTGTGTTAATCACAATTATTTCACATTCATTAAAATATTTATCTACAAAAACAAAACAAGTACAGTTTGAAATCGGGAATTTATAAATTGAATGGCACATGCTGTAATTCAGTCTATATAGGACAAACACTTAGGAACCTTGATATTAGATACAAAGAATACATTAGGTGTTACAAATATAAACACACAAACAAATCAAATTATACCAAACATTTAATAGTATGTAATCACCTTACGACTTCACAAAACATTAAATTTGTTCATTTCTGTAGTTAGATGTTTTGGAAGCAAGAAATTTATAAACACAAACGGAAGGTACTTTTAATGAACTAACGGGTTGATCTTATCGATGCACCTTTAACAAATATTTTAAATAAATAATTACAAGTCATATCAAGTTTGCTGTTTTACATTAATGATTTGTTACCATAACTACCTGTTTGTGATTTTACTTATATATTTTCTCTTGATAATGGTACATGTCGCATTGAAACGTGTAGAGAAACAAATAATTATATAAAATAAATTGTGGAATTATATTGTATTTTAAACATTTGTGCTATTAAATTTGTTGCTTTTCCTGTCTATTGCAAAAAGCAGTACATCAGACCGCTAAGTATTAAAGATATTTTGAAAAAAGTCTTTTCGCTATGATCTTAGCTTACATTCGGATTCAAAACAAAACGAACTGAGCATATGGATAACTATAAGTACTGGGTGGTCGTAAAGTAAGGAATAAATTCAATATCTCGTAAAGCACAATTTTATTTAATTTTTTTTTTCAAATTGCAACCCAATTTTTTTATTGCATTTTTGGATTGCCCTTATAATTCTAAACATTTGTCATGCAGCATCTGCTATACCTAAATCCAAGCGTTTTGGAGTTATTCGCATTCAAAATTTAAAAATTGAAAAAAGGTCATGAAGAAAACGAGATAGAACATCCGGATTTGCCACACCATAACATCTGGTTCCAAGAAGATGGTGCTCCCCCCCATTTTGCTGTGGTAGTTCGAACTTATTTGCAAGACACTTTCCCAAACAGGTGGATTGGAAGGAGCGGTGTTATTGAGTGGCCACCAAGATCACCCGATCTAACACCACTAGACTTTTTTTTATGGGGATACCTTAAAGGCAAGGTATTTAAAAGCCAACCAGCAAATCTAGATGATTTAAAACAACGCATCCGTCAAGAAATACGTCGAATAACGCCCGAAATGGTTCGAAATGCGCAGCATGAATTTGTAGATCGATTAGGCTATTGTCAGTTGACTAACGGAGGACATTTCGAAAATTTGCTGAAATAAAATTATTTTTAAGTTTACGAATCTTTGTTTTCGATATAATAAAACGTTATAAAAATTATTTTATTTTTCGTTTTCTTCATGATCTTTTTTCAATTTTTAAATTTTGAATGCGAATAACTCCAAAACGCTTGGACTTAGGTATAGCACATGCTGCATGACAAATGTTTAGAATTGTAAGGGCAATCCAAAAATGCAATAAAAAAATTGGGTTTCAATTTGAAAAAAATTTTTTTTTAGCAAATCTTTTTTGAGACACCCTGTATAAATTTTTTTTTTCGCAAAATATGCCCCGAGAAAATATAAAATCGACGGATCCGAGCGATTTTTGAAAAAAATTGTGCTTTACGAGATATTAAATTTATTCCTTACTTTACGACCACCCGGTATATAACACTGAATAGAGAGTCTATCTTCATTCGTGTAAAAAATACTCATTACGTAATGTAGATCAAAGCTGTTATTGTAACGTGCTAACAAGCAAGGAGAAATAAACAGACAGATCACTACTGTCACTGGTTTAACTTACCACCCCTAGGATCCCATCGAGTGGCAAATAACATCTCAATTTTGATGATAGTTCAATGCAATGGAGGAGGTCTGCAATTGTCTCGATCAAAACTATGACTATAACTTCTAAAGACAAAGAACGAAGCTGAAGGAAAAGTAAGATAACAGCAGTAAACTACACAGAGATGTGGTTTCGGCGTGTTAATCTTAATAATGCTGCACATCAAGGTTCTGTGTACTATTGCCATAGTATAGATATAGTTGCAAAAGTAGTACAGTAACACATGGCTCACCTGCTTATTGCTTTTTAATTGAATTGCAAGCTCTCGCTATATTTACTTTCCCACGGAGTCGCAAATGAATCCCTTACGAATTTTCTACTGTTAGAAATGGGGGTCACAGCGCAATTCTGTCAAATGAGCCTCATTTTAAGACGTTCAAACCAGCTTCTATCAAATGGATCTTAGATGATAGGACCAAAGCGATCTTTAGCCAAAAAACACATAATTAAGGTGGCTGTAAGTCAAAAAAACGCTCGAAGATGGCGGAAACAGAGTGGCGGTAAAACTGAAAAGGCACACTGAGATAGCGAAAAACCAAGGAACACGGGAGATGCACACGCACACACGCACACGCGCACACGCGCACACGCGCACACACGCACATACGCACACACTCACACACGCACACACGCACTCACGCACACACGCACACACGGACACACGCACACACGCACACACGCAGATATGCACACATGAGCACACAAGCACACAGTACCCATTGAGCGTAGAATGTGAACTCGCTGCTCTTGAAAGAAAGCCATTCAGGATCCATAGGATTTGCGCACCCCTCCTTCCATACCCAAGTTACAGCCGTTGGACAAATCATGCATGATCCCTTTAAAAGTTTATTCAGTTTAAAACTTTATTCAGTTCTTCCAACGTTCTGGCGACAGGGAAAGCAACAAAAATGGGGGTTACAGTTCATAGTGTTCACAAAAATCTTCCCAAACCAATCTCCATGTTCTAAACACCTCATTGAGCTACTGCACTAGTTCAAGTACGTGATGATAATTCAAACCTACTATCCTATATTTTAATAACAGTCCTGTTTCGTTGATGAGGCGCAAAAATATCAACAGAGGCCGAAAGGGTGTTGGAGCTTTGCTTATTACCTCAATTCCTATTAAAAAAAGCTTAACGAATAGATAAATAAAATAAGTGAAAGCAATAATAAAACTTCCAAGATGAAAGAGAATTTGTCCATTGCAAATACCATAGCTGTTAACCACAACCTAAAAGGTAGCCTAAATTTCTGTTCAAGATAAAACGTGAACCACCAGAATTTCTCTTTTCTCACGGCCTTTAGCTGGATGATGATTTTGACCTGGACGATGCTCCACAGCACTATAACCCAGATGACGCGTATATTGCTTTTTCTGTGGGTATTTCTTTCAGCTGACCTCAACCGGTGAACTGGTTGTTATATGTGTACGCAAGTGCCGAAGAAGACGAATAAGTTTGCGACTGTTGAAAATCTATATTACAACGTTATTTTAGGGGATAATATAACTAGTGTTATGATTATCATCGATTATTAATCATAACACGTGTTATATTTGGTAAGAGAATATAACGAAGAACGTTAATAGAAAATATATTTTTTTAAATAATTTGTCACTTTGACAGTAAACTACTTAGTCATTAAAATCGTGTGACACTCAACATGCGGTGATAAAATTATCACCGATTTGATAGCCTATTCCGCGATTTTGTTTTTGTATTTTAACCAATGAAAGTAATCAAAAATGTACCATGTGACATGTGAATTATCAGTATTATATTCTAATCAAAGCAATAAATATATTTATTTGTTCCTTACTCGAAAACATCATTTTATCAAGTCACTGTACTCACATTCAAAATATTTCTTATCTGGCTAGCCAGTAAAGTATTATTCCAAATTTCTAGTTTATTGGGATCTCCGGGGGAGGCAATATCCGAGGAGTTCAAAGGAAAAATTAAAAAAGTTAAGAATGGGCACTTTAGTGAACGTTAGAACATTGTTAGGCGGCGAAAAGTTAGAAAGTCTTAGAAGAGAAATCGAAAGAAATAGATTGGGCATCATAGGTATAAGTGAGGCAAGATTAGAAGGCGAGGGAGAAGAAGATACAGAAAATGCTACCCTCTATTACAATGGGCAAGTTAGAGAAAGGAGTAGAATTCTTAGTACATAAAAAAGTAAGGAACAGCATTGAAAGACTGATTTGCAAGCATGATCGAATAATTGCCTTGAAGATAACTGCAACTCTAAAAAATCTGTTAATAATTCAGGTTGACATGCCGACAGCTGAATATAATGATGAAGAAGTAGATGAGGTTTATGAGACAATAACATCCCTATTGTAAAATGAAAGCAGGGTAAGCTGTAAAATATTTATGGGATTATGGAGTAGGAAATAGGAACGAGAGGAGAACGTTTAATAGAATTTTGTAAAGAAAGGAAAATAATTATTACACTTGGTTCAAAAAGCACAAGAGAAGGCTGTATACATGGAAATTACCAGGTGACAGGTGCAGAAGGCAAATACACTTTATCCTAATAGAAAAAATATTTAGAAACGGTGTAAGCAAATCACGTGGTCTTCCGGGGGCAGACATAAACAGTGTCATATCCTTTTAGCGTCAGAGATAGATATAAGACTGAAAAGACTGAAAAAACCTAAACAAAGGAGAAAATGGAACTGAAAGGAATGGACGAGTACGAACTAGAGGAAGATATGGAAATGGAATCTGACAAGATTGAAGTTAATAAAAATAACAGCGCTGGAGAATGTTGGATTAGGTTTAAGGTTGCAATACGAAGTAGCGGAAAACAAGATAGGTTACAAGGAAGGAGAAATAGCGAAAAAACCTTGGATAACATCGAAAATGATAGAATTAACGAAGGAAAGAAGAAAGTACAAAAGACAAAATACAGAGGAAGTTAAAAAATTGTACAGAAGGTTAAACAACGTGTTAAAGGCAGAAACCCTGAGTGTTAGGCATAGTGTAAGCAAATAGAAGGTTTGGGTAGGCAAGGAACACATGATGTGGTCTATAACAAGGTGAAAGGTTTAGCACGGAATGGAAGTAAAAGACAAGGGAAACAAGCAAAGGAAATAGAAAGCAAAAATGGTGGAACATTGACAGAAGTGGCTGAAGTGCTTACAAGGTGGAAAGAATAGATAGAAAACTTATATAAGGCTAGTGAGAAACCTAAGGATTTAGTTTTAGAAAAAGAGGAGGGAGTTCAGGAGAATAACGTACTAGCAAGTGAAATAAGATTAGTTTTAAAGGACATACAGAATGGTAAGGCTTCGGGAGAGGACGGAATACTAGTAGAACTAATTAAATGTTTAAGTGAAGAAAAAGGTTTGAAGGAATTAAATGAAGTGTGCAATGGCCAGAAGATTTTTTTAAAACTGTTATGATTCCGTTAGAAAAAAAGAAGGGTACTAAGAAGTGTGAGGAACACAGAACTATAAGTATAATAGGTCACACGGCAAAAATATTGTTACGGGTCTTAGATATAAGATTGAGAAAAGTCATGGAGGAAAACATAGGGCAAGAACAGCTTTGATTCAGGAGAGGCGTGTGAACAAGAGATGCAATCGCGGTATTAAGAACAATTGGTGAAAGGTACTTAGAGTGGAAAAAGAAAATGAGTCGATGTCTGGTAGATTTGGAAAAAGCATTTGATTGCGTGAAGTACGAAAAGCTAATGGATATATTGAAAATTCGAGGAGTGGGTTGGAAAGCGAGAAGGTTAATCAGCAAATTGTACATGAATCAGAAGGTAACGATGAGAGTAGGAGACAACATGACAGAATGGTTTGACATCGGAAGGGGAGTAAGACAGGGTTGTTGTATATATACTTGGAGGACGACAAATACAATGTATTACGTTTGCTGATGTGATAATATTTGTTGGTATGAGAATTAACCACAATAAGACAATGAGAGTTGGAGAAGAAGAAAATATGGAGGTAAAAATGAGAGGAGAAAAGCTAGGACAAGTGAGAAGCTATAAATACCTCGGCACGGAGTTAACACATGACTGGAAGAGTGAAGAGGAAATTAAAATGAGAATAAGAATCGCAGCAAAAGAAAGTTGTTTAATAGCCGACTAAGCTTGAAACTGAGGAAGAAGTTAGCAAAGTGTTTCATATGGAGTGTCCTCCTATCTGCCTGTGAAACATGGACAATAAGCAGTAAGATGGAAAATAGGTTAGAAGCATTTGAAATATGGGTGTGGAGGAAAATGTTGAAAATCAAGTGAACGGATCAAGTAAGAAATGAGGAAGTATTAAGGAGAGAGAGGGATCTATTAAACACTATTAGGAAAAGGAAGAGGAATTGGTTTGGGTATGTTATGAGAGGAAGGGTCAGTGGATGGAGAAAGGAATAGGGGAAGAATAAAGAGGAAGTGGATAGATAACTTGAAGGAAGGAGTTGGTTATGTTGGAGTGAAAAGAGAAGCTATGGATTAATAGTCGTGGAAAGAAAACACCTGATGACCTGCTTTAGCAGAATACCGATAAGTTTTTTACATTTGAGGAATAAACAAAATATTCCAGAAAATACGCAATAGGTAACTGGTTTTACAGATTACGGAAGGTGACTGGCTCGCCTAACTGCTAGTCACTCATATCCCTTTGTCTGCCAGTAAAAACCCTTTTACTATGCTATCAGTAGCGATTTGACATTTTTCCTTGAAAATAATTTTAAAATGACAGGTGCTATGGCTCATAAATAGAATCGCATTCCATATTTACACCATCCCCTCTACGTTAAAAGCAGTTAGGGGAATCCTGTTCTCACAAAGCTATGTAACAGTGTATACTGATTAGTGTGGTTAGATCCTTCTTTTGGTAGCACTTAGAGACTTTGTTAATGAAAATACGGAATTTCCAGCAGTTAAAGAGACCAGTTTAGCACGTGACGTTGATTATTACAATAAAACCTTATGCTAACAGTAGGCCACCATAGTTCACGTTTACTGCATTTTAGGGGACGCAGTGTTCATACATAAAATATTGAACAAATGGTTTCGGAGGCTGAAAACCTATTTTGAACTATTTATCAGTTGAAAGGTTCTATCCTCAAATCGTCTAAAGTAACTTCACAGTGAAGGAACACATATGTTTTAGTTACGTTTTTATGAGAACTGTAATCATGTCGAGTTGTTAGGGATGTGCCAAACTATTGTTGATACACCTTGTATATAAAAGTCTTGTGTGAGGCTGATTAAGTTTTTTTCTTGTATCTGACCTATGTACTGGGTGAATTTTCTATTTCGTTAAAAGCAAATTATATTTTTTTTATCAATTAGATGTGTAGCATTACATTTATGATAAATAGAGAATAGTTTGAATGTCACGGTTAATTACACAAAACATCTACACTAACGTGAGTATTCAAACTTGTTGCACAAGCACGACTACATCAATTTATGTTTTTTTTACAGAATTTCAGTCACTCAATTTTTGTTTTGTACGAATCGCACTTTTTATTTGAATACTTCATATAAGTGCCTGCTATACATATAGCTAATTTTGATCCTTCAAAATAGTATTAGCTGGATTAAAAAGTCATACCTTTTTGTAAAAGTAATGAAATTCCAAAGCTAATATTAATTTGTATTCATAAGGATTTTTCATCACCTAAAACAGATTCTTTTTGTGCAAAAATTCTAAAGCATCCTCTTTGGGGATTTGGGATTTTTATATTGCGACTTCTCGTAATGCACCATCTGAATTGCTGATTTTAAAAATTATATTGTTTGTCTACTTAAACTAGTACAGTTCCTATAATTTAGTGGCAAAACGTTGTTTTTTCTACGACATTAATGTTACCACAAAAAAAGATGATATATTATGCATGATACTTTTTTTCAAATAAATTTTTATTTCCTAGTAGCTACTAAGAGAAAAATTTCAATTTTAGGTTTTTCAACGTTATAAAACACGTTAACGTTACTAACTTTAATGCTTATGAAGTCTGAGTCGCCAAGTTTTAAAAGCCACATTATGAGTAATTAAAAGACGAGATGGATGGTTATGTGGACGTAAAGTAACGTAAGCTAGTATAAAATATTTGGAGCATAAAGGTTTTGCTACATCTACATAATATGAAAAATTCCGACTAAGAGGCCACAATTTACTTTAAAATGGTTTTACTCAACTAATTTATATATTTATAAGTGACAAAATTACATTTAAACAGTTAATTTATACTTTTTCCTCATACAGTATAAAAATATAAAGGTTCTTGTAAATTTGCTTTTATGGATTTATGAAAGTATAAGTCGAGGTATCATCCTACCTTTTGGTTCGGTAATGAAGCCAATAATTACTACATCGAACTCAAGCCTGTTAAAATATTTTATATAAAATATTTTCTAGATTACCAAATAATCGTTATTCAAACAAAGCGTTGAAGAGAAAATGTGTGTTTTTTTATCATAAATATTAAAAAACGCTCGCTAATTAGAAATGTTTAAAAGATGTACACATTTTACAAGCTTTTGCTAAGCATTTTTAAATTATAATATGGTATACTTAAATACAAGTAAGAGTGAAATGTAAAAACATTATCCGTCGCTTAAGTGAAATGGCGCCGAGACGCCCGTCGGAAACCCTACGCCCACCGATAAACATGGGGTATAAAATGAATATTTCTGAAAAAAATATTGTCATTTTAATAAAAATAAGGCTATTAATTTACTTAGGACTGACTTAATTTTATATTTTATGAAAAATTTAATTAGATTTATTAACCAGCTTTAAATAAATTAATTAAAAATTGTTTAAAGTAAATCTTTGGACAATATTCATATATAACATTAAAATGTCTTACGTTCAAATTGATATATGATACCAGTAGCAATAACGCAAAATATGTGATATTTTTATTTACGTTTGTTTTGCTTTATTGAAATAAATATATAAAGCAAACGTAAAATGTGTTTAGAAAGTTATCAGATTCTACAAAGCAGTTTTTTTCAAAGGGGATTTTATTATTTATATAGTTCCGAGATCGTTTTTAAATAGTTTTATTTACAAATAGTTCAAATAAAAATTGAGATTTCCACTGGACAAAATTTTTTTATCGTATCCAATTTTTTATTTTAATTTTTATACAAAATTACATTTTGTAGGGAAAGTGGTTTATATGTATTTTTTTTTTTAGTTTTTGTAATCCAGAAATTGTTTTGTGTTTATGTACGTGTAAAGTTAAAGTGGTACATATTTGCACAAAACCTTAAATTAGAATTTAATGATGAATTTGCATTCTAGAATCAAATTATAGTAAAACAATACAACACACCATGGAAACAATTCTTTTTAAGAAAACAATGTAACCCATACCGTTATAAGTATTTTAGATTTAACATACTTACTTATTTGTAATTTTATACTGTCTTTATCGATTTCACCATGATTATGGTTTAAACCTTATATTAAAAACAATTTTATTTACTATACACACATGTCACATACATCAGACAAAAAAAATATTGTCTTATGCCATTTTCTGCTAACCATAATATTATGCCGTACTAATTTTTATACATTATTTTATGCTATACGATAATATTCATATATTGGGCGTAGAAAGTATGAACTACTCTATATATCTTAAATATTAGTTCTATCGTAAAATGTTCTAATTGAAAGCTAGTTTTCTTTAACTATAAACTGATATTTACTTTATATGTGTATGAGAAATATTACCGTATTGCAAATAATTTAGTAACTCTTAAATTACAATATATGTACAAACTATACCTTTTGACGTTTCAACAATGTAAAACTTTAATAGGGTTATATGACGAAATTTTTGGCGAGAGCGCTTTCACAAACAGAGCCTTTTATTACTATCTCACCCTGCGCATAGTAAAAGTTTTCTGCCAGAATATACCTACTTCGTTTTAGAAATGAAATTGTCTCTATTGATTTTGCTCTAAATTACATTATTTTTCTTCTAGCTTTCTTCATAGATAATGCCAATTTATCTAAATCTAAAAAAGTTTGCTGTATCGTTCTCTATTGCTATTATTGCTAAAGAGTTCAGCTTCTCTTGACCTAGTTGGCTTCGTAAATAACTTTTTTACTCTTCAATCATGGAATAGCTCTTTTCTCCTATTACATTTGAAATCGGTATACTGACATAAATTTTTTACGCATTAAAAGTAGTTTGAAATTATAATATCAACCCTTCCTTTATCAACATATATAATAATTCAGATGCAGATGTTTTGTCTTTAATGTTCAACTCTTTGAATAAACTTACATGAATTAATTTAGGTGATATTCTGGTTAGTTTTGACGTTTTGTCATTGTTTACAAAACAAACATTTAATATAACAGGATTAATATAATAAATTACACACTGAATGTAGATAATGTTCAATTCTATAAACAAATTGAAGAAGGTCTTATGGGTTCACCTCTCTTACCTGCGATTGATAATATTACCGTGGAAGGTGTTGAAAATAGCTCACAATCTCTAGATAATTTTTTAGTACATATGAACAACATTCACCTAAACATCAAATTTACAATTGAAATAGAATCCAACGATTAGTCACACTTTATGTAGAAAACCCAGTTATAGTGGTAGATACCTTATTTCTCTTTCACGCCATCATCCGAATCAACTTTATGGTACCGTCAAATCTTTAATTATTCGTTTAAACGAATTAGCTGATGAACATTACGAAAAAGAAGAAATGAAATATGTAACACATTTTTTACGTCAAAATGGCAAATCAATAAGATTACCAATAACAAAGCTTTGATAGAACAAATCCAGATCTTTCTGAAAACGAACCCAAGAAACTGCATATCTCCAAAAATGTTCGAAGATTCTATTTCGTGCCGTTTTGAAATCATACAAAACTATTCAACAACAGTTACATAATTCAAAAGAGAAAATTTTTGGTGAAAGTTAAGGACTATGAAATACCATGTAACGTATGCACATGTACATACATTGGTCAAACTAACCAAAAGCCACATGTTCAGCTCAGGGACAGAAGTTATGTATAGAACAGTTTATCCCTACTTCATCATTCGCAGTCCATTACCTAGAAACTAGACATCATATTAATACGAATAACATATGATTACTTGCTATTGTTATCGATCCTCATGAGAGAATAATCCGAGAAGCTATAGAAATAAAAAGCTCTCAATAAACGTGGTCCTATGATCACAATTATATGGAAGAATATAATGAAGGCGAATGCTACTCCTTCAAGACTAACACTCACCGAATCCGACAAGTTCACAGAATCAAAATACTATCTCTCACGAGTCCATTACTCGTAGTAGGTAGGACACGTACTAGGACACAATCTTTATAAAACTAGTAGGCATAATTCACATACATAAAAAAATATATATATATATATATATATATATATATATATATATATATATATATATATATATATATATATATGCCCACCCCTGACGTACTAAAGGGTATGACTCCCATCCAAATTCAAGAAAATTTGGTAAACACTCTAGGGGAGTATGCTGCTATCTATAATTGTTTCAAAAGATTGTGCCGTGAATTTAAATGCGGAAGAACATGCGGGTGGTCCACCAATTACTACAGAAAACATCAATTGTTGTGATTTGTAAACAACTTTTGGCGCAATATAGACAAAATTGCCAAAACTTTTTGGATAGATTTGTAATGATGGACGAAACATTGATCCACCACTATGATCCAGAAACGAAAATGCAAAATATGCAGTGGAAGCATACCTTCCGTTTTTTGAGATACCCAAGGAGTAATTCTCATTGATTGTTTACAAAAGGTGCTACAATAATAGGCAACGCTAGCTTAAATTCAAAACTACGTGTGACTACCAAAGAAAAAAGTCGTGGTCTATCTTAAAGACAATGTGCCTAGCTACGTTCCATGTATTGATAGGGCTGCAATAGCAAATGCAAGTTCGAATTGCTTCAGTACCCTCAATATTCGCCAGATCTGGCTCCCAGCAACTATACGCTGCACTTAAGACACACCTTCGGGGACAACAATTTTTATGTAATAATGAACTCATGGACGCTGTAAACCAGTGGTTTGCAGAGGTCGGACAATCCTTCTTCCAGGGAGCTGTTACAGTGCACCGGTGAGAGAAATGTATCATTACTAACTAGCCTTTCGTATTACCCTATACATAAGACATTACGAGAATACTTGGACATGGAAAAGTTGTCCGCAAGGTGGGTCCTACGAATATTAACCGAAACACAAAAACGATGTCGGGTTGTGATATGTAAACAAAATTTGAGGCAATACAGACAATTTCCGCCAAACTTTTTGGATAGATTCGTAACGATTGACGAAATATTGGTTCACCGCTATGGTCCAGAAGCGAAAATGCAAAATATGCAGTGTAAGCATCGTGATTCTCCTCGAAAGATTAAGCCTCAGCCGTCAGTCACAAAAGCAATTCCTTCCGTTTTTGAGATACCCAAGGAGTAATTCTAATTGATTGTTTTCAAAAAGGAGCTGCAATAACAGGCAACTATTGCTCTAGCTTAATATCAAAACTACGCGTGGCTACCAAAGAAGAAAGTCGTGGGAAATTAAGGCGCGATGTGCTCTATCACCAGAACAATACATCTAGCTATATTTCTTGTGTTGCTATGGCAGCCATAGCTAACCCAGGTTCGAGTTGCTTGAGCAACCGCAATATTCGCCAGATCTGGCTCCCAGCCACTATAGGGTGTGTCCCGAACACTAGACACCTTCGAGGAAAAAAATGTTCATGCAGTAATGTGCTCATAGACGCTGTAACTTAATTGCATCCCCGCAAATAATAGCTAAAATGTTTGTAATCCACTCTACATCTACTAATACAGTCAGCGGGTTGGAAAATGTTCCAGGGTCTTTACTTAAGTTTGTTGCAAAGTAAATATCTAGTTTTATCTCTGGTATCTGTCCTGGGCAGTTAAAACATACAGTGATACCCATTTTCAAAACCGATAATAGTACTATCAACGTATCTTATTTGTATTTACCAAGCTCATAGAAAAATTAGTTTATAAGAGGTTATATAACATTTGATGTAATAGTACGGTTTTATGTCTGGTAAGTCTATTAACGATGAGATTTTTAATTCTATCAACACGACTTTAGATTTCGGCAAAATCACTACGAGTATATATCTCGACTTATCGGTGTTTGATGCACTCTGTCACAAAATACTTACTGATAAGTTGTACGGCTCTGATATTAAAGGATTGTATTTTTGAAAAGTTATTTGAACAATTGATCTGTAAAAGTATGTATTAAACACGTAGTGTTTCAATTTTTTCAAATCATAAATATCTTTTGCAAGGAGTACCCCAAGGTTCTATATTAGGTCCTCTTCTTTTCCTTCTATATATTAATGATTTACCAATGCCTCTACAATCATGATACATCCATACTCGTATGATACAGTAGTAACCAACAGCAATGTGGCTCAGATAAAACGCTTCAGTGTTGCGTGAAGAATATTTTTTAAACATCAATGCCCAGAAAACAGAAGTAATGCAGTTTCAAAAACGTCTTAAGCTATACAAAAGCATGTACGTTAAATTAAATCTGAAGTTGTATTAAGGCTTTGGGAACCCTGATTGATAGGTCGTTCATTGATTAGATTCATGTAAAAACCTCGACAAATCCTTATTTGCCATCTTTCAATTTCCGTACAAGCGACTGGTGTACCATCAGAACATGAAGGAAGAAATCAAAATACTAAAATCAACTTCGTTACAAAACGGATTTACTTAAAAGCATATCCAAAAGGTGGACAAATCGAAGAAGAGAAAGCAAGAAGAAGAAGAGGAGGAACAAACAAACAACACACAAAGTGCACTTATGGAATCTATCTAAAAACCTGCAAAACGGAAAGCAGGCATCAGTTCAATTCGAATGATACGATGCAGAACAAGATTATTAACAGTCTCAAGATGGAAACGAAGGTTCTTGTATTCATCCTATCGATATACGGGATTATTGACCAGGAAGAAATGGAAATACATATAACACTCAAACACAACACACAAAGGCATGGTTTCAAAATTACTCCCATTTGTCCCCTAAACACAATTAACATGGAGAATTTATCACTTGTATGTTTGACACAAGAGTTAACCTAACTGTATTTTTCAAACTTTAAAGTGCATTGTTTCTAGTCCAAGTTGAGTGATGTTATGTAATTCTTTCATGTTTGAATGCTATTTGGATTCGAAACGATTGAGTTAGGTTAAGACAACTTATGTAGGTTGCTTTGTAAATTCTTGCACTCGAAACTTTTTGTGCCATTGTAACAGCATTTATACTTATGAATATCTTGTCAATACTAGATAAATGCTAATTTTAGTTGCAGAATCAATACACCAGGAATTTAAGTAAAGGGCGATTCAAAAAGCGCGCCGGTTTTAATTATAACAAAAAACAAAGTTTATTTTAAAAAACTCATTTACAAAAGACATAAAGCTGTTAATCAAATCTTCCCAATTTAGGAATGGAAAATCACATCGGGCATATGTCCCCCTCTACGTTGCTGGCATGTCAAAACTCTCTTCCTGAAATTGTTGATTTATTGACACTATCACAAACTACAGCAATGTTTTCAACAGACCGGCCAGATCTAGGACGACCAGAATTATTAATGTTGAGTGTTGAGTCTGTTTCAATAAACTTTGTCATAAGTCTGCGCACTGTTGATTCATTCGGAGCTTCATTACGCCCGAAAATCGCACGAAGTCGTCGGACAGTTTCTGCAAAACTTTCTCCGTTTTGATAAAACGTTTTCACGATTAACACACGTTGTTCAGTAGAAAAGCGTTCCATTTTGACACACAGAATGAAATCGGAATATTAGCAGATGTCAACTTTATAAAAAACTATGTTGCTAAACAACAAACAACAAAATGGCGAGCGATTCAAAACCGGCGCGCTTTTTGAATCACCCTTTACATGTATTTAAATCTTCTTAATCTATTTATATATTTCAATGCTTTGCGTACAGACAGGGTTATCGTTTTTAAATTTGTGTCATACTTCAATATTTTTAAAGGTGCCCAAATTATTCATTACATTTCTCAATTGATGCTGAAGTGCTGCAATTTACTCGTTTGTCAACATAATTGGTGTCTCCTTATCACATTCATTACTTACCATTTGACCTATGTGCTTGTTATAAAAGCATGGCATTGTTTCATTTATTTAAAGGTAGTAAATTTTTCACAAAAAGTAGCCTTATTTCTGCAATTTCTTCGTACTACTTGTTCTTCTAGGTAAAGCTTAAACGGGCTCAAAAGTAATCTTCGTCATACCAGAAGGCAAGAAGTAGCAATTTTGAGATCACATAATTGGAAACGTTCTATTCGCACACCCACTTATTGTTTTAGACAATTCTATTAATCAGAACCTGAAAATATCGTAGATTTAATGTTTATTCACAGGAATTCATTGAACGAAAAAATAAAGTCAAGGTATGGGTTAGGGCGAAGTAGATGCAAACTCTATTTTTAAAGTTCTAGTAGACGTCATTATTAAAAAAAAATTCTTTATCAACGTTAGCATCCAGTTAAGCCACCTAATGAGTTATTGCTAACTTTCATAAATTGGAAACTTTAGAGTAGTTCGCACAACGGTATTTCAAATGGCCTAACGTGAAGTTCATCGGTGAATCTGGACATCTTATTAGGGTTATTCCATCGATTATCGCCCAATAACGTATTTTTGGGTTGCCACATGATTATTAAAAAAAATATCATTTAATTTATAATTAAAAACATTATTTAAGTAGTTTTTAAAAACATTGGTCTTTTTAACTTCATAGCGTCCCGCTACCATAATGGCTGGTTTTTCATGAAAATGTAGTATTTTAAAAATTGGGTAATATTACACTGGGTGAGACAAAAACAAAGAATCTCATAAAAATGCTATTTTTGCTGTACATTTAAGGCCACCTAACTGTATTACTTCTTTGGGTAATATTATCAGTAAGGCCATTAAACAGAAAATTACATTTTCCTTATATTTCGAACCGCCGTATCTCAAAAAGAGGTTTTTAAAAAAATCCCAAATTTTGTCAAATGGTACATTAATACTAGTATAATCAAAGTACAAAAAAACAAACAGAGTTATATTTTTACTTTTTTAGTTTTTATTTTTTGAAAAAACACTATTTCAGATACCTACTTCACACTTCTAACACACTTTGTTTATATGCTTTGCTTTATAGGGTATAATGCATGAATATTGGGTATTGATAGTTGGCATTTTGTCGAGAGCCATCCGAGCACGTAGGCCACCTTAGTTGGGCCTGTCGCACACACGTACCTCACTGTGTTCGACTAAGATAGCAATAAACATACTATCTAGTAAAGTATGAACCTATTGGATTCCATTAATACGTACAACACCTATCTTGCACCACCGGAGTGAAAGAGCCACAATGTTCCAGTAGAACCACCTTTATATAAGTATTCAAGACTTTGTCATATATGGAGGGACAACTCATTCCCTTTACCTTAGCGTTGGTAGCTGTAATATCAGAGAGATATTTCTTAAGGCTCATCATTTGCCTATGGGTTAGGTTGGGTTGATCCCTTTAGCAGTCACCTCCTATGTCAGGTCTAGCAAAGACCCTGGGGTTCAAGTGGATACCATAAGAATAGAATGATTTAAATACTTATAAATAATATTGTTAACTGTATTAATGGTTTTTTTGTATGTATCAATAACAGAGTGACATGGAATGCTTTGTGACGCGCTAATTTGATGGTTTTATGTGTATTAACCCTCTAATATATAGATGCTGGTCTAGCTAGGAGGATATGTAACATTTACTATTGATAGTTTCTTGATTGATTGATTTTATTATTGGGTTTTATTATTGTACACTACCACATATGTATAGAAGTCTTGTGGGTGTTCTATACTGTAACATAGTATTTAATTTTAATTCATATTAACACTTTAAGCCAATTTTACTAAACTCAGTTTCAAAATTATTTAACTTTGGGTTTATCCGAGACGAAAATTTGACATTTAATTTTCTCTTTTTTTTTTATTTGACGATTTCATTTAGTATAAGCATATATAGGGTGCCCGAAAAGTATGGAACATTCTATATTTCTCGGTGAATATTTATTTTATCAAAAAATGTCTAAAATAAAAGCTGTCTAGTATTTATTTCTTCATTACTGGAAGATATTTAGTGGTTTCTTAAGAAACAAAGGAGCCGCGAATGTCACTACATTTTTTTTAAATGGCAAAATACCCCTATATTGTACTCATCTGATAGATATGTTCTTCCTCTTTTCAATGATATAAAACTTTAATACTTTTACTGAACTAGTTTCTGAGAAAAAAGCGAAAAAGTGATGGTATGGTAGAGTGATGTTAAGTTTATTACGCACTCTACAATGTTAACATAATAACTGAACTAATCTGAAATAACTCTAACAAGTTTATTTTAAGTTAACATTAATCCGGGTACAAGAAGAAAAAAAGGAAACTACAATAAATGTTTATATTAAGCACCGTTAACAGCCTGGTAGTGATAAATTATAGGTTGAAATTCATCAATCGCATTTGAAACAGCTTCAGGTGTGATAACCCTCATCTCTGTACGAATGCGATTTTTTAAGCTCTCAATGTCTCCCAGCGTATTTACGGTAACCTTACTTTTAAGGTGGCCCAAAGGAAGAAATCCTTCTGGCTATCCAACGATTTGGAAAGGTATCATTAAGTTACTGGCGGACATTAATCGCAAAATGTGGTGGGCCTCCGTCCTGGTGGAACCCTATTCCGTGGTTTGGTATATCCGAATCGTTTTCATTTGGGTCAACATCACAGGTGATTGCAGAATGTGAAATTCGGGGTGCAAATTGTTAAACAGAATGCAAGCTTCTGTCTGCGTCCTTCTTCATTCGCTATATCTCAGCATCATTAAAATTTCAGTACGTTGCCTTTCGGATAAATGAGCCATTTCTGTTTACTTAAAAAGCGTGCTTCACTCACAAATGAAAATGTAAATAAGTAACTTTTTATTCAAGTGCACGTACTACCTTGACAGTTCTAAGGACCAATCAATTGTTTCGACAACTAAAAGCAATCATAGGTGTCTAGATTAATGACTATTAAAATAAATTAACATCATTCTACCATCACTTTTTCGCTTTTTTCTCAAAAACTAGTTCAGTAAAAGTATTAAAGTTTTATATCATTGAAAAGAGAAAAAAACATCTCTATCAAATTAGTACAATATAGTATTTAAAAAAATTGTAGTGATATTTGCTGCTGCTCCTTTGTTTATTAAGAACCCACTAGCTAAATATATATATATATATATATATATATATATATATATATATATAAAATATTCTACACTCTTTGGGCACCCTGTATTATAAATTAGCCATTAACGTCATTCATTGAGTTTTATTCTTTAAGATTTTATGCAATAGTTCTCAAGCTTCAATTTTTAATTTAATAATAAGGTATCAAAGTAGGTCAATAATACCCCGTATTTTGTAACAAACTTCGAACGTGTTGTCAATAATTCACCTCTCTGTAGGCAACTAACGTGCATTTCCTGCAAAGACCTTTTGGGAGCGTCATTTTTGTGCGATACAGAAAGGGAGTAGAGCATCCATTTTTGCTCTATTAAATATTTTTTATTAAAAATGCTGTAAATTTTACGGTGAGTTTTTTTTTTATTTGAAGTTATTTTACAATGTTTGAGACGTTTGCATTTCAGGCACTTTTACTTTTCATTTTTTAATTTTTACTTTAACTTCACCTTTACTGTTACTTTTCACACGTTTATACACATCTACGCAATTAATTACTTTATCGTTAATCCAATTTACGGTATTAGTACAATTAATCAAAAGTGAGATAATCACCTTCGTTAATGGGAAGTGGGATTCTAAAACCCCATAATCCTGCAAATTTATTCATTTGGGGAATTACAAAGCATACAAATCCAGATTTATTTCAATCCTGAAGTAATATTACGCAACAATTTTCGAAACGCTGACCCAGCATGCAGCCATTTCGTTATCTACAGTGTGACCAAGAATAAGGTATTCTGATTCCATTAATTACTCATAATATTAATTATTCATTAGGTTACAACGTTACTAACATTAGCATTAAGGTATTTCAGTTTATAACTAAATATAAGTTGTGTAATAAAATTTGTTATTGTAGAAATTTTCTTTTAACTTTATTGTATAATTGTTTACTGGTTTATTCCATATTTAAAAACAAGTTGGCGTCCGAGTATTTAACAATTAGTTTCAGGAAGAAGTAACCCCGATTTTAAAGCGAACATATCTAGGTACATGTAAATATTTTTGGTTAATAAGGCAAATCGATAATTTTATGAACCTGGCCCACTTTAATCTACGACTGAGCATAACACAAAATCACCCAAACTGTTAAGTAGCTAAAATTTGTAGCCATGGGTGTAGAAGTATACTTATAGAACTTTAAGAGATGTACAATTTTATGTAATTTCTCGGGACTGCGGTTTTAATTTAACTGAATAATAATTCAGATATTAGGCTAGTAAATTTGACATTTACCTTTAGTTTTTTTTTTACTAATTACATTAAATCGAACTATTAATTTTCTTTGTACCACGCTTAATCTAGACAAATATTAATTCAAACATTTTTTATTTGGGGGTTACGTTGGTTTAATAAAGTTTTTTGGTACTACTTTGTTGTCGATTATTACCATATCTGTATATTTTGTGTATGTATAACCTTCTTTTCTAAAAGCCTAGTTAAATACATATCTTATTGTGCTTAAATATTTCATCGTGTTGTAATAGTTATCTTTCCTGTTTCGACTTTTGAGGAAAAGGCACCTTTTTTGTGCACTTGCTTAAAAAACTCGTGGCGTCCAAATTGCTTTCTCCCGTTCTACCTATGTACATTGCTTTCCTTCCTCTCTCTGACTCCAATGTTCCCCACGCATCCAAACGTTCTCTAGCTGATAGTCGCGGTGCCCTTCTATCTCTTCTCTCTCCCTTTTCTTTTATATACGTGTTCGAGTACTACAGGTACTCGACCAAAAATTGATACCTCGGCATTTGAGCACGTTGCAAAAGGAAAACTTAAAATTGAAAGAGTGCATAATAATTAGCGATTTTGCAGAAAATTAGACATTTATGATTTAGCACGAAATACAAAGTTACCACTGGATAAATAAACACACCCGTTTTTAACTTGTTATATTAAACCTCTTACAAACGAACTTTCATCCAAAAGCATTATTACTAATTGTCTTCAGCATAATGCGTCAGCAATTTATGCGTTTCAAACAAAACTTATTTCCAAAATTAAACAATTGTTGCCTCACATAAAACACAAGTAGTACACCGGCACCTTTAGCCGCCATCTTGGATTTTCTGGGGAAAACCCACTTTTTGCACACCCACGTGGGACACCGCATTTTCCACCCTTATTTTTACTCGCTTACGTGTAGGACGTATTTTTTCACCCCTATTTTTTACATACCCACGTGTGAGACCGTGTTTTCAACCCTTTCTTTTCGAAGGCCCTTTTTCAACCCGAATTATATTTTACTTGCGCACGTATAGGACGTGTATTTTCAACCCTTGATGGAATTTTTATCCCTAATTAAGGACCTTTTGACAGCAATTTTTTAACCCTAATTATTATTGGTAGTATTAAGGACCTTTAACTTTTTTATATGCTCACGCGAGACCGCATTTTCCACCCTTATTTTTTACTCGCTTACGTGTAGGACGTATTTTTTCACCCCTATTTTTTACATACACCCACGTGTGAGACCGTATTTTCAACCCTTCCTTTTCGAAGGCCCTTTTTCAATCCTAATTATTTTTGCTCGCTTACGTATGGGATATGTATTTTCACACCTATTTTTTACACATCCACGTGCAGGACGTGTTTTTCATCCCTATTTTATGACAGCTCACGTATAGGACGCGTATTTTCAACCCTTATGGTTTCTTTTCGAGGTCAACCATAATTAGAGCCTTTTTGCACATGCTAACGTGAGGGGCTGGGACTGGTCTTGGTGCTGGGGGCTGGATCTGGACCTAGGTCTTGGACTTAGGGTTGGTCTTAGGGTTATTTTTGATGGTATTAAGGTCCTTTTGACTATATTAATAGCAGTGCCCCTGGAGGTTAGGCAAATGTACACGCATACAATGTTGGAAATTTCATAATTAATAAGATATTATTATTAAAATTATCGGTCCTATTGCTTTAAAATGGTCAAATGCTATTGGATGATCTTTCACCTATACGAGAAAACATATTTTCTAATAATGATGTAAATTAGCAGCTGTGTTAAGGATTGATCTTGCGTGGGTGAATTTGAATGACAGTAAAATTTAATTATAGAACACTTATTTTTATTGTAAATTTCATAATTAAAAATCTTCAGTGAACTATAAAAAATTACTGACATTCTAATGAAACAAATTTTTATTAAGTTAGTTAATTACATAACAGCAATATTGTCTTCTAAAACGCATATTAAAAACATAGTTTACCTACATTGAAATATGTTTAATATCCATCCGTCCGTTAAAATGTTGTACGTCTTAATATTTTTTAAAGAAACTTAATGCTTAGATGTGTTTTATAACTGTAATTAAAAATCTGTAAATAAATAAAAGGTTAACACCACGCTTACCAACTCTATACTTAAAGAACGTTTTGAGGCACTACTTTACGAGTGATAGTCACCGCTTTGTGTAGCTTGTGTAATTAAACTTTCTAGGTTGTGTAAAACTACCTATTGATTTCCCCATATAATTAGAGTGTAAAATATACAAACAAACCTTATTATCTTTATCGAACTTACTGCAAATCGTATTTACCTTTTTCTTAAAATAAATCGGTTTGAAAAATATTCCTATAGTACATACGGATACACAAATTGTTTTATAAAAAACCATATTAAGAGTTTTGGAAAGTTACATGTTTTAAATTCCACAACAATATGTAGTAAGAAATCACTGTTCATGTTTTACTTTAGCTAATTACCGTGTAATTATATAACTTTGTTTAATTTAATAGTCTAAAAATTGATTATCAATATAATATAAATAATTTCTTTTTAAAAAACACTAAATCATAAATTTATAACACGATTTTTAAAAACACACATGCTGAATTAAAAGAAAAACAATGGGGTTATTTTTGTTATTACAGGGCTCTTGATTAAAACAATTAAAGCACTAAACGTTAAACAATAACCTGATTATCTCATCATTTATATTTAAACATGTACTAAAATGTCAACTAAACGTTTTTAATAATTTCTAATCTGAAATAGAGTGACGTAATCTAATTTTTATTTGAAATTTCATGGAGAGTATTATCATCATCGAGATTTCGATATGCATACACCTCATCGTCTTCACGTTGAACGATTATATTGTAACAAACTATAAAGCAGCTAATAACCCTGACAGCTTTTATCACACTATTATTACATGGACATGAGGTTAGCCCTAAATTAACTAGTTTCAACACGGCTCTGGAAATGCTGCAAACACTTCAAATCTTTCAGCTCGTTCGCAGAAGTTGTACCGTATTCACTTCCTTCAATTTTTATCTGCATTCTGTTTCGAGACTGTAGTACGTTTTCTAATACATAAACAGAATCTTTAATACTGTGATACGTGTAGCAGCAAAACACATTAGCTAGTTAGTTTCACCTCTATATTACTTTACATGCATGCCTGATCTTAACATAAATAAATACATCTGTCAAAAAAGCTAATTAAACATAACTCCATGGACTGGGTATAGCAAGCAACGTTTCCAATTATAGCTTTTAGTCAACACAATAGTGCCTACAACTACATACAATCGACTAGCACTGCTTTAGCACGAGGATCAAACGAAAAACACGAATGCACGCACGCACGCATGCAGGCACTCACGTACACACGCACACAAGCTCGCACGTACATACGCACGCAAGCTCGCACGCTCGCACGTACACACGCACGCACGCTCGCACGTACGCACGCACATAAGCACGCACATAAGCACGCACGCTCGCACGTACGCACGCTCGCACGCACGCTAGCACGTACGCACGCACGCTCGCACGTACGCACGCACATAAGCACGCACGCTCGCACGCTCGCACGTACGCACGCACGCACGTACGCTCGCACGTACGCACGCTCGCACGCACGCTCGCACGTACGCACGCACGCACGCACGCACGTACGCACGTACGCACGTACGCACGCTCACACGTACGCACGCTCGCACGTACACACGCACGCACGCAAGCAAGCTCGCACGCTCGCACGTACGCACGCACATAAACACGCATGCTCGCACGCACGCTGGCACGCATACTCGCACGTACGCATGCACGCTCGCACGTACGCACGCACGCACGTACGCACGCTCGCACGTACGCACGCACGCACGTACGCACGCTCGCACGTACGCACGCTCGCACGCACGTACGTACGCTCGCACGCACGCACGCACGTACGCACACACACACACACACACACACTCACACACACGTGCGAGAGCGCGAAAACACGCAAACGCGAAAAACACACTAACACAAAAAAACACTCAAACACGCTAACAGAAAAACACACAAACGAAAAACGCTACCACGCAAACACGCTAACACAAAAAATACGCAAACGCAAAGGCATCCAAATGCGAAAATTCGTAAAAACGAAAATACGCAAATACGAAAACACAAACGAAAACACGCCCACACAAAAAACACGCAAAAGCGAAAAAACTTGTAAACTTGCAAACATGAATCAAGACGGTGGAGCACCGTTATTATTATTATATTATTACATTAAATACCTACCTGTTTTTTTTTGTTTCTAAGATCCTATAAAAAAAGTTTCGTTTTTTATTCTATTATTATTTACAAAAAGTATCCATCAAAAATCGAGTAAAACTTGTAATAATCCTGCAGATCCTTCCTGAAAATTTAAATCCTTGTAAATAAATCCATCAAAACTTATTTCCTATTTTCTTCCACAACTGCATTTATATGATTTAGTACATATTATCAGTTGTTCCCACTCTCCCCACTCTACCCGCTATCTTCCCAAAATCTCTATATAAACACTGCCTTCACATTCAACCAAACACACTTGACACTTGACACTTGACACTTTGCGTTCATAATTTACTTTCCTGTTATAAATTAGTATTCCAGTATTATTGCTCAGATCCTGAATTCTCCTTATTACCTCATTTCCTTAATTAGTTATACGTTATTAGTATACTAATCCTATATTCATCCTACCTGAACCTGCCTGATACATTAATCCTGCATTACATTCTTTCCTACCATCCACCTATTACATTCATCTACCCTGACACCGATTACTGTGCCTATCCCATCCCTTATACGTATACCAACTTATTGTGGGTCCTGGCCCCGATTTGGGTATACGTAAAGAAGTTGTTTGTGTGAAATCAGACGGAGGGCCTGTACACCCCGAATGGTTATGCACAACTAACTACCCTGTTGCATCATTATCCTTATCAACCAAACAAGATATTTATCACTATCAACTTGTTGAAGGTGGAAGCCGCGACAAGGATAGGGTAGACATCCTAGAGATTATAGAGGAGTGACGGTGGTATTGCCCCGAAATATCCTCTACAATCACGAGCAAGGTTATTCCCTTAAATTGCCCTTTGACGGTTTAGGCTTGTGCCCCGAAAAAGGATTTCCTAACCACCACTATCCAGCCTCTTTCCCCTGTATCTTCTCACATAAATCACGTCGCCATCCCCTACAATAAATTCTCCTTGCTACCCCTCACATTCACACCAGTTTACCTTTGATCTTTTAACCACCTGTACATAGAATCACCACCTACAAAATCACTCACCCACCACCTTTTATTTATCCCTACATAATAACCATTTGCCGACCTAAACAACCCTTGTTTACTTTTAAATAATAGTGTGACCTTACATTGTATTTAAATCAGATTTCCTACTTACCCCTTGCATAATCACCTCCTGATTGCCGTACTCCACCAGCAGGTCACATTAATTATACAGTAGCACTTATAATTAACGAAACACACACATTTACCGGTACCACACGTTTTAAACATCTGTTGTAGAATTGAAAATACCACCATTACAGGAAGGTTGGGAACCGAACTAGACCATAGGCGTAGGCGATTTTTAGAAGAAAACCGCAAGAATATTTGCACACATTTTAATAGTTTTATACTACATTATATAGCCAGTTAATTTCAGTTTATATATTTATTTGTTTTATATTAGAATTTATATTATAATTTCCGTTTTGATATGTAAATAAACCTTTCATGTATGAAATGTTGTAAAACATTGGATAGGCAACCCAACTTGCATCTAGGTATACATCTTAGTAGGACCCCCTTTTATGAGAAAGTTCTCATGTTCAAAATTAGAGTTTTTTACAAGTTGTGAAAAAGGACAAACACAACCAATAAAGACCGGTAGCTGCTACCAGAACTGGAAGAGTACAAACTGTACAATTTTTAAATAAAAAATATAACCCTTCTGATTTTTTTGGTTTTTATTCCCAACATATAAGTAAACATTTTGACAAAAATTCAAGCAAAAATTATTTATTTTCTATTTTTTTGGTAACATCATGTTAATCAATAAATTATTTTAAGGAGTAGTTGACCATTTCAATATTATTTTTGATATTTTCTAAAAGTTAACAAATAGTTACACGCAAATTAAATTACTTTTCAAAATTTTTAACAAAACAGGTTGTTCTAAAACTGCTATAAAACAAAAACGTCGAAGTTTTTTGTGTACTCTGTAGATATCACCAAAGAATTATAATAAATAGTTTTATTTTTGTCAAAATGTTTACTTATATGTTGGGAATAAAAACCAAAAAAATCAGAAGGGTTATATTTTTTATTTAAAAATTGTACAGTTTTACTCGATTTTTGATGGATACTTTTTTGTAAATAATAATAGAATAAAAAAAACGAAACTTTTTTTATAGGATCTTAGAAACAAAAAACAACAGGTAGGTATTTAATGTAATAATATAATAATAATAACGGTGCTCCACCGTCTTGATTCATGTTTGCAAGTTTACAAGTTTTTTCGCTTTTGCGTGTTTTTTGTGTGGGCGTGTTTTCGTTTGTGTTTTCGTATTTGCGTATTTTCGTTTTTACGAATTTTCGCATTTGGATGCCTTTGCGTTTGCGTATTTTTTGTGTTAGCGTGTTTGCGTGGTAGCGTTTTTCGTTTGTGTGTTTTTCTGTTAGCGTGTTTGAGTGTTTTTTTGTGTTAGTGTGTTTTTCGCGTTTGCGTGTTTTCGCGCTCTCGCACGTGTGTGTGAGTGTGTGTGTGTGTGTGTGTGTGCGTACGTGCGTGCGTGCGTGCGAGCGTACGTACGTGCGTGCGAGCGTGCGTACGTGCGAGCGTGCGTACGTGCGTGCGTGCGTACGTGCGAGCGTGCGTACGTGCGTGCGTTCGTGCGAGCGTGCATGCGTACGTGCGAGTATGCGTGCCAGCGTGCGTGCGAGCATGCGTGTTTATGTGCGTGCGTACGTGCGAGCGTGCGTGCGTGTGTACGTGCGAGCGTGCGAGCTTGCGTGCGTATGTACGTGCGAGCTTGTGTGCGTGTGTACGTGCGTGCGTGCATTCGTGTTTTTCGTTTGAACCTCGTGCTAAAGCAGTGCTAGTCGATTGTATGTAGTTGTAGGCACTATTGTGTTGACTAAAAGCTATAATTGGAAACGTTGCTTGCTATACCCAGTCCATGGAGTTATGTTTAATTAGCTTTTTTGACAGATGTATTTATTTATGTTAAGATCAGGCATGCATGTAAAGTAATATAGAGGTGAAACTAACTAGCTAATGTGTTTTGCTGCTACACGTATCACAGTATTAAAGATTCTGTTTATGTATTAGAAAACGTACTACAGTCTCGAAACAGAATGCAGATAAAAATTGAAGGAAGTGAATACGGTACAACTTCTGCGAACGAGCTGAAAGATTTGAAGCGTTTGCAGCATTTCCAGAGCCGTGTTGAAACTAGTTAATTTAGGGCTAACCTCATGTCCATGTAATAATAGTGTGATAAAAGCTGTCAGGGTTATTAGCTGCTTTATAGTTTGTTACAATATAATCGTTCAACGTGAAGACGATGAGGTGTATGCATATCGAAATCTCGATGATGATATTACTCTCCATGAAATTTCAAATAAAAATTAGATTACGTCACTCTATTTCAGATTAGAAATTATTAAAAACGTTTAGTTGACATTTTAGTACATGTTTAAATATAAATGATGAGATAATCAGGTTATTGTTTAACGTTTAGTGCTTTAATTGTTTTAATCAAGAGCCCTGTAATAACAAAAATAACCCCATTGTTTTTCTTTTAATTCAGCATGTGTGTTTTAAAATCGTGTTATAAATTTATGATTTAGTGTTTTTAAAAGAAATTATTTATATTATATTGATAATCAATTTTAGACTATTAAATTAAACAAAGTTATATAATTACACGGTAATTAGCTAAAGTAAAACATGAACAGTGATTTCTTACTACATATTGTTGTGGAATTTAAAACATGTAACTTTCCAAAACTCTTAATATGGTTTTTTATAAAACAATTTGTGTATCCGTATGTACTATAGGAATATTTTTCAAACCGATTTATTTTAAGAAAAAGGTAAATACGATTTGCAGTAAGTTCGATAAAGATAATAAGGTTTGTTTGTATATTTTACACTCTAATTATATGGGGAAATCAATAGGTAGTTTTACACAACCTAGAAAGTTTAATTACACAAGCTACACAAAGCGGTGACTATCACTCGTAAAGTAGTGCCTCAAAACGTTCTTTAAGTGTAGAGTTGGTAAGTGTGGTGTTAACCTTTTATTTATTTACAGATTTTTAATTACAGTTATAAAACACATCTAAGCATTAAGTTTCTTTAAAAAATATTAAGACGTACAACATTTTAACGGACGGATGGATATTAAACATATTTCAATGTAGGTAAACTATGTTTTTAATATGCGTTTTAGAAGACAATATTGCTGTTATGTAATTAACTAACTTAATAAAAATTTGTTTCATTAGAATGTCAGTAATTTTTTATAGTTCACTGAAGATTTTTAATTATGAAATTTACAATAAAAATAAGTGTTCTATAATTAAATTTTACTGTCATTCAAATTCACCCACGCAAGATCAATCCTTAACACAGCTGCTAATTTACATCATTATTAGAAAATATGTTTTCTCGTATAGGTGAAAGATCATCCAATAGCATTTGACCATTTTAAAGCAATAGGACCGATAATTTTAATAATAATATCTTATTAATTATGAAATTTCCAACATTGTATGCGTGTACATTTGCCTAACCTCCAGGGGCACTGCTATTAATATAGTCAAAAGGACCTTAATACCATCAAAAATAACCCTAAGACCAACCCTAAGTCCAAGACCTAGGTCCAGATCCAGCCCCCAGCACCAAGACCAGTCCCAGCCCCTCACGTTAGCATGTGCAAAAAGGCTCTAATTCTGGTTTAAAAAAGCCATCCAACAGGTCCCAAATAATACCAGTTAATCATTTTAACATATTTTGAGAAGTATAAATATCTACTACAAAAAAAAATCTATAAGATATGTTTAATATTTTTGTTTCATGCTGTAGATGAAAATTGTATTAAAAAATTAAAATTTGTCGATTTTTGGCTCTTACCTGTGAAAATAAAATATGTATTTTTAAAAAATGTTTGAAAAATATGTGGCGAATTTTCATGGAATGACCCGTTAAATAAACAAGTAGTAAAAACTCTTAGAAATTAGTAGAGCCCAAGGATTACGTGCTACTTATTTTTGGAAAAAATAAAAATTAGTATATGTAATAACAAGTGAAAGTTATTATTTTATTAGATTATATCACATAGTATAATAATTACTATGCGTAAGAGTCTTAAGTTTACATTTAAGATCATTATTATCACCTCAAGAATTTCGAATTGGTTTGCATGGTTTTTTTTGTAGAACTGTTCATTTGTTTGTACTTTATATCTGGTAGAAGCGCGGAACGTGTTTGACTTTTTTTTGTCCATATAATTACGTATGGAATTCGCACTACTCTGCTACTATTGGCTTGTAATCTATAATGTGTTATAACGCCGATTTTCTTACAATACGCTGGGTAATCACGTTACCTAAACTACTTTGGACTCTGTGATAATTAGTACCAACTTCTACTTAGAGCAATAACTTGTGTTATATAATAAATATTCTTTCCTCCCTTGTAAACATTTATCCAGTTTGTCTCGTCCATATGTTCAAATTACGAACGTGTCATCTACGTATATTAACCACAATTTTGGTTTGTGTTTAGCTGTTTTAAATATTTTCTCCTGCAGTTTAATCATAAACAAATTAGCTAATACTGGTGATAATTGAGAACCCATCGGTGTCCGTTCGGTCTGGTTGTTTGCAACTGATTCAACAACTTACTTTGAGAAAATGACAAAAGCGAAAATAAAAACTCCACTACTAACCAAGATGTACAATTATCAATAATACCAAGGGAAAAATCATGAAAAACTCCAAAATTGTATGACTTACCAAAAATACACGAACTTGGAGTACCGCTGACACACATAGTAAGGATGGCCGTTACAGGAACTAGCAAAGTATTTTGCAATTACGGCCGTATGCAGAAAAATCCAAATCGTATGTCAAGAATACAACTCACTCACCAAAAGAAAAATCAAAAACGATTACCTACTGGTCAGTTTTGACGTAATGTTCTTTACAAATGTGCCGATTAAAAACAAAATACAATTTATGAGATGATGGGATCAACCTCACAGAGCTTGTGTTAAACATTCTTATTTCATATATGAAAACCAAAAATGCAAGCAGACGAAAGGGGCACCGATGGACTTTTCATTAACACCAGTATTAGCTAACTTGTTTGTGAATGAATTGTAGAAGAAAATATTAAAAACAGCTAAACACAAACCAAAACTGTGATTAAGATACATAAATGACACGTTCGTAATTAGGACGTATTTCTTTGATGTGTTAGTACACAAAAAAGACAAAAGCCAAAAGACAATTTCAATGCCGTATCACATCATCATCCGGTTGCAAACAGTTGTCAAAACTCTGGTGAACAGGTCAAAAAGATTAACTGATCAACAAAATTTAAGAACAGAGATGGGAACGTAGAAAATAGTTCTATTCCAAAATGGTTATACGGAAAAGAGGCGCGAACACCATCAAGAAATGAAGATGACCAGGAGGAAGAGTAACCAACAAAAAATATACGTCTACCATACATTAAGGGAGCAAGAGGCAAAATATACAACATTCTAAGAAAACACATCAAAATCATTTTCAAAACAGACAAGAAAATCGGAATGTTATCCCGAATCCAAAAACAAAACCTAGAGGATCAGACAATTTAATAAATCCCTTCTGGAGATTATGCCCGAGTGTACATCGGTCAGTCAAACTGGCGAATACATACGAGAGTCCAGGAACGACGGTTAGCAGTAAGGAAAAAAGCTTCAACATTATCACTGGCGCAACATGTAAAGAATACTGTACGCAACATCAATTTTGAATAGCGAAAGTATGGCATGTGCTATCTAGATTGAAAAACATGCAAAAAACTTAAATGCAAAGGGCGATACACGGAGATTACCAGATACATGGAAACTAATATTAAAGAAGGAAAAGCTTCATTCAACAATAAAAATGAAGGCAGCGGAGGAACCATTATCACAGAAAGGGGAATGCCAAAAAGTAATAACGGAGAAAGTGAAAGTCAAGAAACAGACTTCAGTTCAGTTCGAGGATGGCAAATATGACTGTCGAAATGTTGTCAAAACCATACAGTTTCTTATCAGAGCCTTAACAATACACGAAGACTTGAACCCAGAAAAACAATAATAAAATAACCAACATATGAGATAAATGTCAAAAATATGAATCAAGCTTAAGAATAAAGTAAAGTTTCTACGTACTTCAACTTCACTTTTCAATAATAATGCATTTTATACAATTTTATAAATTTTAATTGTGTTATTTTTGCTATGACATGGTACACCATCCTGTTGAAACCATATCCGGAGAAGTTTCGCAAAGACAGGTTGTCCAAAACAGTATTGATGCAGACAGCGTAAGTATCTATCGGCATTCACGGTCGATGAGTCGATCCTTACTAATCACACATTTATTTTAAAGGAATATTGAATACGCGTTCTAATTGTGAATTCGGGACTATTTTCACGACCCTACTTGACGAAAACGTAGCTTCGTCTGTGAACAGAATTCGTCTTGCAAAGAAAGTGTCATCCTCCAAATATCCTTGAACGTACAAACAAAATTTGAATCGCATAGGGTTAAAATTTTGGAGACGGTATCTTTGCCTACGCTACGTGGTAGTGAAGAAAGCCGTTTCCTTAGATAGTGGTGTAGATGTTCTATCGCGGAAAGCACAACATTCATCTCCTTTTCATCGCCCGCTAAACCTTTTTATTATTTATATTTCCACGTTCTCTAAATTTTGTAATAATTCTCCTCACTGTCGAGTAATACAGATCCTTACCCAGATGACGCTCGTTAAATATTTGTGCAACCTCTCTGCAAGTTTTATAGTTGTCCCCCTTAATCATTACAATTTCGATTTTTTCTTGTTTGTAGGTTATCACTGAATCTGTCAAAAGCGACTATGGTATCGTTGAGGAAAGTGCATGTTTTTTATAAATCAAGTAAATTGAATAATTTGTTGGACTTTATTATTTTTTTTGTAATAAAATTCCTTAATTACTTAGAAAATAAAGGTATTTTATTCATACACGTTTCCTTTTTCCGTACTTTGATTATAATATGGTAGATTGTAATAATCATCTTCCTCTCTTTACATTTTACAGATAACTATACATTTTTTCCTTATTTTATGATATAGCAGTAACCTGTTTCATATAGTGTATCATGATCTTTGCACCGTGTTTCAACAACTATTATCAACTTTCCCTCCTACCTTATCTTAAATACGAACAAATGGTGCTCAATAATTTTTCATGCAATGTTTTTCTGCGCGTTTGTAGTGTAATTACAAATACTTACGTTTTATCTTTCTAAATCGTGTGTTTGAAGATAAATTATACAAAATCTATACGTTTCTATAGGAATTGCAGTTATTGTCATCAGTAAGAGTGACAATTTTAAAGATAACTAATGTGTCAGACAAATTTATAAATATGAAAACGCAATGAATAAGCCTGGAATAATAATTAGATGCATGTGAAAATATATAACTTTCACCATTATTACCCATATTTAAAATACGTATATTTCTGGTTTTTTTATGATGTATTGTACAATCTAAATTGAAGGTTGAAAACGCAAACGTAAGCCTGCTATCAATATAACAGTTTGATAAACGTATAAAGTCAATTATGGAATTCAATTTTAGTAAAGAAAATTAGATCATTTATTAATAAATAAAATATCGTTTAACTGCCTTGAAAATGACAAATCGGAACACCCTCTTACGGTGAAAGGCTAACAGTGAAAAATGTCACAATCATAGAACAAATTTAACAAAATTTAATTAAACTACGATGTAAGTGTAAAGTTGTGAAAAGCTGTAATTTCAAATTGATAAAAACGTTCACAAATAGAAACTTTACGTGAATTAAGATAATCCAGTCAAATGTAAAAATACACCATAAAAGAATTTTAAATACTAGTGCATGGGTTTGAAAGCAATAACGGTAAATACGTAGAACATTAATAGATTAGATGTTATTAAACCGCCTTCAAGATTATTTTGCAGGACACTTGTTGGACGAATTTTTCTTGTCTCTAACTAGTGAACCGTTAATGATTTAAAGCTAGCTAATATGTGTATGTTTTAAGTTACCAAATAAATTTATAAACAAAAATACTGTTAAGTCTGAACTTATTTAAGTTAAATTGTAGATTACAATAACCATTAATAACTGACAATAACAGTTGAATTGTAGTATCGGTATTTGTGATCTATCAGTTGCATTTTCACCAGGACAAATACATGCGTTTTATGTACTGTTCTATTTACTATTAACTGTCGTAAACAGAAACTATAATAAATACAACAAGGAAGATTGTAATTGTAAAAAATGTAAAAGAAACTGTAGTAGTAACATGCAGTGTATGTTTTGCCAGATACCATTTACAAGTATCCTGTTTGATATAATTCACTATAAACCCATTTAAACTTTAAATGTCTAGACAAAGAATAAATGAAATAATTAAGAAATATAAAACATTATTTTACAAAAAGGTATAATAAGATGTAGTATGCAGTACTTCTGCCACTGACTTTACATGTGATTGCGCATTAAAATCGGACACAAAACAATTTGCAATTGGATTCGAATAAGCAATTGAAATGTATTTAATTTGATCTAATCGTACTTGAAATCCTTTAAAACGTTTCAGTGCATGTAATCGGTTGCTGAAGTACTAATTTTTTATACACAGAATTTCTGAAAGAATTAGAGTTACATGTTCAGTTCTACTACTATCAAAGTAAAAAGTTTAGTCACCTGACTTTAAACGTTTATATTTCAAAAACTATTACGGCGATTATAATAAAACAACTTGCATCATAATCGATATTTATTTCTGTGTATGTGAACGTAATTCTCTATTTTTTGTTATATTTAGCTAAGTACTAGAGCGAAATATTTTCGAGAAAACACCATTTTCACCACTCTTCGCGCAAGACCAATCTTTATGAATTAATAATTAAAACACTAAGTAATGGATTGTCTTTATCACTTTCTATTATTTAAAAACCGTGTAATAAAGGAAAATACCACGCTTATTAACTCTCTTATTCTAAGCAGGATGCTGTACCAGGTATACAACTAAGGAAGGCTGCCAGCCATAACTATTTGAGACTAAGCAGTGAAATAAAAATAAATGCGACCAAGAGAAAATGCGGGAAATTATTTTTAATTTCCTGCCATTGCCGCGAGAGGGCGTTTCACTGATTTCAAATTGAAATACCCATTTTTTGGGCAATCTTCCTTAGTGTATTTAAAAAAATATTTCCATTGTAAACTTTGTTTAATGAATTTTTACGATTGCTGTCAAAATAAAGGGAGAGGGAACCATATAACCTGTTACTGGAAAACATCGTGTAACTTGGAACGGGTTACTTGAATTTGACAAGATTGGTCTCGATGTTAAAGGAATATTTGATATTACCAAACCAAACCAAAACCACAACAATTTCTTATCTCCGTCTACTAATAGAGGGCACAAAAATTCAAATGATACCAAATATTTTTTTCACTGCTTTTAGAAGAAAACTTAATAACGGAGTATTTAAAAAAAATTATTATAGAAAAAGCTCTTATAGAACCAGAGATACAGTCAAAAATGTGGTAACATAACAGGCAGTTTGAGGTATATACAAGTCATACGCTTGAAATTAATAAGTAGGTTATGGAAAGAAAAATGACTGATTTGTAACGACTATATCAGAGCTGCATACTAGATAACAAAGTTACATTAAGTGTATTTCGGTTGTTGTATTATCAGCAAAACTGCTAATTTCCAATGAAGAAGCAGTTTTTATGCTTGCCGTATATTTTGAATGCGTGCAAAATGCAACTATTGCAGTACCAATTTATCATATGCGATATCCCAACATACGGAGTTTTTGTTCGATTAACACGTTTACGTGCTACCGGTATCATCCATCATCCTTGTAATAGACAAGCTCAAGGGTGTACCAAGGAAACTCCATAAATCTCTTGGTATATATTGAAACTAATCCGCATTTAAATTTTAGGACTATCACACCATTTAGGGATATCGCATGGAAGCGTTCCAAATTTTTTAAAAAAGCACTAGTAAGTAGATTTCTTGAAAATATGATTTGTAAAACTAAACTTGATTTCCATAATCGTGGAACTTAATTCACGAATTAATAACCAATAATTAATAAGTAAATCAATTACAACAATTAAAGTAGGTACTTAATTTCTGACGTTTACGTAGCTTCGACGTACTTCATTAGATTAAATAAACCAGACGTTTTCAATAAATGAACACTCATAACTGGGTATTTTCAAGAACAATTTAAATAGCCGTAACTTCCACCTTATATAAGTTTTATTAAAATTTTATGTGCACTTTGTTTATTTAACTTTCAAATTCCAAATTTCAAAACTTACGTTATTGCCGTATTTTATACAATTGTTTATAAGAACTTTAAACCGTTGTAACTTTCTTATTATTAGGATTTAATTTAAATTTTTTTAAAAAACAACTTTATTGTGATCCCTTCTACTTGCCCTTTCAGATTCCTCCGTAGGTTAGAAATCGCCCTGTATTTATATTTTTTATTCCTTCATTCCTACGCATACTATTTCTGCATTCCCACGAATTCCTACCTTATTACATTTCAACCATATCATATTGTCATTCATCAAGTTTTGATACCTCAAGATTTTGATAGAAGTTTGGGCTTTTTAAACTTGCTATTAAATATAACACAAGAGGATTTTCAACTTTTATCTAGAATTTTGTGGACAGACGAAGACACTTTTAGTTGTGACGGACTAGTAAATTTGCATAATATGTATTACTGGTTGAGAGACAACCCTCATTGGTTACGCGCGGTGCAGTACCAATGGACATTGAAAATTAATGTGTGTTGTGGAATAATTTCCGGAAGCTTGGACCAGTGGTGTTCGAAAGAGCATTTACTGTTATGGTTTATTTACACCATACTTCAAAACCAACTACCCGGTCTACTTGAAGATATTGACCTTCAAACTAGAAGGACAATGTTCTTCTAACATGGTGGGTGTCCATCACATTTGTCATTAAATGTACGACGACATCTTAATATAACATTTCCAGGCAAATGGATAGGTAGAGGTAGCATATTCTCCTGGGCTCCTTGTTCTCCGAGCTTAACTTGCTTGGATTTCTATTTATGGCCGGTTGAAGGATATGGTATATCAAATTAGAGTGACGACAAAAGAGGACCTACTAAATAGAATTCAACAAGAAATGCGTTCAATACCGGTGGCAGAAATTGAGTGTGCAGTACGGACTACAAGAGGTAAGATCCCGTTGTGCATTGAAAATGATGTTCGCCAGTTTGAGCACTTAGGAAGTCATTAAAAGTGTCATTTATTAATTGACATATTTTTTTTAATACTCCCTTATTAATTTTCCTTACAAAAGCGGTGAAAAAAACATATGGTATCTTTTCAATTGTTTTAGCAAAGTCGGACGTTTTATTCCTGCAAAAAGTTGCGGCCTCTTTTGGTAGGCGGAGACAAGAAATTGTTGTGGTTTTGGATTTGTTTGGTAATATCAAGTCTTCCCTTAACATCGAGACCATTCTTGACAAATTCAAGCAACCCTTTATTACGTTACACGATTTTTCCAGTAACACGTTATATGGTTTCCCATACTTTTATTTTGATACCAACTGAAAAAAAGTTTTATATATTGAACACTAGTTTACAATGGATATATTTATTTAAATACTTTACGAACGAAAATTGTCCAAAAATGGGAATTTCAATTTGAAATCAGTGAAATGTCCTCTGGCGACATTGGTAGGCAATTAAAATAATTTCCAACATTTTCTCTTGGCCACATTTATTATAAGATTTTTTTATTTCACTGCTCAAGCTCAAACAGTTTCTGAGTTATGACCGGCCACCTTTCTTAGATGCATTAAAACCAATAAATACGGGAAAATCGACTTATATAATTGCTAACCAAGGGGTAGAATTGAATGTTTCGTCGAACAAAGATAACGTCTAACTGCACGCAGAGATACTGAGAAATCGCAATTTATGTAGTGCGGCAAAATGGTTTCATGTATGCATGCATTTTTAAGTAGGAACGTTGTAATAAAAGGCGAAATTTCTAGATCTCGAAAACTTTTTTTTTCAAATTACATAATACAAACATGTATATGCAATCATCGCGATCTTCTTAGCAATGCTCCTCAATGTACTGAAATTCGTTATCATCATCATCGTTCTCGTCGGCTAAATTTATAACCAACGCTTCTATGCCGACGTCTACTAAATTTTCCTTTTCGCTGTACTTACCTTCGAATTTCTTGGTATGATCGACACAATTACTCCAAACGATATTTGTCACAGATTATAATGTTAACTTTCAAAGTTCCCAAACGTCCTTTATTTTGAACGTAATGTTTTCCTTTGTAACTCTTTTTTGACATAATCCCATGTCAATTCAATTGGATTAAATTTATAGTGGTTATATATATATATATATATATATATATATATATATATATATATATATATATATATATATATACACATATCGTAACAATTCTTCATAATGCGGTTTACTCATTTCGTCGTGGTAATCAGCCGAGCCTTTTTTTCTAACGAAGCATTCAGTACAACCTGGTAAAAAGCCCCTGTGAATCGGTTTATTTCTTGAATCGTCCCTCGCTATTGATCAAAGCTCGCGCGGTTTTCTAGGGTAACAAATTCCACCCCACCAAATTTTCTTGAATGGTTTGCGCCGCACCATATTTCTTTATACCTTTTAATTGAATATAAATATTCCGCTGTTTTAGCAGCTATTTTAGTAGATTCCAGCAATATTGGCCTGTTCTCTAATTTTGTGTAAGTAAAATTCATTTCTTTTACCCATCTTTTTTGTTTGTGATGGTGCATACTTCTGCAAAATCCAGACACTCATCTGTCAATCTATGTTGCCGCTTGACTATGATTGGAATCCTTTTTTCCATATAAAAATTTAATATATGTCCTCCCCCATTAGAAGATCATCGATATCTGTACCAGTACTACTTCCCCCTTCTACAATTGATTGCCTTACAACACTTCTTTCACTACTCCCCAAGCACTCCGCAGTACTCTTTGTAACTTGATTAAGAATAATTGCGCTTACACCATTTTTTCCGAAAGAAAACTTTTACCTTTAGAACAAACTGTTTGAACTCGGCGGACATATGCTTAGGAATTTTTCTTATTGGGAAGAAACTGCTACGATATATTTTTTTTAAATATTTTATTTTAAGCACTTCTATTTTAATTATTATTTTGATAAATTTAATAGTTTATGTTTTGGGTTGCTTATTCGAACCTTAGTTTTAAATTTTGATTTCCATTAAATAATAATCCTTGGATAATTTGCATAAGATAATTTTAATTTAAAACGAAAATACATTGCGAACACTGGAATAACGATCACTCGTTATTCTACAACATATTACCCGAACTGAATTTATGATGACCTAACTTATTTACGAACTACTTGAATTTCGATTGTTTGTTATTATGAAATTAAGAGGTTATACGAACCGATTTTAAAATTTTATACATGTACATACTGAGTAAACATGTTCTAACTTTAAGGAATAACAGGAAAAGATAAAGATTTGTTTTTTCAAATGCTTATATAACCTCTGAAAAATTCAAAATCTTTGCCAATACAAACATAATATTACTACATTTCTATTGGATAAGCAGTTTTCTAAAATTTGTAAAATCTTAATTTTACACATGACTTTCATATACATGTTCAGATCTTAAAACTATAATCATTTTTGAATTCTACACAATTTTTGCTTTCTTTAGAGACCACTTTTGCTATGCTTTCTTTCACTATTTATAATTTTTCACGTACAAATCTCCTTATAACTAACTTAATCTAATTTCCATAGGAAAACTAGGACCAGAAATTGATTCTGTGGCTCAAACTACATAAGAATATCACATTCCCAAACACTTTTATGGTTTATTAAGAAAAATTCTATCCCACATTTTAAATTGGAATTTCCTAACTTGGTTTTTCTCAACTTTATGTTTAAATTACATATAAAAATGTTAATTTAAGTTGGAACATTTTCCAATCACTTCACTATGTAAGTTTTTAACATAATGATTCTTTACATTCACTTTTAAAGTTCGTAAGCTCTGTGAATCCTATCAATTCTGTTCAAGTTTAATACACATATGTAACTTCTTACGTTGATTTAGACAATTTTACTTTCATTTTTGTTTTAGAATAGAAGCATAATATACTGTTACACTGGAATCTACTTATATAATTGGATTTACAAGTATCTCATAAAAGAAAACTACATATTATGTAACTTCGAAGATGATCGGAAAGTAATACAGTGACAATTTTCATTGTTCAGGCGTGGTCATACTTTTACACTTATGCAAACGGATTTAATTATCTCTTGTACATAGCTTTACATCTATTTTAACTTAATCACTTAATCACAGCGCTTTACATATATGATTATTTAATTCCATCGAACTTACTTTATGTGTATATTAGTTTTTAACTTGAGCTCATATATACTTTACAGTAATGTATACCTTATTAAATATCATCTCAATATATATATATATATATATATATATATATATATACAGTGTGATCCAAAGTAGAGGGGCCATTTAATAACTTCTTTATTTTACGATATATAAAAAAAAAGTTAAATTATTTTATGTTTACGGCCATGTGCTACATTTAATAGGGCTATCAAATATTTTTTTTCATTTCCGGTTAACCGGAAACGAACACAACTATTGTTTTTTAAATGACACCCTGTATATTTTTTTAGACTATCTGATTCCTCATTATTTTTTCTTTCTGTAAATATAAAATTTTATGGGTATTATATCAGAAAATTTTATTGTAAATCGCAAAAAACTGTTTGAATGCGTACAAGACCACTATTTAAAAAACAAAATAGCTATTGCCATGGAAAACGGAAACAACTGCTTTTATTATTAGTATTTTTTAACTACAAAGATGGTATGCAAGAAAATTATTTTATAAATTGTTTATAATTACCAGCATTTTGTGCAACGCATGCCTCTAGCCGTCTTAGAAGTTCATTATGCGTTGTTCTATGTATCACATCAGGTGTTAACTGCATACAAGCCAACCGGATTTTGTTTGTTAAATCCTCTACATTTTGTAACGGATCGGCATAGACTAGTGTCTTAAGATAGCCCCATAAGAAATAGTCCAGAGGTGTAATATCAGGCGATCTTGGCGGCATTTCCACTGGTCCATGGGTGGCAATTAAACGCCTATTAAAGGTTTCGTTTAGATATTCACTAACAATGTTACTAGTATGAGCTGGCGCTCCGTCCAACTGAAAGTGCATAATTCGTCGCAATGCTAGTGGAAAATCTTCTAACATGGTCAAAAGCTCAGTATTAAAAAAATGAAGAAATCTTCTTGCAGTGAAAGTTGCATCATAAAAAAAAAGGTCTCAATAATCTGTCTCCTATTAAACCGCATCTAACGTTAGTACCCCAAACGGTTTGATGGTTTGTATTTAATGTCCAATTTGGGTTTTCGTCCGACCAGAATCGATTATTTTGTTTGTTGATAACACCGTTATTGGTGAATTTTGCTTCGTCGGTCCACAAAGTTCTGTCTAAAATGCCTCGGTCATCTTCCAGTTATTCCACTAACAACGCAATAAATGTTAATCGGCATTCGGGGTCTGCTGGGCGTAGGTGTTGCACTAAATTTGGTTTATAGGGGTACAGCTTGTGTTTTTTTAATGTCCTCTGAACATATCCAAATGATGTTGCTACTTCCTGAGCTACATGCCTAATAGACGAACGTGGATGTAGTCGAACATATGCTAAATTCTGCAATTCTCGTTCTTCGTTTATCGGTTTATTTCTCTGGGGTTGTCTATTTTGGATTTTTACTCCAGGAAATGCTCCATGTTGCCTTAATGAATTTTCAATTTTGTGTAAGTATGTGGAGGGTGATACCTACCAGGAAATCTTTCTGCATAGAGTGCGGCTGATCTTCGTGCGTTGCGATTACACTCGCCAAATATGAACATTAAATCGACCTTTTCACTATTATTCATTATGTAGTTGCCTAATAATTGCATACAATAACGTTGTAATTATAAATGCCGTCACAGCCTAAGTAATTACACATAAAAACTAATTTTGAAAGATGTGAAACAATCTGAAACAACTTAACAAAGCAGTTGTTCCCGTTTTACATGGCAATAACTATTTTGTTTTTAAAATAGTGATCTTGTACTCCCTCAAACAGTTTTTGCGATTTACAACAAAATTTTCTGATATAATACCCATAAAATTTTATATTTACAGAAAGAAAAAATAATGAGGAATCAGATAGTCTAAAAAAATATACAGGGTGTCATAGTTGTGTTCGTTTTCGGTTTAATCGGAAATGAAAAAAAATATTTGATGGCCCTATTAAATGTAACACATGGCCGTAAACAAAAATAATTTAACTTTTTTTTATATCGTAAAATAAAGAAGTTATTGAATGGTCCTCTACTTTGGATCACACTGTAATATATATATATATATATATATATATATATATATATATATATATATATATATATATATATATATATACACACTACAGTAATACCGCTCTGGGTTTGAAACTCTAGCTGTCCTCACTTAACATAATATTTTGGCTCACTTAAAAATAATATATTGACTTACATTGAAGGTACCTACAAATATGTGTATAAATTTTTCATTTCAAATGAAATCTTTTCATAATCCCACATTAGTAAAATTTGAAATAAGTTAAACGAAGAAGTAGACCAGATATTTATTGCAGAAGAAACTTTAAGGTTTCACGAAATATTAACTAAATATTTAACACTGTGAATAAGAAAGATAAGGCAATAATTGGCGTTTCAATTCAGTAGCACTAGTACAGGCAAAACTTAATATCTACCATCCTGTTATTATATTTTACACACAATGATTCATTTTCTTTTAATGAAACTAAATATTATAATACATAATTTGAATTTTATTTAGTAGGTACTTAAAAAGGAAATGTAAAGTTATAATGTAGGTAATAAACCACGTAATAATAATACTATATTGATGTTCCCACTAAAACATAAATATCAGCATTATATTTTATTATTATTTTAAGTACACCCAGTACATTTTCAGGTTATTGAAGATTAGTTTATAAACCCCCTTGTATTATAAATATCAATAAAATGTAACAAACGAATCATTTACAAGTATTTACAAATTGAATTTACCTATTAAATCTATGGTGTGAAAAGCACAAAGTGGAAATTAAAGGAAATGAAACAATATATATATATATATATATATATATATATATATATATATATATATATATATATATATATATATATATATATATATATATATATATATATATATATATATATATATATATATATATATATATATATTGTAGACTAGCAGATAAAGACAGGATCTTAATAAACCATAAACATATTTCCGCTATTTGGAAAGTAATATTTTGGGTGTGAAAAAAGTAAACGAAGATAATGTATAGATAGTATAAATAGTACATTGTGGAAACAGTTCAACTTGTCGCGCATGCGCAAATTACCTCCAAATTTACATATTTCCCATCCAAAGTATTATTTTCGAAAAAGGGCGTAAGTATGTCTATGGTTTATAAAATATTGTCATTAACTTCCAGTTTATTGTCAGAGTAAACGATACTATTATACAACCACTTTTGTAATACGTTCATGACGAAAACCAAATGTGCAGGCGGTATAAGCTCTTGACCACAAGGTCCAGAATTAATCACGGGCAAACTTCTTAAAGAGTTGCTGGAAAGTTTTATCACTTACTTATTCAATGCTACAATAAGACTGGGTGAAGGAAGCTAAAATTATATTAATACCAAAACCAGGAAATCTCAAAGTAGTTACTCCCTATAAACCAATAAGTTTATTGCCGACATTATCAAAAAGTATTGAAAAAACTTCTATTAGAAAGAATAAGACAGATAATATCAGAAAATAACTTGATCAGTTTGGTTTTCTCCAATACCATGCTACAATACAATACAAACCGTGGAACAAATACAATCAGCAAGGATTTAGAACAAAAAAGATACTGCTCTGCAGTATGCTTAGATGCGACGCAAGCATTTGACAAAGTTTGGGATGTTGGATTGCTTCACAAAATTAAAAAGAAACGACCACCAGATATCTACCTTCTACTTCAATCGTACCTTACGAATAGACGTTTTCATGTGAATCATAGTGATTCTATCACATCTCTATACCAAATCAATTCCCTAGGGCAGTGTTCTAGGATCCAAACTATATATTTTATATATATCAGACTTGCCAACTACTAACCAAACTATGATAGCAACGTTCACTGACGACACAGCTGTACTTGCGTCCGTAGCATCTCAACTCCTTCAAGAGTACTTAAATCAACTACAGATCTAGCTTAAAACATGTCGTATATAAATCAACCCATGCAGCTTTCACACCAACAAGGGAAGCTTGCCCACCAGTACAGCTAAATTCTCAACAAATACCACAAGCAAACACAGCCAAACATCTTGGGCTACACTTAGACAGAAGGTTGACATGGAAAGAACTCATATTGAAGAAGAGAAAACAGTTAGGTTTGAAATTTCGCAACATGCACTGGCTCCTAGGAAGGCAATCGTATTTATCCACCGAAAATAAGATCATGTCATATGAGACTATATAAAACCAGTATGGATTTATGCAGTCAACTGTGGAGAACAACCTGTAACTCGGGTATTAATATTCTAAAGAGACTTCAATCAAAAGTGCTAAAAATCTTAGTTAATGTCCCTTGGACGTGCCGAACAATGTTATTATCCGTGATCTCGGAATAGACTCTGTTCGTGAAACAATAGATAAATTCAGTGTTAGATATCACGACAGGATTAGTGCGCACCCAAAGAGACTTGCAGAATGTTTTTCGACGATGTCGACAACCCACGACGGCTCAAAGGGTTTATATCTTTTGACTTACCAGATCGGTTGGACAGTAAGTATGAAATGTAAGTTTGTCTTAATATCAGATCAATTGTGGAGATTATGTTATATAGGTCACATAATTTACATAATTTACATAATGTCTGTAAACACATTGTAAAGTATAGTTTAAACAAAAAAAATGACAAAACTGACAACATTATAAAAACAACAACAATAATTTATGTCAGATTGACGTCAGATGGAGATTAATACACATCTAAATGCGAACTTGAGCCGCCCTCTTGTATAAAAATATCAATAATACAGTTCAGGCATTTTAAACTCAATTGTTTAATTTTCAAGGATTATCCTAAAATATATATTTGTTGTCAGATATTGACTAAATTTGAACGAATACTTAAATTCCACCTTTTCTACAGCCAAACTACGCGTTGCACCAAAATATATTTTAGTGTTGTTATGTCGTGTAAAAGGACTTGGGACGAGCTTTCATATGAGGTTGCCATATGATCCCATTTAAGATTATTTTAGAAAATGACGTCTGTGCGCCATTTTTAATGATTACGTCACAGAATACCATCAAAAACGTTGTACATGTGCCATAGTTCGGTTTCCAAAAATTGTATTAATTTTGTTGTATGGAAGGGAGGAGGAGGGCTTTAGACAGGCACTGTATAAACTTGCTATGATAAAGAACGTACATGAAAAACCCAACTACAGAATCTAACTTTATTTTAGCAAAACCTGACTCGATTTTTAGTACATTAAACATTATTAAATCGCCATGAAAATAACAACATCCTCGAACGGGCGAAGATCAACAAAGAATCAAATAACCAAGTTTAATCAAGGTGCTGAAAATATACAAATATAAAAACTTGAAATATAAATTAAATATCTAGTTAAATCATAACAAATATAACAAGGTAATAATTTTACGTACTATTTAAAGATTGTAATCGTTATTATACTAAAATAGAATTAGATTCCTTAGTAGTCTTTTTCATATGCGTTTACTAAGCATTATAGCCGACTTTTATTTGCGTTTACATATTTCATATATTCATTTGACTACTTAGTTAATTTTTTTAAACTATTATCATTTATTGAGGGCGTTAACTGTAAGTGTTATCTAAACTTTAGAATCTGTATGAAACATATAAATAAAAATACACGGTTACAAACCGAAAAGATAGTTATTCAAATTTTGTCTTTATTTAAGTAGTTATCAAATCTATAGACTCACTTTTATAATAATTTCCAGTTACCATTAAGTAACGTAAAATATATATCGTGGGGAACCTTGTTTGTAATCGCTAACTCCTAGGGTGTCCAGCAGACACACTATACAAAAGTAAACTCTGCCTCATTACTACCTGCACAATTTTCCTGGGCTGCAAATACATGTATCTTTTATAATGAAGTCCCATTTTGTAGTCAATGTGATATAAAGGTTTACGTATATTTAAGAAAAGAGCATATGCGTTAGTATATGTATAAAATTGAAATCTTTTGATAAGCGTTGAATAAAAACGTATAAGCAAAATAAGTCTATTAATGCTTGGTTTAATCAAAGAAGAATTAGTGAAGAAATTAATTATTTAGTTTTTTATTTACATTTTTCGATACAATTGTGTATTGAAGCGTAGAGGTGGAAGATTAAACAGTTATTTCATATTAATATCATGCAGTTTGCTTAGAATTGTTCACAGAACGATGTAAGTACTTCTTGGAAAAGGTTAACAGTAAAAAACAGATTTGTCGCTTAATTACATAATGTTTAAATTTTCGTGGACTGCTTTATACAACAAAGTTTTCATTTCTTTAAAGGAACACAGAAAGTGCATTTAGAGCTAGAAGTTGTTTTCTTTGATTGACCTCTAGAGGTGTTATGTTATAATTCCTGAAAAAGTTTATTGACCCTTTCATGGTCAAAGTTTAATGACTTCTAGGGGTGTCACAGTACAATTCTTAGAAATCTAAAAATAGATAGAAAGAGAAGTTTAGAAACCCTAAAGTTCACTGACCTTTTCAAGGTCAAAATAGGTGGGTTGCCATAAATGACGGAGGAGAATTCCTTAGTTTCTGGAAACTAAGTTCTGGAGGTTCACTGTTCCTTCAAGATTGAGCTTTAGGGGCGTTATATTGCGATCCTGGGTCACTGACCTAGCAAACCCGAAGTTGATCACTTCCTAGAAATTTTGAAATTGAACCAAAGTTCATTGACCTGCCCCAATGATATTTTCGAGGGACATCCATCTTCTTCTACAAATCAATAATTTACCGGATGTGAGGGTTCATTAACCTCGAAAAAAACTGAAAAATATTGAAAATACCTCAAATGAATTCAAGAAAAACCAGCTGATAGGTAAGCAATCTTCTGGAAGTCAAATTGCGACTGGTTTTGTTCATGCTTTGTATTGCTCAAGGTGCTGTAATATAAAAAGCAGCACAGGTCACCGCTTGGATCGTATTACGATTTGTAGAAATACAAAAAATGGAACCTGTTCATTGAATTAGCCAAGAAATAAATCCCATTGACCTCTTAAACCCGGAAGTTGGTGAATTCTTGGAAATCAAACAATAGACCCGAAGTTCATGGACTGGCTCAGCCTATTCTTAAAAATCTAAATATAGTTCATATAGGCAGAGAATGCTATGCTCTCTACGACACAGTTTGAACGACCCCACTGCTCCTACTCAGCCGAGGACAGCCGATATATTTTAAACTTGGTCACAGAGCCATCTGATCACGGAGCTCGAAGCTGTTGTAAGCAAGGGGCGTTATCTGCTTTTGTAATGGTTTGCAGCAAGATTTTACTTTTTATTTTAATTTCATCCATGAAAGGGTTTTGTTGCGATTTGCAGTTAAATACAAATTTTTAAATATGCTTAGCGCAAAGTATTTCTGGATGAAGTACAGTTTTTCAAATTAGACCAAAGTACTTACTTAAACAGAAATAGGTAGGTGAGTGTTAATAGATTTGTATAGTCACTGAAAGGGCACAGAGTTCCACATTGGCCTTATATTCGCAGCTTTTCAATATCTACCCTCTTCTATAAGTGTCAAATGGCGTCATTGGATTCACTATTAAAATTTCACCTTATTTTATGATATAGCAAATCAATAATAGTAAGATCCACACCACACAAGTTAGAAGAACTCTAAAAATAAGCTTTTGTTATTTCATTTTCTTCTTGCTTATGACAATATTCGGATTTCCCAATATAGAAGAAATCTTATGTACACCCACGGTTGTGGAAAACAGGAAAGTTGTTATGTTAGGTGTCTCAAACTCTTATATTTTACTGAGATTAATAGTGCTTCTAAGCATGGAAAGAGTCCCAACAAAGACAAAGAAGCTGTATGTGATTGAAATTTATAAAAT